>CM066201.1:0-600000 GCA_033675215.1 Rhodiola kirilowii
AAAAGACAAAAGTGCAAAATGACAAACAACTTTGTCTCTTTTTTACTTTTATTTTGCACTTTGACTTTATTTTGCACCTTTAGATCATTTGATCTAAAGGTTGAGATTGAAGTAACACATAACACATTAAGAAGGCCATAACATTTGAGCGCTCCTCTATATATATATATATATATATATATATATATATATATATATATATATATATATATATATAGAGGAGTGTTCATTTGAGGACGCCCTCTAACTATGAGGACGTAGGGACGAATCTCATCCGTTGGATCATCATCCATCTAACCCCCCCTGTTTTGTGGGTGCGCCACGTGTCCAAATAGTAAATCCCACTAACTTTTGAAAAGTCAACAATTGCGGCTGGACACTATTTGCGCCACGTGGCGCGCCCTGATTGGTCGTCCTCACGTCCTCATAGTTAGAGGCGTCCTCAATAGAACGCACCCCTATATATATATATATATATATATATATATATAGAGGAGTGTTCAAATGAGGACACTCAAATTTGGTGAGGACGTAGGGACTAATCTCAGCCATTGGATCATCATCCATCTAACCCCCCCTGTTTTGTGGGTGCGCCACGTGTCCAAATAGTAAACCCCACTAACTTTTGAAAAGTCAACAATTGCGGCTGGATACTATTTGCGCCACGTGGCGCGCCCTGATTGGTCGTCCTCACGTCCTCATAGTTAGAGGCGTCCTCAATAGAACGCCCCCCTATATATATATATATAGATGCGCTCAAATGAGAACACCCTCTTAGGCTAAGAACATGAGAATCATTCTCAGCCATTCATTTTGTTGAAATGAGTGGTCCAAAATGCACTACGTCATCTACTATGCACTTTCTGTTTTTTACTATGCACTTTTTGCTTTTACTATTTGCACTTTTGTCTTTTACCTATAAGACAAAAGTGCAGAATCAATCTACACCCTTAGATCATTTGATCCAAAAGTGCAAAATGATTCTCATGTTCTTAGCCTAAGAAGAATTCTCATTTGAGCGCGCCCCTATATATATATATATATATATATATATATATATAGGAGCGTTCAAATGCGGATCGCTACAGTAATGTGAGGCACGTGAGGCACGATCTCAACCACACATCTAACCCCCCGTGCATTTCTGGTGCGACACGTGTCCAAATAGTAAAATGCACTAACTTTTGAAAAGTCAACAATTGCGGCTGTGCCACGTGGCTTCGCCACGTGCGTCCGATCAACTCCACAAACGGCCGAGATCGTGCATCACTGCCTCATTCTTACAACCCTGCCTCAACCGAGCGCCCCCTATATATATATATAAAAGGAGCACTCGGTAGAGGCAGAGTTATAAGAATGAGGCAGTGAGTCACAATCTTATCCACTCACCTCAGCCGTCAAATTCACCTCATTGTGACACGTGTCCCACTTACTTTTGATTTCCTAAACCCAATAATCAAGGGAGCTGCTAATCGCACCCTCCCCCCCCCCCCCACGACAAAAACCTCCCTGCCAAATGACTCAAATGCCCTCCCCTTTCTCTTTAATTACATTCATATGCCATATTCAATTAAATAATAATTAATATTCTATAAATTAATTGTACCATATTTATTTATTATTATTAATCAGAAAATATTCTATAATAATTAATAGTAAAAAATTAAAATAAAAATACAACATGTAGCAATTTTTTTAAAAATTATATTGTACTTGATTTTTTTAAAATTTTAATAGAACTTATAATTAGGAGTGAGTGAGTAACTAGTTTTATTTTATTTAGGGCGAATAATAATTTATTTCATTTAGTTTGGATTTAGGACGAATAATAATTGATTGGATAGCTCAACATTAAATTAGATTCAACAAAACATGCAACGGTGCTAAAAATAAATACATAAACAAGTAGACATATTTAATCAATATTTTCTCCAAATTGTGCTCCTGGAGGCCCCATGCTTGTGATTTCGCGCCATAAATCAGCTCGTACTTGATATGAGGATGCCCATCCTTTAGCTTCGTACGATGAATGATTCCACCACCATGTTGGTATAGGTGGCACCGGATGATAAGGGTGCGAAAAAAGTTGTACGAAGTGATTGCCAACGTGTCCGATAACTATTTCCATGCGCTCATTGTCTCTAATAGTTAAAATTATTAACTATAATATATGTAATATATTAATACTAATTTTTAAATATTTTTAAATCATCATTTATAGTATATAATATATATTATATTAATACTAAATTTTAAATATTTTAAAATCATTTGTATATATTAATACGAAATTTTAAATATTTTAAAATCATTTTTTAGAAATTTTAAATATTTTAAAATTATTTTTTATAATATATATAATATATATAATAAGTAGAAGGGCATAATGGGAAATTTACCTGGGCCCCACATGGGGGGTGTGGGGGGGGGGTGGGGGGTGCGATTAGCAGGAGCCATAATCAATTACTATATATTACATAAGGGCATTTAAGTCTTTAACCAATTATCATCTCTCTCCGTACATCACATCTTTCATAATTAATTCATTTATTAATTGTTTCTCTCACCTAACATCTTTCTCTCTCATACCCAAACCCATTATTTTTAAATGCACCCTTATTTCATATGACATTACACCCTTATTTCATATGGCATTACACCCTTATTTCATGTGACATTACACCTTTATTTCATATGGCATTGCACCCTTATTTCATATGGCATTACACTCTTATTTCATATGACATTACACCCGTATTTCATATGACATTACACTCTTATTTCATATGACATTACACTCACTCTTATTTCATATGACATTACACCCTTATTTCATATGGCATTACACCCTTATTTCATATGACATTACACCTTTATTTCATATGACATTACACCCTTATTTCATATGACATTACACCCTTATTTCATATGACATTACACCCTTATTTCATATGGCATTACACCCTTATTCCATATGACATTACACCCTTATTTCATATGGCATTGCACCCTTGTTAAAAAATGTAAAAATATATCATTATTAGAGTATATAATAATCTCATACACTCTTTCATCATTAAAATAACTTTAATTAAACACACATACTCTCTTTCTTCATTAATTAATAACAATCCACATACTCTCTTTCTTCATTAATTACAACTCACTACTCTCTTTCCATCCTCAAATTACCCCTTCAATAATTCCCACCAACAAATACTTTTCCAATGCCACGTCATCACAATGAGTGGCTCACGTGCTGCCTCACTACCTCATTCTTATACCCCTGCCTCAACCGAACACCCATATATATATATATATATAAACGGGCGTTCAAATGTTACACCTCCAGCCAATCAAATTGCGCCACGTAAGCCACTATTCATGGCACATGCAAGTCACATGTCCATTACCCCCATGCTTTTGAGGTGGCGCCACCCACAACGTGCCACGTGGCACAACCCAACCAATCACACACCCATAACACATAACACTCTAAGGAGGTGTAACACTTGAGCGCCCCCTATATATATATATATATGGAGCGTTCAAATGTTATGGGTTGTTTGAGTGTTATGTGTTACTTTATTGTGCACATTTAGATCATTTGATCTAAAGGTGGAGATTTGATTTTGCACTTTTGTTTTTTAGGTAAAAGACAAAAGTGGAAGGTAAAAGACAAAAAGTGCTAAATGACAAACAACTTTGTCTTTTTTGACTTTTTGACTTTCATTTTGCATTTTTAGATCATTTGATCTAAAGGATGAGATTTGTGTAACACATAACACCATAAGAGAAGCATAACATTTGAGCACTCCTCGATTGTGGTGGTAATATAGGATAAGAAATTGTCCCACATTGTTTTTTTTGTAATAAAGGTTACATTGCTAAATAAAGAAAAGAATCGTTAATTTATATTAAATTGTTAAATTATGACTCTTAATTCTAGGCTTATGAGTTAATATGAGAGAGTAATTCCATATGAGTTAGCAATGTCAACATGGTATCAGAGTCTACGTTCTGATCCGGGCTAGTTGTGAAGGTTGTGGGGCGCGTAAATGTCAATGTCAAAGTGAGTGCTCGTTTGAAGATACCTCAATTATTTAGTGGGTTGGACATTGGCTTCGGAATTGCTAGCAGGGACGGAACTAGTGTGTTACGGGGGTGACACCATCATTGATAGTGGTCTAGCAGTAAATATTTGGTCGAATGACCAGGAGGTCGACTGTTCGAACACTCTAAGATGTACCGGCATGAGTTTGGGGTTTGTCCATTTATTGCTTATCATAGTAGAATTTAATTTTTTTTAAATGTGTCACCCCCAGATTTTTCCAAATATTTCCTTTAATATAAAATATAAATTATATCTAGTAAAATAATAAATGTATATAATTTTATTTAATTGACAGGTTTTCTTCTTAATTTAGTAATATTATATTTTCGTAATCTTGAGTTTATATTATTATTTTCAGTCGTCAAGGGACTTCACTGGTCGGCGCCCTTTACCTTTTCTTTTTTTCTTTTTTTTTTGATTCATCAGATTTCATACGAGTTGGTGTGCATTGGAGCCTTCTGTGATTTATTTTGGAACTATGATTTGTGTTGTTTTGATATTCGTTAGTGTGAATTGGAGAAATTAGGGCTTGTCGGTTAGTGTTGTTCTTACCTGGAAATAAACCGGTATTCCGTTATGATTATAATATATGATTTTTATGATTTTATATATGAGAACGTCGACTATCGATAAATCTTTAAAAGAAAAACTATAGAAATATCAGAGAAAGAATGTCATGTACACGGTGGTGAGGAACATTATGCTCCAAAATTTCGTGATATGAAAACAGATACGTTCTTTTTAATGATGATATTTTTCACAATACAAATTATTTTTTATTTTTCACCCCAGTAATGGGTCCATCCCTGATTGTAGGGATGCACAACCGGTCCGACGGTCCGGTGGACAGGAATTTTTCAAAACTTTGGACCGTTGACTGGACCGGACCGGGGTATATATGGACCGGGACCAGACCGTGGACCGGATTTTATGTAAAAGTAGACCGGACCGGACCGAATATCCTTAATTTTACGTTCCGGGCCAGAATTTTATGGTCCGGATCAGACCGATGGACCAGAATTTATAAAAATTATGGACCGTGAACCGGACCGGTCTCAAATTGTGCATCTCTACCTGATTGCTAACTTATATTAGATTAGTAAAACATGACTCTCAAACCTAGAATTTTGAATCAATATGAAAATGTAATTTCATATGAGTTAGCAATTTCAATACAAAGTTTTGATCCAACCCAACATTTGGAAGAACAATATACAATGGTGTCCTTTTTTAGGCGTCCGATTTGGGTTTGGCGGATTCCTTCAATTATGTATATAATTTTGTCGGCATAATTGACACAATTTCGATCAGAATTTTACAGTGCCATTTCTATCCCCAAATGAACAGTCAAGCTACAATAAATATTTAGATTTGATTCCATTTGATTAAATAATTGTACAACAAAATGAACCGAAATCTTATGTGACGGTGGGCATGAATTGACACAGAACAGAAATATGCAATTGCAAGATATATTCATAATTTCATATTCATATTCTCCATCCAAGCTTTGATAGAATCACGATGGTTTACCTTCATTTGTGAGTGTTGTGTACTTGATTGCAAAATTCACATTTCTTACGATTAAATTGCAAATAAATACTATATTACATTAAGGGTGTTTTTGTAATTCACATGAACTTGACTGCAAATGGGAAACGAAACTCCAATCCGGCTTGTGAAAAGGTTCATCTTTTCTTATTTTTGTACTTTAATCGAACTTGTCTCATCTACAGACTACACATACAGTACCCACACCCTACTCAAATCCAACTAAAAGCGTGCCACAGAAGGCGTAGGATGTGGCTCAGTGATGAATACTCTCCTGGTGTCAAAAGCGTACGGGTTCGAAGTCCCTGTAGATTGAAGAGAAACGAAGATCGCCGGAGAGAATGCCGGGGATTGCAGATGTCACCGGAGAAGATGGAGAGAAGAGATTGAATTTTGGGGAAGAAAAGTGTGTTTGATTTATGAGTGCCAAATCTGTTATATCAGATTTGGCTTTGTTCAAATTACATCTGGACCAACCCAGTTTACACAATTACACTAGACGACCCCATAAATACAACAGGCACCTGCAAGAAATAGAAATTACAAAAGAACCCCAAAATCAAATTAAACCCTAAGACTGCCAATCGACGACACCAGCAGCTCGACGGCGACTCTGAGAGACTCGAAGCTCAGCCTGGATCAATACGGTCAACACACCCACCCACCCCCCCCCCCCCCCCCCCCCCCGCAAGCTCAGCGTGTGGAGAGTGTTCAGAACGTTGAGCTTGGAGCTCAGCCTGGATAACTGGTCTGCGGGTAATGCTTTAGTGAAGAGGTCAGCTGGCTGCTCCACCGTAGAGATGTATCTAGGCATAAGGAGGCCAGAAGAGACATATTGACGCACCACATGACAGTCCAACTCAACGTGTTTGGTACGCTCGTGAAAGATCGGGTTGCGAGCAATGTGCATAGCAGCATTGTTATCACAATAGAGAGGAATGGGCTGCGGCCAGTGTTCCAGAAAACGCTAGGCGCTAGTCGGGCGGAAAGGGTCTCCGGGGCCTAGGCGGGGATTAATGGGGGCCTAGGAGGGGATTAATCGGTTTTGAATTTTTAATATTATAAAATATATAATTATATATACATTAATTAATATACAAATTTATTCTTCCATATTCTCCAGAATGTAGACTTCTAATCAGTTCATGGCTTCATGCATATTGCAAAGAAATATGAATATTTAATCAAATCCAAATTATGAAAAATAAAAGACATGTATCAGAAATAATACAAATTGAAGCATTGAAATTTAAATCCCTAGTTTCAATAAGTTAATTTTTAAAAATTAACAAATAAGCCCTTCAAGTTTAACTATTGACATGTAGTTGACCATTCTGCCTAGAAACCGATTTAGACCGCTCAGAAACTGATTTAACCGCCTAGGACCGCCCAGGCGCCGCCCAGGAGCCGCCCAGACCGCCCAGGACCGCCTAATTGCATAAAACGGAACGGGTTCTAAAAAAAGGCCGCCTAGGCGGCCGTTTTTTAGAACACTGGCTGCGGCACATCAACACAAAGGTCTTTGAGAATGCGCAGAAGCCAGACCAGCTCACACGATGTTTGAGCCATGGCAAGATACTCAGCCTCATCTGACGACCTGGAGACAACTGACTGCTTTTTGGTTTTCCATGAGACAAGGGCATTGCCAAGAAGAATGGAGTAGCCAGTGACAGAGCGACGGGTGATGGGGCAAGACCCCCAATCTGCATCACAAAAGGCTGTGATATGCAGAGGCTGCTTGCTGGGATAAAAGAGACATTGTGCAGGAGCAGCTTTGAGGTATCGTAAAACTCTGTGTGCTGCTTGTAAGTGATCTTCAGTAGTAGTAGCCATAAACTGACTTAATATATGCACTGAATAGGATAAGTCTGGTCTGGTAACTGTGAGATAAATCAGCTGGCCGACTAGGCGTCTATAGACTTCAGGATCAGATAGAGCTGTAGCAGTAGAAAGACTGAGTTTGTGCTTAGAATCCATAGGAGTAGAGGAAGGCTTACAACCTAGCAACCCTGCTTCAGATATGAGATCAAGGGCATATTTCCGTTGATTAAGAAATATCCCAGTGTGAGATCTGGCTACTTCAATTCCAAGAAAGTAGTGAAGCTGCCCCAAATCTTTAATCTTGAACTTGGAGTGAATAAATTGTTTGACACTGGCAATAAGGGTACTAGAAGTGCCTGTGATGATAATATCATCCACATAGACCAAGAGAGCCAAATAAACACCATTCTTGTCATATGTGAACAGGGAATAGTCATTAAGGCTAGAAGTAAACCCAAAAGTGATTAGAGCATCCCTGAATTTTTCAAACCATTGTCTAGGAGTTTGTTTCAACCCATAGAGGCTCTTTTTCAGTTTGTAAACCTTGCCTTGCTCTTTCTTAGTTTTATAAAACCCAGGGGGAGAATCATGTAAACTTCTTCTTCAAGATGTCTGACGGAGCCCACTGCACTGTCGTTAAGGTGCAGTGTTCTCTGTACAAAATAAATTTATAATATCCGCTACTTGTGACTACACTACTGGGTAGTAAGTGGTAAGTAGGGGTCGAACCCAAGGGAATTAGGGGAATAGGCTATTCTTTTAGGGTGATTGAACTGGGGGGAGCGTGTTTTATGGTTGATTGAGGTTTTAGCGCTCTGATTAACTACGTGATTTTTTGGGGGTTTTTGGTTTTGATAGCGGAAAAGTAAATACAGAAATTAAATGCTGTAAATACAAAGAAGACTTACAGTGGGTGATGCGTGATTGTAATTCCTCCGGTAGATCAGCAGTTGGTGATTGCGGTTTAACAGTAAAGAAAAGCATTCGGTTTCAGGTACTCTTGTATTATAACATGTATATAATAAACTGTTAGTAACTTTTCTAAGTATTCAAAGATGAATCGAGGCCCTTTCGTAGCGCAAGACTTGCAACATCGTTTAAAGCAACCCTTGTTCTATTTCAGACTAATTCCTCCTTTCGAAGTATCTTAGCCTTTTGTGCATCCACCTGATCTCACAGTTACGATTGACCAAGTGGTGTTTTAGATGAGTCGAACTTCTCAGATAAGCTTTGCCCTTTCGTAGCATCCACTTACCCGAGTATGTTCACGAACCCCCACGGAAGAGTTTTGCCCTTTCGTAGCATCCACTCAACCTTGGAAATTCTGACTATAAATGGCACATAGAACAAGTTTTGAATACAAAGAAATGAAACTAAAAGATATTACAACATTATATAATACAAGAGAATACCTTCCACCGAATAAAGAGTTTAGCTACAAATATCCATAGAGATGGATACCATAGCTAAATACTCGGGGGTTTTGAAAACAGTAAGAGGGAAAGGGGTGGAATACTCAAGAACCAACAGGAGTATTCCTAATTCCTACTGAATACTCAAGAACCAACAGGAGTATTCTCTACAGTATTATAATACTCGAGAACCGACAAGAGTATTATAATTTCCAGTATAATACTCAAGAACAAACAGGAGTATTATTTCAAAATCGAACCAAACTTACAAGTAACAAACTTAGAGAGAGAAGTGATTTACAATTTTTGGGATGCATTTGTGAGGAGGAGGAGCACCTCCTTTTATAGGAAAAATGGGTGGAGATGGGTGGTGGAGATTGGTTTGATCCAAGGGAGGAGGAGGAGGCAAGGAGGAGCCAAGGAGGAGCCACCACTTGGCGGAGGAGGAGTGGAGGAGCTCAGCCGCCGGTAGCCGGTCACCATGGAGGAGGAGTGGTGGAGGAAGCCACCTCCAAGGCAAGTCAACCGGTTGCCCAAGGAGGAGGAGGGTGGCGCCGCCGGTTGTGGGTGGAGAATGGGGTGGTTTTGCCTCCTTTGGTCACCTCTTCATCAAGTCACCAAGTCATATTGCCCATATGTGAGTTTTGTACAGTTTTGTGCAGTCTTTTCACAAAACTGTCAGTGTGTTCCTTTCCCGGGCTGTCTTGATTCCTCTCCTGATTCTTCTGATTAATTTGTTATGGTCAATTTCACGTCAGGATCCTTGATGTTTCTTCAGTCGGCATATGATCTTGACCTTGGATTGACTCTTGTTATCTTTTCATCATAAAATCCTCTCCTTAGCGTGTTTTCACTTCAGTCTCTAAAATGCCCTGTGGAAATATATCGGGACTAACAGACAAAAGTTAACTAGACAAACAGTCTAATTTGGTGGGTTTAACTGTGTTTCTGATTCGTACAATTATGGTTCATCAGAATACCCCCCACTTTTAGTTGTTCGTCCCGAACAATGCTATTAAAGGGCGTAAGTTCTAGGTTCGGTTTTGGCATTTGAAAATTAGACTGTGGTACTCGATCTATCCTAATTCATGCATTGCTTACTTATTACCAAATTAAACTGTGTAAATAAATAGAAGAAACTTAATACTTGTACCTCCGTGCTGAGATGCAAATTATATTGGATGTCTCGGGAGATAGCCTTTTTCAGGTTCCTGGGTTGCAGCCTCGGGATCGTTTCGTACTATATGGTCTTCTGGTAGCTTTTTCATGCACGTGATTCGGTTCGGGTTTCAGTGAGTTGAACCTTCTTGATTTTTTTCTTTTCTTTGGCGAGGGACTGCTTTTTTGTTGTAGTGAATCGGACTTTGGCCTTTGATTTGACTTTGTTGAGTGCTTCACTTTTGCTCGGTTAAAACCTTCACAATTTTGGGCCTTTGGCCTCTTTTGATTTTCTTCTTTGAGTTTTTCGCTTCTTTGTGACTTGCTAGTCCATTTTATCAGCCTTCTTGGGAGGTCCAATCATCGCCCGCAAGCCTATGGAAATACCTCCCCTCTCCTCTCGTCTTCGTCGTTTTGCGCGGGTCAAGATGAGGGTCGCTCATTTATTTTCTCGGCTATTTTGACTAGAGAGAGGACGGTCTAATTCGTCCTCGCCTTTGCATAGATGCTTCTTGGCGGAGTTTGACTCAATTATTCACTGAACCCCGAAGTGCAGCCTCCACTGACTTCGAAAACCATATAGTTTGATCTGATCCTTTGATTGCTTCCCAAGTCCTTCTAGGGCAGTTTATGTCAACTCCACATCCCTAGTTATCTCAGCACAAAGGACAAATGGAAAGTTACATTCTAAGTTTTTAAACAGTTTGAATTTTCACAAGGTAAATGCATGAATTCTGATTTATCTTTTTCACATTCTTAAATTCATATGTTCAAAAAGATACTATTACTAAAAAAGAAAAAACAGCAAGCATGTTATTTATGTACACAGGCGGTTTTCACCCCCCACTTTTGAACGAAGGCGTGCCTTAGTTCAAAAGTCATGCAAGCTTAAAACTAAGTACTGAAAGTAAGTGCAGAAAGTAAGATAGTGTCGGGTTACCTCCCGACCAGTGCCTTTGTTTAACGTCGTTGGCTCGACAGTACCTCGTTCCTGGATCATTGGTTGGGGTCCCATGGGTGGCAGAGGTCGTACTTTGCCACTGTTCCTGTGCTGTTTCTGGTCTTGTTTTTCCCTGATTTCTTAGTTGGGTCAGAACCCCACGGTTTTGGTATTTTTTCCTTCCAACACCTCTGAAAAGGTGAGAAACCCTTCACTATAGCTGCTGATCCGTTGAGCCGAGCTTTCTTGTTTCTCCATCCGGGCTTCCATTCTACCGGGCCATGTCTTGGTCGTTTCTTTGTATATGGACGGTTGGCATCCGGGTTGTGCTCTTCACTAGCCTTCTTCTTTGCGGCAGAGGTGAACGGCTGTTTCAGCATGAGTGAGTTCCCAGGGCTGTTTTGTTGAGTCGTGGTATGTGAGAGCTCCGTTGATGGTTTTTCATACCCTTGATTTGTCTCCAACTCCCTTTGTACCTCAGCATAGGTCACATTAGCCTTGGTGGCTGCGATTTGCATACAAACCGAGGGGAAAAGTTGGGGGACTTCCACCATAAGGCCCAGGTCTTTCTTGGATAGTTTGATAATGAGGTCCAGGCCTGCCTTAGGTGCTTCGATAGTGAGGATCGGGCATGTGTTGAGCGCAAGGACCGGGTCTGCCGTGATTTCCTCGGGCAGATTGGTGATAAGGACCGGTTCAAGTGGCTCGGCTGGTTTGGCAATGAGGACTGGGCCTGATTTGGCCGGTTCTTCTTCAGTTATTTGCGAGTCGTCATCCTCAGTTGGCTCCGTGGGCTCCAATATTGACTCCTTTAGGGCCGCCTCCACGTCCATTACTGCCCTTGTACTGATGTCTTCTTCCGGGTTTGTTGTGGGCAGGCTTGTAATGGGTGTGGTGTCGGGCTTGTTTTGAACTGAGTCCATTTCCATCGTTGGTGCCTTATCTCCAGTTAGGTGCGTTGGCCCTTGTTTCATGCTCTCTACAAAATCCTGTATGATTCGCCACGTTTGATACGCGAATGGTTTCTTGATTGAGCATCCCACTGCATCGTTAAGTCTTTTCAGCTCAAGTGGCTTCATTCCATGAAGAAACCTTTGGAGGAGAACAGGTTCCGTGAATCCATGGTGCGGGCAGCTTTCTACAAGGCAATCGTAGTACCATATGTACTCGTCCAAAGTTTCGTCCCGGGATTGCTTTAGGTTGTTGATCCTCTTGCGGATTTCAAGTTCGAAAGCTGGCGTGGCTCTTGGACAGGGAGCGGTGAGATAATATGGCCGGGGAAACTCTTTTAGAAATTTGATTCGAAGAGTTTCATAACAGCTTTCATACTCTGCACATGCGTAATACCACTATATTGCCGAGTCAGTTAGAGAAAGTTTGAAGCATTTCAGCTTAAACTCCTCTAACGTCTCATTCTCAGGTTTCATGTGACGGCAGATGTGATGAAACAGTTGGCAATGTGTCGCAGAATATTCTTCTTCTGTACCTCCGAATTTGGGGAGACAGCTAAGCATTTCACTCATAAGGTTGCTGCCCTCATCATACATAGTGGGTTGCGTCATGGGGAAATGAAAAAAGAAAGGGGGGAGAACGGAACAACTTATCCGACAGCTAATTCCCCGGCAACGGCGCCAATTTTGACGGAGCCCACTGCACTGTCGTTAAGGTGCAGTGTTCTCTGTACAAAATAAATTTATAATATCCGCTACTTGTGACTACACTACTGGGTAGTAAGTGGTAAGTAGGGGTCGAACCCAAGGGAATTAGGGGAATAGGCTATTCTTTTAGGGTGATTGAACTGGGGGGAGCGTGTTTTATGGTTGATTGAGGTTTTAGCGCTCTGATTAACTACGTGATTTTTTGGGGGTTTTTGGTTTTGATAGCGGAAAAGTAAATACAGAAATTAAATGCTGTAAATACAAAGAAGACTTACAGTGGGTGATGCGTGATTGTAATTCCTCCGGTAGATCAGCAGTTGGTGATTGCGGTTTAACAGTAAAGAAAAGCATTCGGTTTCAGGTACTCTTGTATTATAACATGTATATAATAAACTGTTAGTAACTTTTCTAAGTATTCAAAGATGAATCGAGGCCCTTTCGTAGCGCAAGACTTGCAACATCGTTTAAAGCAACCCTTGTTCTATTTCAGACTAATTCCTCCTTTCGAAGTATCTTAGCCTTTTGTGCATCCACCTGATCTCACAGTTACGATTGACCAAGTGGTGTTTTAGATGAGTCGAACTTCTCAGATAAGCTTTGCCCTTTCGTAGCATCCACTTACCCGAGTATGTTCACGAACCCCCACGGAAGAGTTTTGCCCTTTCGTAGCATCCACTCAACCTTGGAAATTCTGACTATAAATGGCACATAGAACAAGTTTTGAATACAAAGAAATGAAACTAAAAGATATTACAACATTATATAATACAAGAGAATACCTTCCACCGAATAAAGAGTTTAGCTACAAATATCCATAGAGATGGATACCATAGCTAAATACTCGGGGGTTTTTGAAAACAGTAAGAGGGAAAGGGGTGGAATACTCAAGAACCAACAGGAGTATTCCTAATTCCTACTGAATACTCAAGAACCAACAGGAGTATTCTCTACATTATTATAATACTCGAGAACCGACAAGAGTATTATAATTTCCAGTATAATACTCAAGAACAAACAGGAGTATTATTTCAAAATCGAACCAAACTTACAAGTAACAAACTTAGAGAGAGAAGTGATTTACAATTTTTGGGATGCATTTGTGAGGAGGAGGAGCACCTCCTTTTATAGGAAAAATGGGTGGAGATGGGTGGTGGAGATTGGTTTGATCCAAGGGAGGAGGAGGAGGCAAGGAGGAGCCAAGGAGGAGCCACCACTTGGCGGAGGAGGAGTGGAGGAGCTCAGCCGCCGGTAGCCGGTCACCATGGAGGAGGAGTGGTGGAGGAAGCCACCTCCAAGGCAAGTCAACCGGTTGCCCAAGGAGGAGGAGGGTGGCGCCGCCGGTTGTGGGTGGAGAATGGGGTGGTTTTGCCTCCTTTGGTCACCTCTTCATCAAGTCACCAAGTCATCTTGCCCATATGTGAGTTTTGTACAGTTTTGTGCAGTCTTTTCACAAAACTGTCAGTGTGTTCCTTTCCCGGGCTGTCTTGATTCCTCTCCTGATTCTTCTGATTAATTTGTTATGGTCAATTTCACGTCTGGATCCTTGATGTTTCTTCAGTCGGCATATGATCTTGACCTTGGATTGACTCTTGTTATCTTTTCATCATAAAATCCTCTCCTTAGCGTGTTTTCACTTCAGTCTCTAAAATGCCCTGTGGAAATATATCGGGACTAACAGACAAAAGTTAACTAGAGAAACAGTCTAATTTGGCGGGTTTAACTGTGTTTCTGATTCGTACAATTATGGTCCATCAATGTCCATGCAAAAAATGCATTGTCGACATCTAGCTGATAAAGGGGCCACCCTTTAGATGATGCCACAGCAAGAAATGTCCTGACAGTGTTCATTTTTACCACTGGGGCAAAAGTTTCATGATAATCTAATCCCTCTAATTGAGTAAATCCCCTTACCACAAGTCTGGCTTTGTATCGAGCTACAGAACCATCAGACTAATTTCTTTTCACTCTGTAAATCCACTTTGATCCAACAGCATTTTTGCCAACTGGAAGATCTGTAATCTCCCAGGTATCATTAGCGTGTAAGGCCTGCAACTCAGCTTGCATTGCTTGAACCCAAGCAGGGTCTTTACTGGCCTGAGTATAAGTCTTGGGCTCATTGTCTGACAGAATTTGGAGAGCAAAATGCTGAAAGGTAGGAGAACAGTTAGAGTAGTTGACATACTCACACAAGGGATAATTTGGTTGTCTTGACTGAGCTGTGTTACACACAAAGTCTTTTAACAGGACAGATCGTTTAGACTGTCTGGTAGATCTTCTGAGTTGTGTACTAGGAGTATCTGAAATAGGCATATAATTATCAATATGATGCACATCAGAATCCTGTCTGGTAGATCTTCTGATTTGTGTATTTGGAGCATCTGGAATAGGCATATAATTGTCAATATGCTGCACCTCAGAAACCTGAGCAGACTCAGTGTCAATGTGCTCTAGATCACCTAAAAAATCAGGAACTTCACTTGAACTATGATGAGTAAGTTCAGTAGAGTTGTGATCATGCTGAACGTCTGCTGGACAATTAGGCAGCACCATAGTAGTCTCAGTGGTATTGGTAGATGTAGAATTAGCAAAAGGAAATATGTTTTCTTTGAAGATAACATCCCTGCTAACACTGATACTATGAGACTCCATGTCATATACTTTATAACCTTTTTGACCAAATGGATATCCAATAAAAATGCATGCTCTTGCTCTAAGATCAAACTTGCCTTTGTGAGGTGTGATATTTGTAACATAGCACAAGCAACCAAAAATATGCGCAAATGACCAAGAGAGGGAGGTGAGTTATGTAGTACCTCAAGTGGAGATTTATTTTGCAACACCACTGATGGTATTCTGTTGATGATATAGGTAGCAGTGAGAATACACTCTCCCCAGAAAACATCAGGAACATGGGACTGGAATTTCAGTGCTCTAGCTATCTCAAGTAAGTGTTTATGTTTTATTTCCACAATCCCATTTTGCTGAGGACTATAAGTGCATGATGTCTGATGTAAATACCCTTTGTCTGCTAGAAAATGAGCCAGTCTGTTGCTAAGAAATTCACTGCCATTATCTGTCCTTAAGACCTTGATAGAGCAATTGAACTGAGTTTTTATCATTTGATAAAAACTGATTAGCTGTTCCACTGCATCTGCCTTTGTGATAAGCAAAATAGTCCATGTAGCTCTAGACATATCCTCAACAATAGTTAGGAAATATCTGGCTCCAGTGGCAGTAAGAGCTTTATAAGTTCCCCATATATCTGCATGAACCATTGTAAAAAGAGCAGTGCTAGTAGAAACACTATCAGGAAATGGTAATCTGGCTTGTCTAGCCAAGGGACAAATATCACAATGTAATGACTGAGAATTATAACTGAGATTAGGAATATAGGTCTTTCAACTGTTTGACATTTTAGTAAAAGGTACATGACCATGTCTTTTGTGCCAAAAACAGATTATCAGCTCCACTCTGAACTGTAAAACAAGTGCTTGTTGCTTTGAACTGGTACAACCCTTGATTGACTTTACCAATCCATAGAGAATCAGCCTTGCTTGGTCCTGAACAGTACAACCTTTGTCAGAAAATTCGATAACCAAGTGTGAATCATTCACCAATTTAGCAACACTGATTAGATTGAACTTGATAGAAGGAACCAGTAGAACATCAAAAAGAGTAATGTGCTCACTTAGGTCACAATTACCGACATAATTCACCATAACCTCATCACCATTAGGCATAAGAATATACTGAGGGGATGATAGTTTCTTTATATCCTTTAACCAATGTTTATGAGGGGTTATGTGATCAGTGGCACCACTGTCTATTATCCAATCATCTTGACAGATTTTAACTGATGCAAGGCAAGTCATACCTGCAATATGATCATTCTGCTGGTTAGGCACACTTAGGAAGTTCATGAGCCTGCTTAACTGATCTTGATTCAACTTGACTGAGCTGAGCTGTTGCAAAACATTGCTGTCACAGTTAGAAGAAATATCAGACTTAGTGGAACTCTTTTGCATATCAGTAGAGTCAGATGTGATGACATTATTTGCTGCACTCCTATTTGACTTAGGATTAGATGCACCTCCCTTATATAGTTTGTGTCCAGGGGGTATCCATGTATTTTGTAGCATGTCTCCTTGGTATGACCTTGCAACTGGCAGTGAACACAGAACAGATTTCTTCTATTTTTGTTCACAGGACTGTTGTTTTGTCCAGTTCTTTGCATTTGTCTATTGCTGTTGAAAGGCTGCTGATAGTTCTGAGACTCTTGTTGTTGAGATGCATATAAGGCAGACATTTCAACATTAGGAGACCTCATAATACCTCTTTGTAGTTCATCATCAAGAACTGTGTGGTAGGCTTCATCAAGTCCAGGTTTAGGCTTCATTGAAGTGATTTGAGTTCTAACAGTTGCATGAACATCATTGAGACCAGTTAGAAACTGCATTAGCCTAGAGGTTTGCTTCCTTATCTCCATGGCTTGAGTAGATTTGCATTTAATTCCCAGATCACACAGCTCTACATGTTCAAGTGCCTCTTCTTCTCCCCACAGTTGAAGAAGCTTTTCATAATAGGTAGCCGCATCCATCACACCTTGAACTAGGCTGACTATTTCTTTGTGTAACTGCAGCAATCTCGGACCAGTATTAGCACCTACAAATCTCATTTGCAGAGTATTCCAAGCATGAATGGAGTCTGTACAGTGAATGATAGAGCTTCCAATTTCCTTTGAAACTGAGTTAATAATCCATGAGAAAATGACATTGTTGCATCTCTCCCATCTAGCTAGCATATAGGAATCAGTAGGTTTAGGAAATCTACCTTGCACAAAGCCTAGTTTAGACTTGATGCCTAATGCCATTTCCATGGACTTTTTCCAGTTTATGAAGTTACTAACACCTGTTAACAGTTGAGTAACCAAAGGAGAGCTGAAGTTTTCTGTATTACTCACATATAGAGGATCATCTGTGTGACGAACTGCTTCGTTTTGTTTCGCTATAACTGCATTCTCTGCATCTGCAGATGACTCAGCAACAGATCCAGATATCGAAAGAGAAGCCATGGCAGAGAAAACACAGGAATGAAGCAGAAATGGCGCAAAACAGAGCAGAAAGTAGAAACTGAGCAAACGCAACGATCAGATACAACTGGAGTGATCGGCGGGCTCTGATACCATGTAGATTGAAGAGAAACGAAGATCGCCGGAGAGAATGCCGGGAATTGCAGATGTCACCGGAGAAGATGGAGAGAAGAGATTGAATTTTGGGGAAGAAAAGTGTGTTTGATTTATGAGTGCCAAATCTGTTATATCAGATTTGGCTTTGTTCAAATTACATCTGGACCAACCCAGTTTACACAATTACACTAGACGACCCCATAAATACAACAGGCACCTGCAAGAAATAGAAATTACAAAAGAACCCCAAAATCAAATTAAACCCTAAGACTGCCAATCGACGACACCAGCAGCTCGACGGCGACTCTGAGAGACTCGGAGCTCAGCCTGGATCAATACGGTCAACAGTCCCTCTAACACACTTAACACAACACTAACTAACCTCAATAAATAAATAAAAAGCACGCCATAGTATCTCATTTGCATTCCTGAGTTCTTAGTTTGGATTGGCATGTCATTCCTTGTATGCATCAAGATCATTTGTACACATTGCCATATAGTCCATGTCATCCTTTTATATAATATTTCATTTATGCTATTTTTTAAAACAATCTCCTACCCATTGCAGCGGTTGGTTGGTTTTTATACGGTTCGTGGTTGAGTCATAGCTGAAGTGGCGATCTAAGTTAATTAAAATTTAGCAAGTTGCTACATTTATTTTAAAATGATAATTTCATGTATTTTACCATATTTGATGCAAGCTAAGGAAAGTCAACATCTTTTTATAACCAACTGCTAAAGGAAACATTATGTACAAATAATATTTTTGGTACAAACTGTAAAATTTGTTAAAACTGAGTTATTATCCATCGTCAAGATATCATACGACGAGATTTAATCTCATCCGTTCAAATGACTAAATCAAGGATTATCATTAGTTTATATTTTTACAAAAATATGCTATTTGCACCGAATTATTTTTCTCCCATTACGTTTAAGATACAAAGTTTGAAAATATAGTAGTATTGAAAGAAAATTTTTTTATCTTTAACTGTACCCAACCAATTTCAATATTTCATTATCCATTTATCGCTTTTATATTTGCATGAAGAAATCGTGAGAACAAATTGGTGCAATAGGATCTATTAAGAAAATGGATATAAAGTGGGCCGAAGGCCCAATTATAAATGAACAACAACAACTCAATTCCAGCCAAATGAACAACAACAAACCAAAGCCAGCCCAATGAACGAACTCAAAGCCAGCAGCAGAATCTTCTTCTTCTTCAAGCTCGAAAACGAATAGCAGAAAGAAATGGGGAAGCCGGCGGCATCGAGCAGGTCCGACGAGTTACACGAGTCGGCCAGATCAGGCGACCTGGTGAAGGTTGTCTCAATACTAAGCTCGAATCCTCTCGCTGTGAATTCCAGAGATAGACACTCGCGCACTCCGTATCCTAACCTAACCTATTCACCTCAAATTTCATCAACTTTTATCCATTTTTTTCTTCTTATTTCACTATGATTCGTGTATTTCTGCCTAATGTCTGCTTTCTTTTTCAGGAAAAAAACAGTAGACTTGGATACAAGTTTGCATATTTCTACAAAATAATTGTTACTATTTTAATCGATGTAGGAATTTTTTTCTTTTTAGAGTTTTTGAAGTTTTGTTGAGATTATTTTGAGGATATTACAAAATTGAGTTTTCTATCTACTTGATTTCGAAGCAGGAATCGTTAGTATACTCTTTTTCAAGCTGACTTGATGCTGGTTGAGAATTGAGATTCTTTTTAATGGTGTGCATAGAGTATGGACTTTTTGTTTGTGCATTGAGTTTGGTTGATAAAAAAATCAATTTTCTTTGAAAGATAGTTTCTTTAGAAGTGTGTTTATAGTTTATTTTAGGCTTTTAATAGTTCTTTGTTTTGGTTAGTAAGGGGTTTAGCAAATGGGGCAAGAAAATTGGAGTTTGGTCTGGTTGTTGATATGTTCTAGAGTGGATCAGAAGTTTTTCTTTTTGATGATTTTATTATTGTGAATACGAGTTATGTAATATGTATGAATCAGAGTTTTTTGTGAAAACTTGTTCCTTGACTAGAGAGATATGGAAAGTTTGCATTTGGCAGCATGGTCTGGGAATTTAGAGGTATTAAACTATTTGTGCAAAAACAAGGCTGATATTGGCGCCTGTGCAATGGACGACATGGGAGCGATTCACTTTGCTTGTCAGAAAGGACATCTTGATGTTGTGAAAGCTTTAGTATCATTTGGAGTCTCCATCAAATCATATACTCGCAAGGGCATGACGCCTCTTCACTTTGCCGCTCAAGGGTCACACATGGAATTGGTGAAATACTTGGTTAGGAAAGGGGCAAATTTATATGCTAAGACAAAGGCAGGTAAGACTCCTTTGGATATATCAAACAGTGAAGAGATTCGTTCGTACTTGGAGGAATCTGAAAAGCATCCTGTCAAAGAACATTCTGGTATAGAAGAGAAGAAGAAACAAGAAACTGCAAATCTAGAGGAAGTGAAAGACATTGATACTGAAGCCACTGGCATAGCACAAACTGATAAAGACAACGAGGATGAAGATTCTAAGAGGAAAGCTGATGAACCTCCGATGGAAAGTTCATCAGGGACAAAAAAAGCGCGAGTTGCACTCAATCATCTTTTGACGGCTGATGATGACATCCAGGAAGATGAATAAGCTGTAAAATTCGATGTGTCATTTATGGATCAACTGATACTGCTGCACCTTTGAAACCACTATCAAATATGAAATGCACAATTGACCAAAAAAAATGGAATGTACAAGGAGTCTGACCTTTCAAGTTACATAATTACATTCCAGAATGACGGAATATGTTTGTGATAGAGGTGGCAATTTAACCCGTTAACCGCCAGTGAAAAACTTGCTCGTTTACTTAACGGGTTGAATAAACCCGAAACCCGTTACCCTCTGTTAACCGCCCGTGAAAAACTTGCCTGTTAACCGCTCGTTTACTTAACGGGTTGAATAAATTCGAAACCCGTTTACCAAACGGGTTATCCAGGTAAAACCTGTTGAAACCTGTTTACTTTATTATATATTTTTATTTATATAATTATATAATAAATATATAAATTAGCAATATATTGTATTATTTTAAGTTTGTAATATATTTTAAATAAATATTTAGATAATATTTAGGTATATCCGATTTTTTATAACAATATCCGAATTTTTTTGAGAATAAAGTGAATTCTTTGTTATTATTTACGCATTGGTTGAGTAGTATTTATTTTCATTTCTGACAGCTGTGTCTTACTGTTGTTTATAATATCTTCTCATTTTCATTTTGAAAAACCCGATTTTCATTTTTTGATAACAATATCCTCGCATTTGCTTGTTGACGGTTTCTATTCAAATTCTGAGCAAGTTGACATTGACTTGGTTCAATGAGGATGCATGCATCATTGTCATACATTGTAGAATCTCTCACATTATAATTTTATTATTTGACAATGAAACAAGTATAATATTTTTTTAGACTAAAATGTTAAACAGGTTAAACGGGCAAACCCGCTTAATCCGCTACCTGTTAAGAACCCGCCCGTTAAACCCGCTAACTTAAACGGGTTTTAACGGATTTGACTCGCTAACCGTTTACAACCCGCCCGATATCCGCCCACCTGCCCGTTTTGCCACCCTTAGTTTGTGAAAACCCATTTATAATTTGATAAATATTAATTTGTTTGTAACCGTTTTTTATGACCGTTGTTTACAAATTATTCTGCCAGTATACCATCAGTATTCCGTCTACAAATTTAATGTATTGTTGTTCCGTCAATATTTGGTCACCCGAGGGCTATATTTGAAATATAATAAACATTAAAATTTTAGTTATTGTTGAAGATTTGTTGGTCCCGAGCAAGCGAGCACTCGAGGACGGTTTTTCCTCCCTTTTCGCAGAAGGTGTTGAAGATTGTTTCTTCCGTGTGGAGTCGGCACAAAAACAAGGTCATGCACTGCGACCTTTGAAGATTTGCATCAAAATGGGATGGGTTGGGATGAAAGGTCGCTTTTGGCTCGTGCTTCAGTTAGATATAATGTACAAAATAGTGTCATTGAAAGATAATGTAACGTTCTTGTACAACTTGTAATCCCTATCACACAAAAAAAACGATAGATAATGAAGATTATAAAAGTAGAGGTTACCTTAGTTATTTTCTTCTGTTTTGGTATGAAGCTGCATTTCTCTCCATTGGATTTTATCTTTCTTTTCATTTTCCAATAATGTGAAAAGATAAAACAATCTTTTATCGGAATAAATCAATTGTAAAAGGAAATATAAAATTTATACATCCTTTTGATGGGCAATGAGATTACTTGCCATTTTATTTCGAATGTAAAGATTTTTATTTATATTTTTAAAAATTCACCTAACATATACCATAAATTCTGCTTCCGCAACAACCCCGATTCTCCAAACACAAGATATAAGAAAATAACTTGTATTTGCGTTTAATTTCATATCATTGTTTCTTGTAAGTATATCCATGGAGACAGGTGAGAGCAGCAACAACCAGAACCAGCAGCGGAAGAGGACCAGAGGGAGGCAAAAGACACAAATGAGGCTTGTTCAAAGAGAGGAAGATCGTCTCATAACTTTCTCAAAAAGGAAGGCTGGTATCAATAAGAAGGCAACTGAGCTTTGTGTGATGTGTGATGCCCAAGCTGTGTTCATCTTATTTTCTCCCAAAGGAAATGCATTTTCCTTTGGCCACCCTGATGTCAAGTCTGTAGTGAACAAGTTCTTGGGACGAGACGAGTACCCAATCAACGGTGATCCTCGAGTCATAGAGCTAATTGATGCTCATAGGAGGGAGAAGAATGAGGAGTTGGTGGACTACCATAACATGCTGCAGTTTCATGTGAACCAGTTTATTCAGCACAAGGGGTTTGTGAAACAAATGTCTGAGAGTCGCGGCGACGGAAACGGATGGTGGGATACTAAGGTGGAGGATCTGAAGACAGCTGATGAAGTTAAGGAACTGTTTAAGAATATTGTTGTTTTCCAAGAGGCATTGTGCCATCACATGGAAATGCTTCAGTCAATCGGTCAAGTTGCTCGTCCTCCTGCTGCTATCAACCTGCCATTGAGGGCCAGTGCACCTTTTCAGGGGCATCATTTCTCTCACCATCTCACAGTTCCTAACCATGGTGCGCTCACATGACCGAGTTTGGAGGTGGTGCTGGTGCAGAGTCTAATAGGCTTGGAGATGCATACAACATGTGAGTCTGTCTGGTTATGCCATACAGAATGTTATTTCAATAGATGTCTCATTGATGAAGAGACATCATTTTTTTTATAAGCAACAATTTTTTATAATTTTCAATTTTTGGTATTGTTCTTTTGGTATATCGTATATGTATGCATTGTGCAGATATGCACATAAATCTGAAAACATGGTATTCGGTCGCAACATACGGAAACAAATTTGATTCGTTCATGATTGCCCTGCCCATCATTATTTGTGCTAGTAATTGTCATTGCCTGCTCGATTTTTAATGGCATTTCATCCTTGAGAGTAAAGGATAAACATAAAGAACCAAAGAGATATTCTTGCGGAAAAATTTGATTTTGTTCTTTGGTATAAGTGTGTCCACTGAAAACTTCAAACATCCCTAATTCGCCTGCCACGTTCCTATATTTAGATAATTCGTACAGAATTTTCACTTTTTAATCCGAAAATTAAATTTTTACAACTCACATTTAATCAATTGTTTCGCATTCTCCATATCATAATTTTCAATTTCCATTGAAAGATTTACTATGCTTTTGGTTCCATTACAACATGACTTTCCGAGTTGGTGTCCTAAGCCCTAGCTTGTCATGAATAAGGGTTTTGTTGTTGTTCATTTCCAAGTACCCACCTGATTAAACATTCCCAAGGCTATGTTATGAATAAGGCTAAGTTATGGTATTCACAAACTCATAGACAGCTTAACAGAATAAATGCAATATGTAAACATGTAGAAATTGCTAATTCATATGGAATTACCTCCCCATATTGATTCAAAAGTCTAGCCTTGATAGTCATGGTTTGTTAATCATATATAAGCTAGCAAGTATTCTCCTCACTTAACAACGTGGGACAATTTCTTCAAGTGCACATTCCAAACAATCTCCCCCTCAATTGGAGAAATTGTACATTACTCGTAGCCAAACGTAGGTGCGTATGCGAAAGTCCCTCTCCGCTAGGGGTGCTCCACGCTCCCTTTCATTAGGGTCCAACCCACCGTAGACACGCCTTTGCGACTCCCCCGTAAAGGCATAATCCAGGGTCCAACCCACCAACGATTGAGGTATCTTCAAACGAGTGCCTTGACATTTCCACACATGTCCTGCTTCCTTCACAAATAGCTCGGATCGCAACGCGTGCTCTGATACCACTTTGTAAAATTAATCTCAGCTTGCAAATTAATATTTAGTCCAATTATATCAATTCGAGTTCAATTTCAGAAGAAGAAAAATTGAGTACTAAAAAATAAACCCTAAAACTAATTGCAGCACCATGGCACACGGCCCAAATAAAAGGCCCAGATGTAAACCCAAATAATGCAGCACCATGATATCCGTATGAGTCTTGTGAGAAAAGCTCCAAAGCCAGTAACCATTTGAACTGTCTAAGAATATGACATGGCTTTGGTCCCTAAATTACAAACAACCTAAAACTTGCCTGAGATTATTACAACTCTCACCTCTACTTGGCATACTAAATGCAACGTAAATGGAGGCATTTGCTTTCAGTCTGCAATGTATGCGCGACTGCTTATGCAAATCTTTGATGCAATTTTCCTTAACTTTTATATTCTACAACATCCAATTTCTTACTCATCCACAAGTATTTGTGTCATTTACATAGGGATTTCTAATTTTCTCTCTTCACCTTGTTTTAGTTGTAAAGAGCTGGGGACTTGTTCAGTGTTGTAAATTACTTTACCAAAGATTGTGTTCCTTTCGAACTATATTGGTTGTATCAATAGCCATAGAAATCACCTTTACCTGTACTCCTAGCAAGCTGATGGGTTTGAAGTCGCTGATCTTGGTTACCCCGCGTTGTTTAGGAAAAAGTGTGAGTCCTGAAATATATTATCTTGATGGAGAATACCATTGTTTAGAAATTGCAAGCATTCCGTGTTAAATGTATTTCATACCCAGGATCGTAATACCCATATCATGTTAATAAAGTAGTAAACTTCTGACCTGATTCCATCGTTCTTCACTTGAGTTCTGCTCAGACTTCCAGTTTCTTCGTACGACCTTTTTCCCAGTAATATTTGAGAGAGAATAATACTTTGATCGTTAGGTGAAACTGGGGACCACTACCCCTTTATAGCAGTGTACATAACTACTATAAATTTTCATAATTACGAGTCCTTCCCCTCAAAAGAAACGTATTTACGAACTGGTATCTACACATATGTTTAATATTTCATGATCACCTTAATTTATATACTCTAAAGCCAACTATATAATAGATCACTTTAATATTGACTTTTAAACAATTATAGTATACACATCTTCAACTATTTACATTATGATCCAAACATTAGATTATAAAATAATCTAACATTTTGCAACAAAGTCCTCTTTAACTATTTGACAAGAGCTCTAGAAGAAAGCAGCTGTAGTGAAACCGTCAATCCCTGGAGCTTTTGAAGGGTGCATCTGAAATAAAGTATGGGTAACATCCTCTCTTCAGTATACGGGGCTAACAAAGCTACATTATGAGACGATGATATCTATTTAGGAACAATCTGAACACCTCTCTGAATTTCATCAGTCGAAACAGTGGGAGAAGAAGTAAATAATTACTGATAGAAATCAGTAGCTATAGTTGCAATCTCAGTGGGTTGAGTATTGAGAATACCATCAGGGCGTTGTAATATTCAGTTTAATTAATTTCAGTTCATCTTTTTTTATTCATAAAAAATCATCAAGCTTAAAAACTTAGATAACATTTTGCTCTATTCATCTAATGCCACATCTATTTGCTGCAACTACTGATTCTTATGTTTTAAATGTCACGTGACAGACCTTTGTTCTTCTTTAGTCTCAATTCATCTTATTTCATTAGATCCGGGATGTGATATGGATCATCATCTTCTTCTTCCATGGAAGCACCTTGCGGTTGCTGTACGACTCTGGTCACTGTCCGGTTCCGACAACGTTCTCGCCTTTCACCACAACACGCTCATTATCTTAATCACCGTCCGATCACCGCCGCAGCACCACGACAGTCATCGATAGCGAGCTCTCCTGGCTGCGATGGGCTTGGCTAAATATGATTCTGTTTATATTCAGAACCTAGAAAGTTCGATCAATATTGGGTCTCAACTAAATCACCACTTCTATCCTCTTAAAGTTTGGTTTTAAACCCGGGTTCGAATTATTTTAATCTCAAAGCGTTGTCAAGTGAATGCGCTTTCTAGTCGGAAGTATTCTTTGTGAAATTGGATTTGGGTAGATGGACATTGGACCATTGAGCTTCATTCTGTTAGGATTAGAATCCTAATTTGTTTCACACAAACAATCAATGAAGAACGAAATAAATTATAGGACACACCGATTTATAGTAGTTCACTCAAATTGAGCTACGTCCACTCTTCGCTGCAGCTTTCACAATAATGATTTGATGGTGTTTATAGGATTTATATTCACCTCACTCACTCGCACACCTCGGCAACATAAAAATATAAAGAGAATGCTAGGGCAACACTATAAAAGTGAAATCTCTAAAATACCCTTCTCTTATTTGTCTCCACATCTCAACACATTCTTCTATTGAAAAATTCTCAATTAACAGCCTTCCAACATCTTTTCCGCTTCCCAAATCCTTTTATTGTCTCTGAAAATCCCTCTTATTCCTCTGCGTTTTTCTAAAAATAAAACTTGTCACGACAACTTGATTTCTCTTATTTTATGCTGATATGGTCTTTTGATTTTGGTTCGACCTAAAGGTTGAATCCTGGTTAATTTGGTGCACCTGGGATCTAACTTTTGTTGTTTTATTATAAGAAGAAGAAGAGTTAGATTTAATTTGTATACCGAAAGCTTTCATGGGAGGTAAAAGAAGATGATGATAGAGAAGAACAAAGGTCACGTGACATTTAAAACATAAGAACCGAACAATAGTAGCTAAAAAACTCTCTTCTCGAAAAACTCTCTGCCGACCTAAATCTACTTTCTTCCTCTCGCAGACACCGGTGGAATTCTTCAAGTACGCCTCCCCTCTTCCTCATCAGCCTCTCCCCTCCGTTCCCTTGTCAGCGGCTACGCCGGGTCCAGATCTACTGGATCTATTCAAGATCAAGTCTTTCTCACTCCACCGGCCGGCGGCTCAGAGCACTCTTGTGTGCTGTCTCTGCTGAGGGATGGCTCGGCATGATGCTAGTTTTGGAGGCGGTTGGCTGCTCGGCGCGACGAGTGGCTTGAGTGGAGGCTGGTTGCTTCGAATATCGATTCTGGTTGCGTTGGGGTCTGTGCTTGGCCTTCGGGCGATGAGTGGAGTGGCGTGGAGGAGTGGGGTGGTGACGTTGTGTATTTTCGGGATACGGTCAAAAACAATTTATAATCAACCGGGAAGACCGGTGTCGAACCCAAGGGAGCAAATGGACTACACGCTAGTTCTATCAAGTTTTCTACTCGGCTAATTCTTAAAATTCAATTGGTTGAGTTATCAATGATTGTAAAACAAGAATGAAGTGGTTTTCAAAGGATTGAATTCAATTAAAAGCGAGTTTCGAGGGATTAATCCCCTCCTTGGCAATTTCCCAATGATCATGCAAACAAGAGTTCAATTAATTAAGAGTTGATAGGTTTTGAACATAGCCTAGACTAAGAATTAGGCTATTACGCGTATCTAATCTTAGTCAAGTCATCTTAGTTAGGATCTCACTAATTAAAGGGTGTTGATCCACTATATAGCATTTACTCTCATAAATACTATATGCATAAAGTTCTAGTTCACCTCTCACCATGCATTTACTCTCATAAATGTAGGTTAAGTTCAATTTTACTATATCAAAACCATCCCTAAGCTTTCTCAAGACTTAGATCAAAGTTATAACATAAACATGTCACTTAGGCATTTTATCAAACACTTAGAGACATGTCTAACATGAAGAGCATAGTAAAAATAAAATCAACTTCAATAGATCTATTCAAATGTGTTCACAATGATCATTGAGTACCAAGGAGGTTCATAGAACCCCTCAAAACACAAGGGAGACTACTCACTCATCATGTAAGACAACATGATGAGTAGGTTCTTACAAGCAAATCTAGGAGAAAAGAAGAGGGAAAGAATAGGATGATTAGTCCTAGTGAACTCCCTTGATCTTGATTCCTCCTTGATTTGATGATGATGAAACCCTTGATTTGATCACTTTCCTTTGTCTTCTTCTCCAGAAAAATCCCAGCTATTAGGTCAAGAAACCCTCTTTCTATTTATAGCCTCGGATTATTTTCGGTACTGTAGCAGGTCCAGTCGATCGACTGGCGTTGGGCTTGTGGCCCAGTCGATCGACTGGAGGTAGAAAACGGCACTTGGATAGCAGGATCTCAGTCGATCGACTGGAGCAGGGGAGCTTCCCAGTCGATCGACTGGCTTTGTGTGGAAAACAGGTCCTCCTGAAACTTCATCTACTCGATCGACTGAGGTCCCAGTCGATCGACTGGAGGCGCGTGGCTTGCAACCCATGGGTAGAAGACTCTTCGGTCGATCGACTGGAGGGGCCAGTCGATCGACTGGTAATGCTAGATTTTCAGCACCTCCTGAGAGTTTATCTAGTCGATCGACTGGAGCAGGGGAGCTTCCCAGTCGATCGACTGGAGACCAATTCCTGCCAACTTTTGCTCTAAAACACCGATTTTCTCCGAGTTTCCTTCCAATGGCTCTTGACACTAAGACATCTTGCTTTGTACCTGAAACGCACGAGAAAAGGATCAAATGACATCAAATAGTAGTCGGAATCGAACTAAAGCTATAGTGAAAAACGGGCATTAATGAGTCGAAAACTCGACTCATCAACACTCCACACTTAAGCTTTGCTCGTCCCGAACAAAGTATGCAAATATGCCAAGGAAGTGCAAATGTCGAAATGCTAGTGGTGCTATGTTTTTCGTGCATTTGCCACACTAGATTTCACGAGGTCTCGATCCTTATTTCTAAACATGTTATTGAAAAGTAAATGACAAGTATATACAATCTAACTAGCTCCTTTTCGTAGGCGTTAGGAATGCATTTAGCATATGCATTAAGCCTTTAAACCCCTAGGCTACCCTAGTGGACGAGTTATAGTCTCGTGAGAGTTTTCAGAAAAGGGAATACTCACAAATCCCATATATGCACATGTCCCATAAGAGTGAATGCAAGAGTACTCAACCAAGGCTACGATTTTTCAAAACCAATCCCTCACCTCAAGCAAGACTAGCACCACAATATCATAAAAAGAGCTTTCTCAACCTTTTGAGTACCTTTTGCGACGTGCATTCAAGAGCATCAATACTAGGGCTATGAAATGACTATCCAAAATTCTACTCATTTTCAAAGCAACATAATAGAAGTAAGGCTTATAGCTTGCACAATAGAGTGTCAACCGCTCACCTATGCTAGCTAGGGCTAGTCCATGGGCTCGCGGCAAGAAACTCATTCCCAAGTTTTAGGCGCTTAAGCCGTAATCCATAAGGGAAGTGGAGTTCGACACTAATGTTTCTTAATAAACAAGCATAGACCAAATGATAGCTCTCGTGCAAGCACAAGGATCGTCCAAGAATTATTCTAACAAACACACGATGGAAATGACTAATCCCGCACAAATATAGAATGATGGAAGAACATAGGGTCAAGTCGTAAGTGCTTCTCATTTTCTTATTGAGACAAATGCTTTCGAGGGGGACTTACCTCCCTAGCCCCCGGCATTTGCTCATTCATTCAGGCTTTTTTTTATGACTCCACACTTAAAACTTGACAATATGTTCAAAAGTTGTAAGGGATGTGCGGGAATTAATCATGAACAAGGCACTATGTTAGAGAACTCAAGTCACCAAAGAGCATTCAAATGATCTAAGTTTTTCACAACGATTTTTAAAAGTGTTTGCTAGCTTGATCCAAGGTGTTGCAACGAAAATACTTAGAAGGTTGGATAGCCAAGATGTAGCAATGATATTGATTCTCAAAAATGCATGCTCAAAGGACTAGGTCGGTAAATGTGACACATAGGCTAGATGCGATCTATAGGGATTTAGAATTTAAAATCACAAGCCTATGCGGTTAAAAACACTCTCATATTGGGACAATGTGCAAGTATGCAAGTGTCCATCTAGAAATGATATGTATAGCATGCAATCATGTGAACTATGCGCATCAAAATCACTCCACACTTAATTCAAGCTTAGTCCCTAAGCGCAAGGAATGATAAAATAAAGGCAAAGGCGCATAGGAACTCCCCTCGTTTGTAGTGCCGGTGATATAATCCATAAGAGTGAGAAATAGCCTGGGTGCAAGTGTAGATATAAGAGGGTGTTTTAGACGTGATAGGAATATGTGAATGTATATCCTGTAGAGTGAACAGTATAAATGGTAAACACCTCTAATATCATCTTAAGAATATAGCATATAACCAATAGGCAAGAAAGGATAGATATCACCAAAATAGCATACATCATCAAAAATACGCCAACAGGGGACTTATCATCCAAATCAACATCCAATGCAACAAGTCAAATAAGAAAAATACACATGTGGAAATAGAAATGAAGCATGGACTAAGATGTAGCCTCGTCGTCTCCCGGAGGGGTCCTCCTAGCTGAATCAACGACTCCATCGTCCTCAAGCGGCTGCGTGACACCGGGGAAGAGAGGGCTATCGTCTAAAGCAGAATCCACGTTGGGGATCGTCTCTCCTGGGAGTGGAGTGCCCGCCTCCCCGAATGCTGAAACTGGCGAGAAAGGTAGTGGGGAGGCGCCACGCGGTGCTGAGAACTCTGGAGCGAGTGGAGTGGCAACTGGAGTGCTGGGGCCTCTGCCGAATGATAAAACCGTGGATCTCAGCCACTCCCACTCCCGGCGGGCTCTAGCATCAGACTCTCGGACAAAGTCCTCGAGGCGAGTCAGTCCACTCCTCAAGTCTGCCACGCCAATCGTCAAGCCAGCAATATCTGATGTGACTCTCTGTCTCCACTCTGCCGTGTCATCAACGACTGGAGGGGGAATATCGGCTGCTGGCTCTACTGTTGGTAACTCCTCATCTGCCTCTGGAATGACTGCCGGTGGGGGAGGAGGAGGTGAACCGGGAGGAGAGGGAGAGGGTGAGAGGTGGGCGAGACAGTAAAGGGGAAACTTCTGCTTGAAGGCCCTCCTCTTCGCAGCAGCATCAGTCACAAGGGTCTCCACATGAGGCGACGGGTCACTACTCCATGTCTTACCGTCCCGCTTCACCATGTGCATATTCTTCATCAAGGTGATGTCAAGCAAACTCCTAGCAGGGGCCTCACAACCCTCGTGGCCAAAGGTGAAGTTACACCTTTGGGCTATCAATGTAATCAAGGATCCACCTCCCAAGCCCTTGTTCCTCGCAGTCGGCTTCACAACGGCCTCAAACCGATTGGCAAGGACCACTAGCCAATCAATAATCTCCCCGTGATCCATGGCAACCATGAGGTCCATATCTGGCAAGGTCACCTTCCTACCCCTCTCTGTCCTCGTATTAATACCAATAGAAATGACGTGGTGCATAATCTTCCAAACTGGATCAACGATCGCCGAAGAATTATATGAAGATATGAACCACTCATTTCTGCCAGAAATCATCTTCCAAAGTCTGGACTGGTCGTGCTCAGTGAATACCTGGGGTGAGCCCGTAGGCTGTGGGAAGCCAAGCCACTCTCGGATCGTACTCTCCCTGATCCGAAAATCTCTACCCCCCAAAACGAACTCCCAATAATACTCTGAGGAACCATCCTCCCCCACTCTTTCCTTCACCGACTCAAATGAGCATAAAAACTCCTCAACTACCCTCTGGTAGGACCCCAGATCATCAGCAAATATAAAGGATAAGCCATGAGTAGTGAGCCGAGATTGTACCTCAGTCGCGACAACATCGTCGATGCCGCGGAGCAAGCCCATGTCCAGGTACAATGTCAGGATGGCCTTCATCTTCTTCGCAACGATAGTAGCGTGATGAGTCCGGTGCTTCTCGTCCCTGAAGACCAAGGGAGTCGAGAATGAGTACGGGACCGGAATGGGCATCGGTCCCGCATAGGGCTCCTCATGAGGCTCAGTTGGCACTAAGGCCATGGAAGGAGGGGCAGCAGCAGGAGAAGGCTCTCTATGCACAGGGGGCGGAGGGACTCTAGGGGCAGGAGGCACTGGCGCTTTCTTCCTCGGCGCCGGTTTCCTCGATGGAGGCTTCTTCTTCTTTGGGGGTGACGGGGAAACCGGCGCGGCCTCAATCTCCTGCTCTGAACTTCGGTCAGCAAGCGAATCCCTCAAACATCTCCTCTTGCGGGTAACAAGAGGTCTATCATCCTCGTCCTCGCTACGAAACTCGTCGATTTGGTCTAAAAGAGAGGGCTCACGAGCAACCCCCTTCCCTTTCGATTTGGAGCTGGATGAAGAATCGGCACGACCCATGATGCACTGAGGATGGAAAGCCAAGTCAAAATGAGCCAAAAACTCAAAAATGGCACTGAATTACGATCGAGTCGATCGACTGGCTGAGGACAGATATCTCAGTCGATCGACTGAGGGCTGAAATCCGATCGGATTAGGTCGAATTTGGGGGTTTTCCGGGGAGGCTTTCGGAGGCCAAATTGATCAATGGGGTTTGTAGGCGGGTGTATTGGGAGTGAAATGGTGGTGGAATCGGGAGGAACGGATGGCTAACGGAGGAGATCGGAGGGAGGGGAGCGTCGGATCGGAAATCCGATTTTTGACGGGATTTAGGCGGCGGATGAGTGGCGGAGGGCTGGCGAGGTGGCGGTCGGGCTGCTGGGAGTAATCCGGTGAGGAGTTGGGGAAGGTCGGATCGGGGGGCGTTTTGATTTGGGATTTAGGGTTTCGTTCGAAAATGAAGAAGGAGAAGGGAATCTGATATTTGGATAAGAAAATCCCAGTCGATCGACTGGGAGCCCAGTTGATCGACTGGGAATGCAGGAAAAACGAGGTCCTCTGAATCTTTATCTAGTCGATCGACTGGATTATCGCTTACCTCCCAGTCGATCGACTGGACCCTAAATTCCTGCAAAAAATATTTTTCCACTTCTCGCCGAATCCCAACTCCACACTCAGAATTTCTACCCATAATCAAGAATAAGTACCACTCAAAATATCACATATAATCAAGGAACGCCCTTTCTAAGCAATCACTAGCACATAGCATAAGATTTTTAAATAAATAAGCTAGGATAACCACTCCACACTTAGAATGCCACCATCATCAAGAAAATTCATGCAAGCCTCATATCACATCACACACACCTAAATCATGCATAGGAAATTATCCGAACCACCAACCCATATCACAAGTTCACAAAAGCATGCTACACATATGTGGAAGTTACTTGTGCATAGATAGACAACTCACAAACCGGGGTACCTCCCGTGAGGTGCCTAGTTTAACGTCTTGGCAAAGACCGAGCCGATCCTTTTCTCACTAAGAAGCACACTTGAGGAGTCCCTTGCTAGGATCCCTCCTCAAGCGGATTAAGGCACTCTATGGGTCGGTCAAGGGGAATGTGACATTTTGCTCATCACGAAATCCTTCTTTATAGTGCTTTAGCCTTTGTCCATTCGCCGTGAAGGTAGGCCCATCATTATTTAGCAATTCTACGTGTCCATCCTCATAAGGCTTGTGGACAGTAAATGGACCACTCCACCGGCTTCTCAATTTTTCCGGGAATAGCTTAAGCCTAGAATTAAAGAGCAAGACCTTCTCTCCCTTCTTGAATTCACGACGAAGTATCCTTTTGTCGTGCCATTTCTTGGTCTTCTCTTTATAGATCCTAGCACTTTCGTAGGCCTCATTCCTTATTTCTTCTAACTCATGGAGTTGAAGCACCCTATGGTCTCCCGCCATTTGTAAATCCATATTCAACGTTTTGATTGCCCACATCGCCTTGTACTCCAATTCCACCGGCAAGTGGCACGGCTTCCCATAAATAAGGCGATAGGGAGACATTCCAATAGGGGTTTTGAATGCCGTACGATAGGCCCATAGAGCGTCATCTAGCTTCGATGACCAATCTTTTCTTGAGCTCCCCACGGTTTTATCCAAGATTGCCTTGATTTCTCGATTTGAAATTTCCACTTGCCCACTAGTTTGTGGGTGATAAGGGGTGGCAACCTTGTGACTAACTCCATACTTGCGAAGCAAGGCCTCGAAATGTCTCTCCTTGAAATGCGAACCACCATCACTTATAACGGTCCTTGGCACCCCAAATCTCGGAAAGATGATTTTCTTGAATAGTTTCGTGACCACCTTGGCATCACAAGTGGGGAAGCGACGGCTTCAACCCATTTTTAGACGTAATCAACCGCCACCAATATGAATCGGTTCCCAAATGAAGAAGGAAGAGGGCCCATATAGTCAATGCCCCATACGTCAAATATCTCGACCGGGAGGATGCTTTGTTGGGGCATTTCATGCCTCTTTGAGATATTGCCGGTCCTTTGACATTGATCACATGCTTTCGCGAACTCATAAGCATCGCCAAAGAGAGTAGGCCAATAAAAGCCGCATTGTAGTACTTTTGACGCGGTTTTTGCTCCACTACCATGTCCTCCATATTGAGAAGAGTGACAATGGTAAAGAATTTCTCTCATTTCCTCTTTGGCGACACAAGTCCTATATAGCCCATCCGCGCAAAGCCTATAAAGGTAGGGCTCATCCCAATAGTACCTCTTGGTCTCGGAAAGGAATTTTCTCCTTTGATGGTGGTTCATATCGTGGGGTATGATTCCACAAACCGCAAAGTTAACGAAGTCCGCATACCAAGGAAGTGCCTCCGCTTCAACCCTCATGAGTTGCTCTCCGACAAATGAATCATTCACCGGTCTAGTATCCACCTCAATCTCTTCATTCTCCTCTAGCCTTGATAAGTGGTCGGCTACCACATTTTCTACCCCCTTCTTGTCTTTAATCTCGATATCAAACTCTTGGAGTAATAAAATCCACCTTATCAATCTTGGCTTGGAATCCTTCTTTGCTAAGAGATATTTTATAGCCGCATGATCCGTGAATACTATAACCTTTGAAGCCACAAGATAAGGTCGAAATTTGTCGAAGGCATAGACGATAGCAAGAAGTTCCTTCTCCGTAGTTGTATAATTCAATTGAGCACCACTAAGAACTTTGCTTGTGTAGTGGATGGCATGAAGTTTCTTGTCTATCCTTTGCCCAAGAACCGCCCCAATTGCATAATCGCTTGCGTCACACATGAATTCAAAGGGCAATTCCCACCTAGGGGGTTGAATAATAGGAGCCGAAATCAATGCCTCTTTTAACTTCTTGAAGGCTACTAGGCAATCTTCATCAAAATGAAATTTTGTATCATTGCATAGAAGATTTGTCAATGGCTTTGCAATCTTCGAGAAGTCCTTTATAAACCTTCTATAAAATCCGGCATGACCAAGGAAACTTCTAATTCCTTTCACATCTCTTGGAGGTGGCAATTTCTCCATGACTTCAATTTTTGCCTTGTCCACCTCAATTCCTCTTTTTGAGACCAAATGCCCAAGAACTATCCCCTCCTGCACCATGAAATGACATTTTTCCCAATTAAGTACAAGGTTCGTCTCAATGCATCTTTTCAACACTTTAGCCAAATTAGCTAAACAGTCATCAAAAGACGAACCATAAACAGAAAAGTCATCCATGAACACTTCCATGATTTTCTCAATAAATTCCGAAAAGATAGCCATCATGCATCTTTGAAAGGTACCCGGCGCATTACAAAGCCCAAAGGGCATTCGCCGGTAGGCAAATGTTCCATAGGGACATGTAAAGGTGGTTTTTTCTTGGTCTTGTGGATGAATAGGGATTTGGAAAAATCCACTATATCCATCAAGATAATAAAAGTAATCATGCTTAGCTAATCTTTCCAACATTTGGTCAATAAATGGAAGGGGAAAGTGATCTTTTCTAGTGGCTTGGTTAAGCTTCCTATAATCCACACACATACGCCACCCGGTTACCATTCTTGTAGGGATTAGTTCATTCTTCTCATTTTTAACTACGGTCATCCCCCCTTTTTTTGGCACTACATGAATGGGGCTCACCCATTTGGAGTCCGCAACGGGGAAAATAATTCCCGCATCAAGCAATTTAAGCACTTCTTTTTTCACAACTTCCCCCACAATAGGATTCAACCTCCTAGCTCTCTCCCTAGATGGCATACTATCAGTCTCTAAGTTGATTTCATGCATGCATAAATTAGGGCTTATTCCCTTTAAATCATCAATAGAGTAGCCAATAGCATCCTTATGTTTCCTAACCACATCAAGCAATTTTGAGGTTTCAATATCATTCAAAGAAGCATTCACAATGATAGGCAAGCTAGAATTTGGGCCTAAGAACTCATACCTTAGGCTTGTTGGTAGAGCTTTAAGCTCTACCGAACAAAACTCCTTACCTTTGTCGCTTAGAGTCCCTTCTTCACAATTCTCCTCTAAGATAGCCCAACAATCGCCAATGTCGGGAAGCTCATTGTCAAGGTCAATTGCACTCATGAGAAGGTTAGGCACGTCATACAATTCATAAGTATCGACTAGGTCAAGATAATTACAAGTCATTGTAGAATTAGGACCTCGTTGTGCTTTTTCAAGATTAAACTCAATTTCCTCATCTCCTACCCTCATGGTAATTGACCCCTTAGTCGTATCAAAAATAGCCCCCGCGGTGTAGAGGAAGGGCCTTCCCAATAGAATGGGAATTTCATTGTCCTCCTCCATCTCTAACACCACGAAATCCCCCGGGATATAGAAATTCCCTACTCTAACCGGGACATCCTTAAGGACTCCCTTAGGAAACCTCGAGGAGCGGTCCGCGAGCCTTAGAATCATTGAACAGGGTGTCGTCGTACCTGTGCAAAAACAATTTATATTTTTCCTCGCTCTTGGCTGTGTGTGAGTACAGTGGTGAGTAAGGGTCGAACCCTAGGGAGCTAGATGGTTACTACTTCGCTCTGTAATAGAGAAAAAGAACAAGAAACTAATGTGAAAGTAGAGGTTAGTGTAATAATCGAGAAGTGCAAGGGATTTATCAATCAAAGGAATATTCAGGTTAGGGTATTATTCAATTGTGACTTGGTTTTATCATTGATTTCTAAATATCATGTTTCTAATTCTTTTAAACCTAATAATTCAATACTCCATTCCAAGATATATCAAATTAGTGCTCTATTTGTTTGTAGCTCTCTAGTATCAAACAAACAGTAAACAATGGATTTATATCGTTCAACTAAATCTAACCTTTCCGGGTATCAACTCAGTTTCACAATATTAATCGAGATAATTAGCACAAGGTTTAATGGAATAATAAAACAAGCATTAAGATTCAAATCTCAAAAACATAAGTCACGATTATTTAACCCTAACCCGAATATGGGTTTTAGTTACACATATTCATAATTAAATAATGCAGGGAAATAAAAGGGACAAGAACTTCACTATGAGATCGAGATTTCAAAAGCAAGGCACGGTGGCTATGGGCGGCGCACGGAGGAGGGTACGGCTGAGCAAGGCTGAGATCCGGCGGAGGAATGGAGAGCAGCAGGTGGTGCACGGCCAAGTGAAGAGAATAGTATTCGAATATGAGATGGGATGGCAGCACTGCTCTTCTATTTATAGGGTTTGAGAAACCCTAACTTGGTCATAAAGCTACGAAACCCTAGCGTCGCATACAAATTGGGCCGGCTGCTGGACTTTGGAACTTGGACTTTTTTCCGAAGTACTGTTCATGGGCCGGAATTACTGTTCATCGGACACTGTTCACGCCGGAGTTACTATTCACGCCGGATCACTATTCACGCCGGAATCACTATTCACGCCGGAGTTACTATTCACGCCGGAATCACTATTCACGCCGGAGTTACTGTTCACGAGCCGAAAAACACTGTTCACGGCCCTCCTTTGGTCTGATCTTCAATTGCGATGTTTCTGGCATGAAAATGCCGTCTTTTAAGCGTGATTCCTCCTAGAGCTTCCAAATCACCTGAAACACGAAACAACACTAAAAAGTAACTGTTCGCATAATAAAGTGAATGAAATGGTGGGATTTAATGACTCGACAAGTCGTATAAATACGGCTCATCAATCATGCTAGTTGGTTTAGGCTCACCCATATTTAGCTTTTTACACAAAGAATAAGGCATCAACGATATGCTTGCACCCAAATCACACATTGCTCGTTCAATCTTAATATCATTAATAAAGCATGAAATGGAAAAGCTACCAGGATCCTCAAGCTTTGGGGGCATGCGAGGTTGGAGTATGGCACTACATTCGCCATTGAGGACACCGTATCGACATCCTCGATAGTCCTCCTACAAGTAATGACATCTTTTAGAAAACGAGCATATGAAGGAGCTTGAGTTATTACCTCGGTGAAGGGCATTGTCACATAGAGCTTCCTCATCATCTCCGCGAACTTGGAGAATTGCTTATCATTTGTTTTCTTCTTTAGCATTTGAGGGAATGGAATAGGAGGAGTGTAGACTCTAGGTTCGTCTTTCTCCTTTTCCACCTTTCCTTCCCCTTCAACTTGAGGGTTAGGAACCTCTTCATCCAATTCTTCAATTTCGGCACTAGCTTGGCCTCCAAGGTCAAAAGAAACTCTCTTCCTTTTAGGTACCTCGCTCTCTAGATTTTTCCCACTTCTCAAGGTTACCGCATTACAATGCTCTCTATTCCCTTGTTCGGGTCTAGCCGGTAGCTTGCCCGGTGCCCTTGTAGATGCCTCGGCTTGTTGAGCAATTTGACTTTCAAGCATTTTGTTGTGGGTCTCCAATCTCTCAAACTGAGTTTGCATGTCTTCAAATTTAGCTTGAACGTCCCTACTTGCCCTCTCTTGTTGTGCAAGGATTTTGGCTAGCATAGCTTCCACACCGGATGGTTCGTTTGAAGGTTGTGGAGGAGTTTCCACTTGTTGATAGGGTCTTTGAGCTTGTGATCGATATTGTTGCCCTTGGTTTCTTTGGAGCAAGGTCGGTCCTTGACCTTGATATTGGTTCCTAGGTTGGAGCCCTTGATTGTATTGAGTAGGTTTAGGACCGAATCCGGGAGGTGTGGATCCAAAGTCGGGGCGAGTGGGGTTAGTGGTTTTGTAGGAGAAATTGGGGTGATTTCTCCATCCCGAAGAGAACTTTGGTGTAGTGTAGTTGGCTTGAGAGCCTTGCCCTTGATTGGCATTACTTCCATAGTCCCTTCCTTGATTTCCTCCCACAAAATTAACTTCTCCATACCCTTGCCCTTGCACATCCCTTTGAACCAAGGGACAAGAAACCGTCTCATGCTCGTAGACCTCACAAATGTCGCACCCTTGCTGCGTTAAAGCTTCTTTGTCCGGGTGTTTAAGCCTAAACACTTCATCCGAGAGATTATCAAAGTCCTTCCTCAAAGCATCATAATCCCTAGAGCTTACCGCTTTCACTTCGTGTCTCTCATTTCTTCTTCTAGGATTTCCTCTCTCGCTTCCCCACATGAAATAATTCTTCGTTATTTTCTCTATAACCGCAAAGGCTTCATGTGGTGCAAGGTCCATTATAGCTCCGCCCGAAGCGGTGTCAAGTGCAAGACGAGAATTACCGTCCACACCTTGATAGAAGGTGTGGAATAGAAGAAGATCATCCAAATTGTGGTGAGGACATAGCCTTTGATATTCCTTGTATCGCTCCCAAGCTTCATAGAGCGTCTCTCCATCCATTTGCACAAAATTTGTGATTTGGCTCCTATAATGCGCTGTCTTGGAAGGAGGAAAGTATTTATTTAGAAAGGCCACGGCTAGCTCCTCCCAAGTAGTGAAGCTATCGGGAGTTTGACTCCTCAACCAATCTCTTGCTCTTCCCGTGAGGGAGAAGGGGAAAAGCCTAAGTAGCTTAGCATCTTCCGAAATTCCATTGATCTTGAATGTAGCACAAACTTCAAGAAATGACGTCAAATGGGAATTTGGATCTTCGTTGTCTCTCCCAGAGAATTGGTTAGATTGAACCATTTGAATAGTGGACGTCTTCAAATCAAAATCCCGGTTATCTACGGTAGGCAATTGGATGGGAGAACGGTAGCCATATGCCGTAGGGATGGCATAGTCCTTGAGGGCCCTTCTAGCTAGGGGCAATTGTGGAAGGTTATCTTGGTTTCCTTGACGAGGAGGGGCGGAGGAGGAGGTAGTCTATTATTCCTATCACCCATGACTTCTTGAGTAGTGGAAGTTGATCCTTTGTCTTTGTTGGTCTTACTCCTTGTAAGATGAGGGTTAACTAGCTCTCTAATAGGTTGGTTTAAGTCTCTATCCACAATATGAGTAAGCTTCTTGGTCTTTGGTGGCATAAAAGAGGTGAACCTACAAGGGGAGCCAATTAAAACAAGTAAGCGTAGTGAATAAGCTCAAGATTTGCAAGTATCAAGTAAAATAAGGTAAAACATGGAATAGTCGGAGCACTAAATGACTTTCCTAGGGGTAATCTAGCTATTGCTCCCCAGCAACGGCGCCATTTGACGAACTATTCTTTTTCACCTCTAAATAGTATCAATGAAGAGAGGATCGAATATAGTGTCAAAACATTTATATTGACCGGTAAAGTACCGGGTCGAACCCAAGGGAGCAAGCCAAGCACATGCGCTATTTAAGATTGTGTTTCCATTCGGCTATTCTAAACAAAAATGTATAAAGAGTGAATATATCTAAATCCTATGTGGTTAGTAATTGGGGAAAAACGTTAAGTAAGAGGTGTTTCGAGGACTTACTCCTCTCCTTGGCAAATTCTCAATGATCATGCATACAAGAGTTCAATTAAGTATGAGTTGATAGGTTTTAAACCTAGCTTAGACTAAGAATTAGGCAATCACGCATATCTAATCCTAGTCAAGCCATCTTAGTTAGGATCTCACTAATTAAAGGGTGTTGATCCACTATATAGAATTTACTCTCATAAATGCTATATGCATAAAGTTCTAGTTCACCTCTCACCATGCATTTACTCTCATAAATGTAGGTTAAGTTCAATTTTACTATATCCAAACCATCACTAAGATCTCTCAATACTTAGATCATAGTTCTAACATAAACATGTCACTTAGGCATTTTATCAAACACTTAGAGACATGTCAATCATGAAGATCATTGTAAAATGAAATCAACTTCCTAAGGTTCATATACATGATTCAAGATATAGATCATTTTCTCCATCCTAGAACTATCCCCAAGGGTTTCCAAGTCCTAGGTTCGAGTTTTAGGTCCAAATTGTCACTTAGGCATTTTGTCGAACACCTAGAGTGCATAACATTCATAACACAAGAGAAAATGAAATCAACAATCATCTATATGAATATCAATGTATATACATGATCAAGAGTACCAAGGAGAGTCATAAGACCCTCTAAACACAAGATCCACTACTCACACATCATGTAAGACAACATGGTGTGAGTAGGGTTTTTACACAACAAGTAGAGTAGAAGAGGGATAGAAATAGGATGATTAATCCTTGAACTCCCTTGATCTTCACTTCTCCTTGGTTGGATGATGTTGAATGACCTTGTATGAGCCTCTTTTCCAATGTTCTTTTCCCCAAAAACCTCCACACTTGGTCCAAAACCCTTCATTTCCCTTTATAGATTCGGCTGAAATTTGGGCATAGAGACTGAGTTTTCCCTCCAGTCGATCGACTGGGGATAGGCTTGACTGGCCTTGACTCCTAGTCGATCGACTTAATGAAGTTTCAGAGCCCCCCACATTCTTCGTTTTTCAAGTCGACCGACTGGAGTTTCAGTCGATCGACTGGGGCCTTTTTGGTTGCCTTCCCGGCTGAATTTAGTCTTGAAGTCTCTTAGGGAGTTGTAGCCCTTTGAGTTAGCTTTCCAACAAGCTTTGAATCAACCAATTCGGAGGTTGGACGAGCCCTCTAGGTCCAAAACAAGATGCAATGGTCAATATGCTCGGTATTGCCCCGAAACTCCATATTTTGCGCCGAAACTTCTGTTTTTCAACCAATCTTCATATATAGGCCTTGACCATGGGGGAAACTTGTTTTCTACCTAAAATGTAGACATAGAGGTCAAATGACATCAAAATAAAGTCGGAAAAGACCCAAAACTATAGTGAAGAATGACCATAAATGAGTCGAAAACTCGACTCATCAACACTCCACACTTAAGTTTTGTTCATCCCGAACAAAGTATGAAAATATGTCAAGGTCATGCAAATATCGAAATGCTAGTGGTGCTATGTTTTTCGTATATTTGCCTCACTAGATTTCACAAGGTCTCGATCATTATTTCTAAACATGTTATTGAAAGAAAAATGACAAGTATGTACAATCTAACTGGCTCCTTTTCGTAGGCGTTACGAATGCATTTAGCGCATGCATTAAGCCTTTAAACCCCTAGGCTACCCTAGTGGACGAGTTATAGTCTCGTGAGAGTTTTCAGAAAAGGGAATACTCACAAATCCCAAATGCACCTATCCCATGAGAATTGAATTCAAGAGTGTTTAACCAAGGCTATGATTTCTCAAGACAAATTCCTCACCCCACGCTAGGACTACCATCACAATATCATCAAAATAACTTTCGAACCACTTTGAGTACCTTTGAGGTTGTGCATTCAAGGTCATCAATACTAGGGCTATCAATCGTCTCATCCAAAAGTCTACTCATTTTCAAGGCAATACAATAGAAGTTAAGTTCTTAGCTTTGCACAAAAATTGTCAATCGCTCACCTATGCTAGCTAGGGCTAGTCCATGGGTTTGCGACATGGAACTCATTCCCAAGTTTTAGGCGCTTAAGCCGTAATCCATAAGGGAAGAGGAGTTCGACACTAGAGTTTCTTAAAAACAAGCATAGACCAAGTGGTAACTCCCGTGCGAACACATGGGTCGTCCAAGAGTCATTCAAACAAGCACACAATGCAAATGTTGAATTCCGCACAAATGAAATTGATGGAAGAACACAAAGTCAAGTTTTAAGTGTTTCTTATTTTCTTTTCTTTTTTTTCTTTTTTTTCCTTTTTTTTTGAAATGGCCTTTGGCCTACGAATGCTTTCGAGGGGGGACTTACCTCCCTAACCCCCGGCATTTGTATCATTTTTTTTCTTTTTTTTCTTTTGAATGGGGCTTCGCCCTCTTTTCTTTTTTTGACTCCACACTTAAAACTTGACAATATGTTCAAAAAGTGTATGGAATGTGCGGGACACAAACATAAGCAAGGCACAATGTAAGATAACTCAAGTCACCAAAGAGCATACACAAGGTCTAAGTTTTTCGTTAAATGTTCAAAAAGTGCTTGCTATAACTTAATCCAAGGTATTTCAACGAAAATACTTAAAAAATTAGATAGACAAGGGATAGCAATGATATTGATTCACAAGAATGCACATTCAAGGGACTAGGTCGGTTCTAAGTTCAAGATCCAATAAATGTGACATATAGGCTAGATGTGATTTATAGAGATTTAGAATCGATAGTCACAAGCCTTTGTGGTTTAAAAACACTCTCATGTTAGGGATAGAATACATGAATGCAAGTGCTCATCCAAACATGGTATGTACGACATGAAAAGAGTGAACTATGCAACTAAACCACTCCACACTTAAAGCATCGCTTAGTCCCTAAGCGCAAACAATGAATAAAATAAGATAAAGGCGCATAGGAACTCCCCTTGTTTGTAGATGTGCCCCACCAAGAGAAAAGACGCCATTGTGCAAAACGTGATTGTTCATGATGCAAATAACTTCCTTGATGACAAGAAGACATGAGAGGTTAAAAGTAACAAGTGACATACAAGGTTATGCAAAACTCAAGTATGAGCAAGATAGCATCACAAGTCACATAACAACATCATGGCATAACTTTCATAGAATTCAAACAAGGAAGTTGATCCACACCCTCTAAAATATGCACAAGGTTTCCTAAGTGCCAACAAAACGTCAAACTAGAGTCATGGCATGGTAAAACAATTTAGTTCCACTCTAGTAAACACCAATAAAGTACATGAGCACTATGGGCAACATCATCAAGCATATAAAGATCAAGGGAAAGTTGGAAGGGTGTGGAGTTGTGAAGTGGGATTGGAGTGAGTAGAACTCACTCCACACTTAAAATTTTACCCACTAATAACACATATCACACTCCACACTTTAGAGCATTAGCTACTCAAAATCATGCCAAACATTTAAATATATAAAAGAACAAGAATGAAACACTTACAAACCGGGTTACCTCCCGCGAGGGCCTAGTTTTTCCCGTCTTGGCAAAGACGTAGCAAAGCGCCCCATAGAATCACTCGTTGAGAAGTCCTTTGCTAGGATCCCTTCTCACGGGGCCTTGGATTTGGTCGTGTCAATCCACCTTCAAATCCCATTTGAATTTCTTCCCATCAAGTCTACAATGGACTTTTCTTTGGGAGCATGACCCCTTCAATGATGAAGATCCCTTAAGAATTAAGGGGTCATGGGAGCTTTTTCCAATTAATCTTTGAACATAGGGCAAGAAGCTCCAAAACTTATCTCGAGACGAAGTAGTGAAGAAGGGGTATTCATAACTTGTCTCGAGAATAATGGGCATCCCTTCTTTTAATTTTTCAATCGGTTCCTTGGGTGCCCACTCCTCAATATCTCTTTCTAAACTCTTGTCTTCTTGAGTGCGGGATGGTTCCTTAGTTTCTTCCATGAAAACCTCAACAAAGTCTCTATATCCTTGAAGACTTTCAATCTATATACGCTCTTCCTCTATCTTATCCTCATCAAGGAATTGGGATTCACATTCAAGCTCGTTTGTAGCGGGAGGAGGGAGTTCTTCTTCATCAACAAAAGGTGTTTCCTCAATGTGAGAGGCATCATCATTGAAGAATTCCTCATCGGAGAGCGTCAATGGGATGGCGTGATCCCATTGGTTGTAATGAGCTTTGGTGGCGGCTCTCCAAAATTCATCCTCCAATTCTTGATCCCGTTCTTCCCTTGAGGCATTAGATTCAAGGACTTCTTCTTCGAATACCTCCTCTTCCTCAACCAAGTTTTCATTTTCCATTGCTTGTAACGCCAATTTGCTTTTCAAAACTTGGTGTTGAGCCTCTAATCTATCAAATTGAGTATCCATCTCTATAAATTGAGCTTGCATGTCTTTATCCATCTTCTCTTGATTTTCAAGGAATGTGGCAAGCATGGAATCTAGATTGGAGGCCTCATTCGAGGGTTGAGGTTGAGGGTAGGAGTCTTCGGAAACCTCTTCTTCCTTATTCAAGTTCTCAATTTCTATTGCTTGCCTTTGAGCTTTCCATTCCAAATGATCTCTCTCTTGCTTCTCTTGGTTTGCTAGAAGTCTAGCAAGCATGGATTCTATATTGGAGGGCTCACTTGAAGGTTGAGGAGGTTGAGGTTATGGAGGGTAGGAGTCTTCAATTTCAAAACATTGACTATCATTCCAATTTTGAGTGTAGGTATGTGATGGATGCCAAGAGTTTTCCCAATAGGCGATTGGTTGCTCCTCTTCATGGTCATCTCCATTCAAGTTATAATAACTACTTTGATAGCCATGCTCTTGGTAATTCCAATATGGTTGCTCCTCCTCTTGATAGTATCCCTCATTAGAATAGACTTGTTGGTTGTGGTTGTACATCCAATAGTCTTCACAATGGGCATTTTGTTGATCCTCTTCATAATAATCTCCATTGTGCATGACTTGTTGGTTGTAGTGATCCATCCTCGCAAAACAAGATTAACTTAAGTTAGTAAGGGATATGAGTAGAAAAGGAAGGATATACAAGTATATAAAAAAGAAAAATATTCACAAGAATAGTCGGAACTTCCACACAATCTAATCTAGGGATGTGCTAACTAGTTGCTCCCCGGCAACAGCGCCATTTTGACGTTGTGTATTTTCGGGATACGGTCAAAAACAATTTATAATCAACCGGTAAGACCGGTGTCGAACCCAAGGGAGCAAATGGACTACACGCTAGTTCTATCAAGTTTTCTACTCGGCTAATTCCTAAAATTCAATTGGTTGAGTTATCAATGATTGTAAAACAAGAATGAAGTGGTTTTCAAAGGATTGAATTCAATTAAAAGCGAGTTTCGAGGGATTAATCCCCTCCTTGGCAATTTCCCAATGATCATGCAAACAAGAGTTCAACTAATTAAGAGTTGATAGGTTTTGAACCTAGCCTAGACTAAGAATTAGGCTATTACGCGGATCTAATCTTAGTCAAGCCATCTTAGTTAGGATCTCACTAATTAAAGGGTGTTGATCCACTATATAGCATTTACTCTCATAAATGCTATATGCATAAAGTTCTAGTTCACCTCTCACCATGCATTTACTCTCATAAATGTAGGTTAAGTTCAATTTTACTATATCAAAACCATCCCTAAGCTTTCTCAAGACTTAGATCAAAGTTATAACATAAACATGTCACTTAGGCATTTTATCAAACACTTAGAGACATGTCTAACATGAAGAGCATAGTAAAAATGAAATCAACTTCAATAGATCTATTCAAATGTGTTCACAATGATCATTGAGTACCAAGGAGGTTCATAGAACCCCTCAAAACACAAGGGAGACTACTCACTCATCATGTAAGACAACATGATGAGTAGGTTTTTACAAGCAAATCTAGGAGAAAAGAAGAGGGAAAGAATAGGATGATTAGTCCTAGTGAACTCCCTTGATCTTGATTCCTCCTTGATTTGATGATGATGAAACCCTTGATTTGATCACTTTCCTTTGTCTTCTTCTCCAGAAAAATCCCAGCTATTAGGTCAAGAAACCCTCTTTCTATTTATAGCCTCGGATTATTTTCGGTACTGTAGCAGGTCCAGTCGATCGACTGGCGTTGGGCTTGTGGCCCGTCGATCGACTGGAGGTAGAAAACGGCACTTGGATAGCAGGATCTCAGTCGATCGACTGGCTTTGTGTGGAAAACAGGTCCTCCTGAAACTTCATCTACTCGATCGACTGAGGTCCCAGTCGATCGACTGGAGGCGCGTGGCTTGCAACCCATGGGTAGAAGACTCTTCGGTCGATCGACTGGTAATGCTAGATTTTCAGCACCTCCTGAGAGTTTATCTAGTCGATCGACTGGAGCAGGGGAGCTTCCCAGTCGATCGACTGGAGACCAATTCCTGCCAACTTTTGCTCTAAAACACCGATTTTCTCCGAGTTTCCTTCCAATGGCTCTTGACACTAAGACATCTTGCTTTGTACCTGAAACGCACGAGAAAATGATCAAATGACATCAAATAGTAGTCGGAATCGAACTAAAGCTATAGTGAAAAATGGGCATTAATGAGTCGAAAACTCGACTCATCAGGTGGCTGTCTTTTTGGTTGTCCATATTTGTGTATCAGATTTAGTTTAGATTCGGTTAGGTTTAGTTAGGGAAGCGTTTTTTCGGAGGTGTATCGTTATTTTTTTGGCTATTTCTCCGATCGTTTTAGTTGTAAAGTTTGTTTTAGTGTTAGTTTTTATTTTGCTGCATTAGTTGAACTTTGGAGTGTTTTCTGTCTTTGGTTGTCTGATCACCTCCTTGGCTGAGGCGAAGTGGAACATCTTACTGTTCTCGGCTAGTTAACTTGTCCTAGCTTTAAGTCCTCTTTGTAGCATTTTCTTTGAGTTTAGGTGGCGTGCAACCTTTGACAGAACACTGCGCTATGGAGGAATCTAGTGCAGCAAAAAAATCAGTGGAAATCTGGCCAGCACTTCATTGTTGCTTCTGTTTGGCCAGTTTGGCATGGATTGGCTTGGGTGCACTCAAGGTTTCATGAATCTAGCAGCAGAGGGATCGATTGCCATTGCATGGAATATTTATAGGTCGATTACTTTGTTGTTGTGATTTACATGTTTTTACAGGTCTTTGTATGTCATTTTCTTTATATAAAAAAACATAAGAACCAAAACGACGTAGTTCAGTAATTGCAGCAAATATCTATGAATGCCTGTATTTTGGTAATAAATCCAGGCTTCTATTGAATAAAAAAACAATTTGCTTTTTTTTAATTATTAAGATCTTACTAAATATAGTGAGAATGAGATGATAACAGAAACTGTATCACATTAATATAACTTGTGAGAAGCGATGCAGTATCATCAGTTTGAATCAACAGAAGACCTTCAATGACATATGATAAAATAAAACTTAAAGTCATATCATTTTCAAAACAACAAATTTATCAGTTTCTTCTCCCTCCCTCCCTCACCCTCCTCTTCTCCTCCTCCTCCACCATCTGCTCGTTGGCTGCTCCGCCACTCATCCTGTCTTCTCCATGTCCATGCTCGAAGCTCTGGCCTCTCCGGGTTGCGTGATCAGATCTGAAGTTGTGTAGTGCGGGGTTGCGGGTTGAACGGTGGGAAGCAACGGTGACGGTGGTGTGGCAGCTGGTGGTGGATGAAGTGGTTGGCGGTTGGGTTGCGGGGTTTTTTTGTGTGCATACTTTTTGGGTGGTGGTGGATGGGAGGTGGCTCCAGTAGGAGTGGCTGTTTTTGCTGTACATTGCTTTATGTACAGGTTGTAGATTTGGACGGGTAAGACCGGATTGTTGTTTTTTCGTTATTGTTTCTGGCTGTTGTTTTGGCCGGGTAAGTAATTAGTATCAGCCTCTTGTGCCGACCAATTTTTTATTGTGCCCTTCTCATGCGAGAAGTACTCTATAACCTGTTTGGCGTGTTTATAAAAAAAATCATTTTTTATGAAAAAAAAATCATTTTCAAAACAGACAATTTGTTTGGTAATAGTATGAAACCTTCGGGGCCGTCTTGTATTTTATAGTACTTCAATTGCATATCCCCGAGTACGACATTCAAAACTATCGTCCATCGTGCTTTTCTCTTTCTACTGTCCACCACTACTACCCGAGAATCTCTCCATGCCCTAAGTGTTCAAGATTACGCAACGAATTTGTAATCAACGGGTTTGAATTCAATGGAGTCGAACAACTGGAGGCCCGCGCAATCGGATCCGCCGCCCAACACAATAGACGCCGGTGATTGGAGGTCGCTGCTGCAACCTGATTCCCGTCACCGAATCGTCAATAAGATGTATTTTCTTATCTCCCGCTTTTGATTTCACTTTTCTTTTAAGATTTGGCTCGATTCTTTCTGGGGACAGGGGTTTGGGATTAAGAATTGGAAGTTGGAACCCTAGTTTTATACAAAAAATTCTATTTCATTCCTAGGAAGTTTCTGGGGATATAAGCGCTTTCGGATTTGGATTATAAACAAGGATTTGTTGCTCAAAAGGCTGGCGAGATGAAAGATTTCCTGATTTGAACCCTAGTCTTTGCATATCTTGGACTTCCCTTTGCATGTATATTTTGAGTCGTATTATTGCAAAACATAAGTATTGAGTGACGTATTTAATTGAGCCTCACTGTTCTAGTGGATTAATTTGCGTAGAATCTGTAGTTCGTAGGATGTTGTAGAGTTCTTCTGAAGGTTTAGGATTTTCCATCATACGTGAGAGTGAACTTATTTTCCATTTTTTTTTACATTTATACTCTTTACTAAAGATTGTTTTATCGATACACAACGAAGAAAATTTTAGCTTTTCAAGAAGTTCATATATGTTGATTGTTACGTTATTTGTTTTTCTATTTGATTTTTTGCATGGGTAGAATGGAGACCTTGAAGAAGCACCTTCCATTTTCCGGACAGGATGGGTTACTTGAGCTGAAAAAAATTGCAGTCAGATTTGAGGAGAAAATTTACAGTGCTGCAACAAGCCAGGTACATTTTCCTTCTGCTAATGTCTCCATTTTCATGTACTTGTTTAGTCCACACACTGACATATAGTCACACTGAGGAATGATGATCTTTATATTGTATGATGTTTCAGTCTGATTATCTGCGAAAAATATCTCTGAAAATGTTGACAATGGAAACCAAGTCTCAAAACACGATAGCTGGCTCACTGGCTACAAATCCTGCTAGTAGCAGTAGAAATCCAATGGAAGCAGGTAAAATTGGGATGAGATTGTGAACCCTGATCATTTGACCAGTTGATATTGTATTTGTAAGTACGAAGTAACACTTCACTCGTGTTTTTTCTTGAACAGTCCCTCAGAATATGCAACCTCAGGTGCACAACCAAGGGCAATCAGCCCCAATGGCTTTGGCGGCTAATCAACCACAAGGACGTCAACAAATGTTGGCTCAGAACTTGCCCGGCAATATTGCATCTGCTGGCGTACAGGGTTCTGCAGGTTCAGCATCCACACTGTCGTCAGTTAGTGGTATGAACCAGAATCCTATCTCAAATGTGATCAATCAGTCTTCAATTCAAAACATGGCTGATGCATCCCATAACGCGGTTGGGAGTTCAATGGGACAAGGGGTAGCGACCAACGTGTTTAACAATCAAAAGCCGGTCTCTGGAAGACAACAAGTACAACCAGGGCAACAGCAGTCCCAGCAACAGTTTATGTACCAGCAACAACTACAGCAGCAATTTATGAAGCAGAAGCAGCTCCAACAAGGGAGTATTCCAAATTCTCTAATGCAATCTCATATTCAGCAGCAACAACAACAAAACGTACTTCAACCGAATCAGATGCAATCATCACAGCAGGCTGGGATTTCAACATCCAATGCAATGCTTCAGCAGCATCCACAATCTTCTCTATCATCTGTACACCAATCAGCTCAATCCATGCTTCAGCAACATCCACAGTCTGCATTAAGGCAACAGCAACAGCAACAATCCCAACAGACCCCTGGTCTGCTTCAACAGCAGATGACACATCAGCCTACGGTGATGTCACAAACATCGCAGCCACAGCAGCCATTGATGAGCCAGCAGACAAACACCTCAAACATGCAGCCGACTCAGCTTCTTGGGCAACAAAACATGTCTGATATGACACAGCAGCAGCAGCAGCAGCAGCAGCAGAGACTGATGAACCAGCAGAATAATCTTTCGAATTTGCAGCAGCAGCAGCAATTGATAGCTCAGCAAGCTAACCTCACAAATATGCATCAGCAACATATGGGTCATCAGGGCAATGTGTCTGGGTTGCAGCAACAATTGCATGGGACTCAGTCAAGTAATTCAGGCATGCAGGGTAACCAGCATCAGATGCACATGTTACATCAAAACAAGGGTCCTGTACCGCAGCAAAACCAGCAGCCTGCATCAGGTTTGTTAGCAAGTCAAGGACAACAATCACAGCACCCACAGACACAGATGAGGTCACAAATCCAATCTCAGTCAGCTCAATTGCAGCAACAGCTGGGCATAAATCAGCAGCAACGAGATATGCAGCAAAGGCCTCAACCTGCAGGTACCCTGATGCAACCCCATAACATCCCTGATCAGCAGAAGCAGATGTATCAATCACAAAGGCCGCTGCCAGAGGCTTCGTCAAGTATGTTATCTTCTTGGTTTTCTTGTATTTTTATATATACGTACATGACAGCATTTGTGGTATTATATGTTGCTGATCACATGTAAAGAGCAGACAATAAGGTCTTCACAGTAGATCTCCCACGAATTATTTAATGAAGTTTATGCATACAGTTAAGAGAGTCTACTCTCTTTGAAGAATGATGCCGGAGTTTAAATGATACTGTGATATAATGTTAGCGTGTTCAAGGCTCTTGTTGCACACAGCTTCTGATTTTTTATTTTACAGTGTCCGATTGTGAGAACAGTCTTAGCTTGATTGAGTGTGAATGGACTTAGTTGCTTAACTAATGAAGAATTCCTTGTAATCATTTTTTTGGGGTTTACGCTTGTTTGCAGCCTCTATTGATTCTGCCTCCCAATCAGGACATGCAAATTCAGCGGATTGGCAAGAGGAAGTCTATAAAAAGGTATTGGATAGGCATTTTATTGAATTTTTCTCAGCTGTAAATGGATTTAGGTATGATTGCTTAGAATGTTGAAGCTTGCGAGGGCTCATTATGTGGAGATACATAATGTATTTGGTAATTTTATTTTCATTTTGCATTATAATGCTTCAAACATTTTGTGTGTTTGAAAATGTATTTGAATATGATATTTGTTCCGATTTTATTGCTTAATCCGGTGATACTGAGACTCTGTCTGCATTGACCTAAGCCATCAACATAGGAATTCTTTCCTTAATTTAGTTCTTATGTGGAACTTCCTCAGTATTTGTTTATTTACTTAGGAGCGGACAAGACTTTTTTAAATCGTAATTGTGATCTCACCTTGCAGATAACTGTTATGAAGGAGAAATACTTACCAGAAATAAGCGAGTTGTACCAGAAAATATCTCTTAAACTACAGCAGGTATCTCCTAATCCTCTTTTGATGAGTTTGCATTGCTTGCTGCTAAAGAATAGTACCATATCCATTGCTTAATGAGGAGATGTCTTTTTATTGTTGGCCAGCCAGTTTTTGTACTGTGATGTATTTGGATTACACATATTGCTCATTTTTTTTCTTCTATATTTGATTTATTTTCTGGCAGCACGATTCTCTACCTCAGCCACCAAAAACAGACCAGCTTGAGAAGCTTAGGATATTCCAGACAATGTTGGACCGTATCATTACATTTTTGCAAGTTAGTAAAATGAATGTTAACCCTGCACATAGGGACAAGTTGGCTTCCTATGAGAAGCAGATAGTAAATTTTTTGAACGCAAACCGGCCTAGGAAACCCGAGCAAGTTCCTCCACATATGCAGTCTATGCTCCTGGCCCAGTCCCAAAACATGCAGGCTCAGCCACATGATAACCACATGAATCCTCAGCTGCAGTCTGCTAATATTCAGAGCCCTGTGATGATGCAGCAAAACACCTCGATTCTGCAACATAATCCAATGTCTTCCCTAGCTGGGGTCTCAAATACACAGCAGAACATGATTGGTTCAGTACAACCTGGGCCAAATGTAGAGGCAGGACCAGGTGGCGGATTGGCCTCCTTACAACAGGGAATAGGAGGACATAATACAGTGAGTGCTCCGCAGCAGACAAACATGAATGCACTGTCATCGCAGAATGGGAATGGGGTTAACTTGCTTCAGCCGAACATCTCTAATCTTCAGTCAAACAGTAATGTGAATCAGCAACATTTAAAGGAACAACAGATAATGCAGAGCCAACAACTCAAACACCAGTTCCAGCAACGACAGATGCAGCAACAAATGATGCAGAATCAGCAGCTACTCCAACAGCAGCAATTGCACCATCAAACCAAGCAGCAGCAGCAATCAGGGCAAATGTCGGCGCATCAACTACCTCAAGTTCAACAGATGGGCGATGTGAATGATATGAACAGCAGGCAGGTATTAGGTGTTAAACCTGGTGTTTTCCCGCAACACCATGCTGCAGGCCAACGTTCTGTATATCATCAGCAGATGAAACCTGGAGTGTCCTTTCCTATGCCTTCCCCTCAACTGCTCCAGACCTCACCTCCGCAAATTCTTCAAAATTCTTCTCCACAGATGGACCAACAAAATATGCTATCTTCTCTTTCAAAAGCTGGCACCCCATTGCAATCTGTAAACTCTCCATTCGTTGTGCCATCACCTTCAACTCCTTTGGCCCCGTCTCCTATGCCAGGTGATTCGGAAAAACTTAACTCTAATGTTTCAACACTCACCACAGCGGGAAACACCAGGCTTCAACAGTCAGCTTTACCACCAGCACCTAGTCAATCACTGGCTATTGGAACTCCTGGGATATCAGCATCTCCTTTGCTTGCAGAATTTAGTAATCATGATGCTACTCATGGTACTACATCTGCTGTCGTAGCCAAGTCAAGTGTAATAGATCAGCCTCTTGATCGCTTAATTAAAGCGGTTAGTTAATATTATCTACAGGTCATTATTTGCTCCAATTTACCAACAGAGGTCCCTCCTAATCTGTCTTTTTCCCTTTTTTGCGGGTTCAGGTGAAGTCAGTCTCAAATGATGCATTTACTGCTTCTGTTAACGATATTGGGTCCGTTATAAGTATGATAGATAGGATTGCAGGATCTGCACCCGGTAACGGCTCCAGAGCTGCTGTTGGTGAAGATTTGGTTGCCATGACGAAGTGTCGATTGCAAGCGAAAAATTTTGCTTCTCAAGAAGGAAGCAACGGGAGTAAGAAAATGAAGCGCCTTACCAGCGCAATGCCCTTGATAGTTGTATCAACGAACGGAAGCGTGAATGATAGTTTTAAACAACATGTTGGTTCCGAGTTGTCAGATTTAGAGTCAACTGCAACCTCAAGAGCAAAGCGACCAAGGATTGAGGTATTGGCTCTGATCTTGTTACTTCTTCATTAAGAAGGAAATCTAAAATAATAGCCGCTGGTACGTATGCTTGGTTTACATTGTAGTTGATTATCTGATTTTTTTTCGCGGCTTTTGCTGAGAGATACTGTTCTGCAATGTTTCTCAAATGTTCTGCCATACTTCCGATCATTGGGAATTGGGTGTTGCAATAGTCTCAGCTTTCTCATTAGTGTGTTGAATAAGAAATAAACTTCTTCTCCTCGCTGGTTTCTTGTTGAATTGGTTTCATCTAGTATAAATGATTTAGAGGGTTAATTTTTATAGTTTTCCTGCATTTCTTGCAGATTTCATGATATCTTGAGTTTGTAGTTGTATTGTAGGCTACAGTAATAAAAAACGTTAGGCAGGAATCGGGCAGAAAGGGTGCATAAGGTTTAATCGGGGATTAATCGGTTTTCAATTTATATTTTTTAAATATAAATATATTAATATGTTATACCAGTTGGACTTTAAGTGATTTAATAGTTTAGAGTAACAGTCTGTTGCATGAAGACATAATGAGCTATGTATATTGAATATTGATGACTTTCCGATTTGACATCCATGTATGCAAATTCATTTATTTATGTTGAATGCTTTCTTATCAATGTATGCATGCGTACGGCACTGGCTCCTTTCCAGCTTTCAGGTTCATCCGGTCATGTTTAGTATCTGTTTTCTGTTTGAGATGCATAATCTGTTCCCTCCGTTCTTCCATACTGCTGCTTTCACGCCAGCTTGCTTTCCTTGTCCAGTTAGTTTAAATTATACAAATCTAAATGCTGCAATCTAGTTGTCTTGTCACAACTGGTCAGGGTTGCATTACAAGGGGGGTGTTACGTAGTGTATTGATTTTCATAATTCATCACTGTCAAGTATTCATTTGGTCATGTTTAATATCTGCTTTCTGCCAATTTGTCTGCAGGTCAACCATTATCTTCTTGAAGAAATTAGGGAAATTAATCAGCGGCTTATTGAAACAATGTTAGCTGTAAGTGATGAAGATGCAGATCCATCTGTAGCTGTTGCCGTTGCACCTGAAGGCGGTGAAGGAATTATCATCAGTTGCTGTTACAATGCGGTGGGGCTCAGTCCGAACTTGAAATCTCAGTATGCATCTGCACAAATGGTGGGATCAGAACTCGTCCTCTTCATTTTTTTTATTACTTTATTTATGTATGTAAAGATAGTAAATTATTTTGTGACCATGCATGCAGTCTCCGATTCAGCCATTGCGACTGCTAGTCCCCTCTAGCTATCCAAATTGCTCACCAGTACTTCTAGATAAGCTTCCAGTTGATGTCAGGTGAGAATGTATCCCCTTTTGCCTATATGGTCTGCTGCTATGTTTTTTATTGAAAGAACACCTAGTTCCCTCTAGCTATATCCAAATTGCTCACCAGTACTTCTAGATAAGCTTCCAGTCGAGTCAGGTGAGAATATATGCCCTTTTTCCTATATTGTCTGTTGCAATGTTTTTTAATTGAATGAACACCTTAATTTCTAAAATTACTGCATACCGTATTTAAGGGTGGCTCATCATATGTCCAAGGTAATTATTAGTGGAATTTTCAGGAAAGCCGCGCCTTAAAGTGAAAACAAGCCGTTTAGGACTATAGATTATATTATCCATAATGTTCCTGCTCCCAAATTACCTGCCTGAAATCCTTGAATAATTTGTGCTACCTTTATCTTGCCATGTATATTAGCATCCTTTTTTTGTATTTTGAAGGTTATAGTTTATGGTACAGTATAGTGGAAGTCACTGGTCTCTGGTCTGCACTGTTCTCTTGGGGGAACCTGTTTAGTTTGCGCTTTCTACAGATTCTTTAGGAAAGTTGAGCCAAGTGCCATTTTTTGCCGATGTGCACTTTTGTTACCCGCTGTCTCCTTGTGAAATTTCTGTGCATGCCCTCTTGAAAGGGTATACCAGACTCTAATATCATAGTACTATCATGTGCAAACCACAGCAACGACGATGAAGATCTTTCAATGAAGGCCAAGTCTAAGTTTAGCATCTCTCTCCGGACCCTCTCCCAACCGATGTCACTTGGAGATATAGCAAGGACATGGGATTTATGTGCCAGGGCAGTTGTATCTGAATATGCTCAAGCAAGTGGAGGAGGCAGCTTCAGCTCAAGATATGGAAGCTGGGAGAGTGTTTTAAGCTCTTGAGAGGCCTTCGCCAATCATACATGTCATGTTACACCTTGTAGTATTACATCTGTTTATGGTTTATAACCTGTATCTATACTTCAACTGGCTGCTGAGCCAATGTAAATAGTGGGATGCGACCTGCAATATGCGCACTGTAGTTATTCCGGAACTAATAGCTGCTTTGTTGTCTTTTTAATTAAAAAGTGTTACACTTGTACAAGGTCAGTATCTGAATGATTCTACTAGGCAACAGCAGAGGAACGATCTTATGTGACAAAATGAGTCTTTTACACGAAATGCAGGCTTGTTCTTATGAATTATGATCAAAAACCGTTTCCAAGCTTTGCCAATAATTCATGAACTGAAAAACTACCCAAGTAGAACAGTTCCGGTAAATCCTTTGACAAATGTTACCGATCTAAAAAGCACGTACACTGGCTATAGTAGCACAAGATTGTTGTAACACTGGCTCGACTGACACGAGACGGTTAACTGTCGAAAGAAGATGGCAGAAGCAGATGAAAATCCTAAAAACTTGAAGTGAACCCTATAAACTTATTGATGCTGCACAAAAGATCAATAAAGAAGTCCGCCTTACATAGAAACAGTCTGATTCTCGTGAGAAGTCAATTTACCGTGAGAAATGAGAACTAATCTGGACTATGCAATTAATCAGATCGATGGCCCATATTAATCCCGTTATTTCTCTAATCTCGTCATTTAAAACACGCTAATATTATGTTTAAGGGCAATATCGGAATCTCGCTAATCACCGTGAACGGCGGCTCGGGGACGACTCCCAATTGAAATAGCTACGCTGCCTGAGAAACCCAGATGCTGCCGGAGAAAAAACCAGTCCGATCCGATTTCCCTGTAAGATGAAGTCGCCGCGCGCCCCACATTGACATTACGTTCCCCGCGCCCAAAGTAGACATTAACTAGTTAATGTCTACATTAGGCGCGTCGTTAATGTCTAATTTGGGCGCGGTCAGTTGAGATGCTACGAATAATCCTTTGAAAAACTACGAATTATAATTTATAATTTGTAGTAATTACATACAAAATTCGTAGTATTCTATTTTGGTACATTTTCAAAGGATAATTGGTAGCAATCATGTTTTGGTCAGATTAAATGATAATTCGTACCTTTTCAAAGGATAATTCTTAGTAATTATATATATAATTCGTAGGTTTTCAAAGGATTCTTCGTACCATTCTTAGTCATCCGTGATTTCCCACACAAACTTGCTTAAATAGCTACATTTACTTCCAAAACGTGTGGATTTGATGAAGGTCTAACCAAAAAACAATGAGATTTCGAACATGAAGCTTCTGTTTTGCAGAGATGGGGCCTTCAACCAGTTGTTTTTCTGTGTAAAGTTATTGAAATTCGATTTGCAAGGGTGTAATAAGTTGTTCTGTTTTGCATTAAATGTTTCCTGTTTACACGACATATTTTGCGCAAATTTTCGCCCAAGTATAAAATGGTATGTCGCCATCTTCAACGCGTATTTAATTACACACATAAACTGGTGGGTCAAGGGCAGGCACTAATGTCGACATCAGTTTTTCTATATTACGAGACATATATAGGGTGGTCACGTAAATTTACGTCGCATGAAACCTTTAATGAGAGATAATAATAGAGTCGCGTAAAAATAAGTTGCATGAAAGTGTTAATGGGACAAAATAGTGTCGCTTACATAAACGTCACAATAAACGTGTAAAGGGACATATTGGTGTCGCATAAACCAATGTCGCATAACATATTTATTGCTACAAATCTATTTTTATAGATCGGATATAATGTCGTATGCTATAAAAATAAAGTGACAAGTTTCAAAATTTGTCGCGTAGCATGTATTACAACTCATTATTTTAAGTATTATATCATCCGAAGCTCTTATGTTAATGTAGATTAGGGACGGAGGTAGACTGACGCCACTTGTGCTCAAGCCCTACCTCTTTTGGACCAAGTCAAAAAAAAAGTTATAAACATTTATACAAAAGAAAATTAGGTTTTAGTAAGCCCAACTCATATTTTTGTTAGCTTTAAATTCTTCCTTCCACTAAAATTCAGTAATTTAAAGTTTTAAAATTGAAGAAGCAAACGCCAATGGAAGCTTGTGGACTGCAATCAGCCCTATGTGGTAAACCACACAAAAAATTAGCCCTACATGGTTTCGAATCCTGCCTCCATGGGATCATCTGAACTCTAAACAGTGCCATTTTCTTTAATAGAAACATATCTTAATGATATGAAATATCAGGCAATACCTGTTTACAATATAATTGAAAAAGTCGAGAATCTAATTATGTGTTATAATAAAAGACTGAACTTTCTACATACACTATCATCAGTGTGTGCAAACAAACATAAGACGAGACAAGCCAAGTAAAGACAGTGACCATGCATGCAGCTTCTAAAAGACCACGGGAGATAAGGATTATTGAAAAATAACTAACTAGAAAAAGGAGGAGGTCCCCAGTACAGCTGATGCTTACTTCCATTTCTTGAACATTCCCCCCTTCCCATGCTTCCCAAACTTTCCTTGCTTGAACTTTCCATGTTTCCCATGCTTGAACTTGCCACCACCATGCATCCCAAAAGCACCATATCCACCATGTCCGTGACCGTGACTGCTATGTGCAACATGGTGGGCACCATACGCAGCTGCAGCGGCAGCAGCACCTCCAGCCAACATGCCTCCAATACCACCGCTATGCCCTGAAATGAATCCAACCACCAAACAGATAATAAGTTTCCTTATTCTCTATTTCTCTGTTATTTATCTTCCCTCCACTATCTGTTAAACTAACACCTAGATAGCATACTAAGATCTACAAGTTAGACAGCAACTAGGAAAGGACCAAATGAATAAGCATTGGAAGTCATTGTCATGCAGCATCCAATCAACATTCAATGAGGAGCAAACAGAATGAGCTGCAGAAGCATTCCAGCACAATTGAGCACACACAAGGCTAGTTGACATATGTATTTTATATAAGTATAATGAGATAAAATTAGAGATATCTTTCAAAATTCCAGTCATACCGCAAGTGAGTTGCTTTCAAGAAAAGAGGTAATAAAATTGTTACCTGAATGATGTCCACCTGGAGCAGGGTAACCAGCTGGTGGATACCCTTGCTGAGGCGGGTAGCCATGTTGTTGAGGCGGATAACCTTGTGGAGGGTACCCTTGTTGAGGCGGGTAACCCTGAGGAGGATATCCATGTTGTCCAGGAGGATGATGCCCATAAGCCCCGGCTGCCGCATGAGCTAAGTTGGAAAATACACCCTTGTCGGACGATTCTTCATGCTTGTCTTTTCCACCACCCATTTTTAGTCAAAATCTGCAGATCAACAAATACAAACTCTTATTATAACCACATTCCAATTCCACATTTGCAACCCATAAACAAGAAGGCCAGTAAATAATAAGATAATTCAGCAGCCTCAATATACATGATGACACGCATTTAATTACTAACAATCAGGTCAAAGTCTCTATTGTATATATTGAAATTTCATTTTTTTTCTTTCTTATGCTTGTTTATTCTAACGTTTACATTATGAATTAAAAAAATAAATAATTCCGAAACCAACCTCTTATCGGAAAATCCATAATTAAAAAAGCTAGAAAGATATATCAATCAACGCATCCGATCAGGCAGTTAAGTGCTCATGCGACGAGAAGAAGACTCAGTAATTCAAAATCAACAAAAACCAGAAATTGCTATACGATAAAGAACAGATGGTACAAAGGGAATTCGAAACAGCACAAACCTTGTAATCGTGCTGAGAAGGAGATAAGAAGGATTTTGAGTAGAGGAGATAGCGTATTTATTTATATCACCGATCGATAAGAAGATGACGAAGCTGCTGTCGTCGTTGGTGGGCCGCGTTATTCGTAGACTCTGTTCAATCCTCAACGCTAAGAAATTACCAATCTGAGAAAGCGACGACGTTTATTTCTATCAACATCTTCAAAAGAAAAAAGAAAAAGTACAATTTGATTATTTGAACTATCGCTCAATTTCAGTATAAGTACCGAAATTTAGATTTTTTCAAATTAAGTATTTTGGGTAAATTTTTAATTAAAAAACTTAATAAATCAAACGTCGTTAACTTTTTAACCATTTACTTTTAACCTAAAGCAACATCGGCGATGAAAATCGATTACCGAAGCCGACGCCGATGAAGACGTGATGACACCATCCAGAATTCAGACCGAGAACGCCGAGGAGACGCTCAGGTCGTTAATCTTTGTTAATTGTTGCATTTCATGAGTTCTGATTTGTGAATTATTTCAAGTGCAAACTCTTTTGGTGGTTTGGGTTGCAATTTTTTCTGAACTTGTTTCACCGAGTCCAATTTGGTTCTTATATGCTCCAAATTGTGCTTCTATGAGTTTGTCTTGACCCAATTTCCTTGTCATCATGAATTCCACCGAAAAATTGCGAATAAAGTTTGTAGTCTCTATACGATTATTTGTCTTGAATTTTATGGAAAGCTTTACTGCGATTGGTTGAATTGTGGACTTAGTGTGCTGAAAATAAGTTGATGAATATCTGCTCAAGTTGCTGAAATAGCTTAGTTTTACACTCAGCTGACTACTAAATTTCATGAAGTGGCCATTAAGCCTTTAAATAGTGTGCTCCTGACAATAAGTTGATGAATATCAGATCAAATTGCTGAATATCAGCTGAAATGTGGACTTAGTGTGCTGCTACTAAATCTGCTTGGTTACATCATATTTATTCTAAGCATGGTGGATTTTACATCATGTTCAGTTAGAGTGTCTTTTTCTATCCTTGTTTCTTCTCCTCTCAGCAGTCATTTGTAGACCCTAATATTAACCTCTTCTCAGGTGAAAAATAAAGTAGACAGTTTTTGAGACACCAGAGAGGAAATTCGGAACATGGCACATGGAACATTGCTGGAAGGCTTCCTGGTGAAGATATCACAAGATTGATGACTGGATCTGTATAAAGAACCAGCAGACATTTAAATTCACATGATAGGCAAGTAGACATGAAAGGTTCATCACGGCTTATTACAACTTGGAATTGTATGAAGCTTGTTGTGATATATGAGAAAATTATGCTTCACTCATTTGTGTGAAAATGATGATGTTGATGTTGTAGTTTTATTTTTCCTTTCACTGAAACAAAATTGTAACAAAAGCAGGAATGTATACAAAATAATGATTTTGTTTCACTTTAAATTGTACATTTCTCTTGTTCAAATACACATCATTGTACCTGAGTATACTAAAAACATTACCTGATTCATATAATCCACCTTCCTGAAAGCTCAGATTTATGAAACATGTCCAACAAAAAGGGCAATTGTTTGCCTTACAATAGGGAAATTGTTTGCCTTACAAGAGATTCATATCCAACTAAACAAAAGTCAAATTTGTGTTCAACATCAATCTAAATATTCATTGTTGGTCATCATGAACACCTAAATTACTTTTTTCTGCACATGAAGGGGCAAAACTTGGAGTTGAAATTGGCCTCGTAAACATGCCTTGTCCCATGAAAAGAGGCCCTGCACGTTCAGTTCCCTTATTTGTATTGTCATATGCATTGCTCCACTGTCGCACAGCAGGTCCTTGCATTGCAACCTACCAAATAAAATTATGTCATTAAGGTTATTTGTATAGTAATAATGAAACAATTATCAAGATTACAAAAATGTATTGCAATTAAAAAAGTAGCGACAACATCTCCTGCCATGTAGCAACAAACAACATGAAATATCTATTTCAAGTAGCAGCTTGCCAAAAAATAATAGCAAACAACAATATTTACGCTAACCTGGCTCTCACGAATATTGACACGAGTGTCGATCTTCCCTTTGTTTCTTATCTGCAAAATGTATATAAAATAGTTAACGTATATTTCAACGACGATGAAATATGATATATGTATTATGAGAATAAACCTTCGACTTTGTAGGTCGTGTGTCATGTGGTTGTGATTGTTCCTTTTTCTTTCTTCGGTTTCTTGCAGCCCTTTCTTTATCCTTGATTCCAATAGCAGCTGACTCTGAATCAACAACTTGTGAGGTACATCTTCTGGAGTTATGTCCAGTTTTACGACATCTGGAGCATTTGATTTGAATTCCCATTTTTCTTATCATGTGTGGGTTCCGAGGTTCTTCAACTGGCCTAATTCTTTTTTTCCGAGGTCTGCCTTGCTGCCTCCTAAATACAGGAGGTAATACAACATCTCCATCTGCCTCTGGCCACTCATTTGGTCCCGGAATGGGCATTATAACAGCATCATATATTTTCATATAAGTTTCCTTCTTATACGAATGATGAATATAATCGTCAGGATTTCTTTTTATATGAAAAGCTGCAGCACAAGCATGGACGACACAAGGAATGCCAGTTAAGTCCCACATATTACACGAGCATGAAAAACGATCCAAAGAAACCATATGACCATCCCAGCCACAACGCGCCACTTGAAAACTATCTGACCCATTCCAATTAACAATGTATGATAATGATTTTTTCTTGTTATCCACTAGCTTGGATAAAACTCTCGGCATTATTTCATTTGGATAGTTCACTGTTCTCGAATGCTTTTCTTGAAATCTTTTCATGAGCAACAATCTGATTGTCTCTAAGCATGTTATATGATCTCTTGCATCTCTAATGTAAGCATTGAAACATTCTGAAATATTACTGCAAAGACAATCACACTTTGTGAAGTTTCTAAATGCATGTTTAGCCCAAAGTCCATATTCAAACCTTTCCATGTATGAATGCGCAGCACCATCTAGATCTTTCAGAGCTTTCATTTTTTCAATAAATTAATGGAGGCCTTAGTGTATTTTACTTTAAATATAATTTTTATCTGGGGGCGTTTGGTTGAGGTAAGACATAAGAATGAGGCAGTGAAGCACGATCTCGGCCATCCATCGAGTTGATCGGACGCACGTGGCGAGGCCACGTGGCATGAGGCGCCAAACGCGTTCCCACTACTTTTGGACTCGACTCGAAAGATCGTGTCAATCACGTGTATCCAAACCCGACCCTAAAACTAAAATTTATAATAGACATAAAAATTCAATATCATCTATCGCAATACAAATACTCAGAAAATATAAGCTTAAATCACTGATTTGTGATTTAAAGTTTAGTATTACGGTTTTATTTTTCATTGCAAATCAATTACATATTCATATGTAGTAAATAATTCACGAGAATACAAATAAATTAATTGGTATGTGTAGTTATACTTATTCAGATGAGGTGTAAGGTTTGAATCTTATTAAAAATCTAGTATTTTTATATTACTTATGAGCTCGGGTAACTCGATCCTCAACCCTAAAATGATCTAAATCTTATACCGGGTTGGGTTAAACCCGACATGAATGGACATGGCCAGGCCAAGTTGTCGGACCGAGCCGGGTTTTCTCCACCCCTAATTTTGATTAATACAGGGTCAAAATGCCTGACCCATGACTCTAAAGACATCCTTAGTAAGAGAGCAATGTGCAATGAGCAATAAGCAAAAATAACACTTCTCCATAAAAGTCATGTAGCAAGCAGAACTAAAAGCAATTTTTAAATATTTTTAAATTAATAAAGGCCTTAGTGTATTTTACTTTATTTATAATTTTTATCTGGGGGCGTTTGGTTGAGGCAAGACATAAGAATGAGGCAGTGAGGCACGATCTCGGCCATCCATCGAGTTGATCGGACGCACGTGGCGAAGTCACGTGGCATGAGCCGCCAAACGCGTTCACACTACTTTTGGACTCGACTCGAAAGATCGGGTGAATCACGTGTATCCGAACCCGACCCTAAAACTAAAATTTATAATAGACATAAAACATTCAATATCATCTATCGCAATACAAATACTCAGAAAATATAAGCTTAAATCACTGATTTGTGATTTAAAGTTTAGTATTACGGTTTTATTTTTCATTGCAAATCAATTACATATTCATATGTAGTTGATAATTCACGAGAATACAAATAAATTAATTGGTATGTGTAGTTATATTTATTCATATGAGGTGTAAGGTTTGAATCTTATTAAAAATCTAGTATTTTTATATTACTTATGACCTCGGGTAACCCGATCCTCAACCCTAAAATGATCTGAAGCTTATACCGGGTTGGGTAAACCCGACGTGAATGGACATGGCCAGGCCAAGTTGTCGGACCGAGCCGGGTTTTCTCCACCCCTAATTTTGATTAATACAGGGTCAAAATGCCTGACCCATGACTCTAAAGACATCCTTAGTAAGAGAGCAATGTGCAATGAGCAATAAGCAAAAATAACACTTCTCCATAAAAGTCATGTAGCAAGTAGACCTAAAAGCAATGAGCAAAAATGGTTCTTTGCTCCATATATTTTAATGCAGCAAGATAGCAAAAAAACTATATTCATAATCATTCAATTATCCGACATTATCACTTCCATTATTTCTTTTTTGTTTAGTATTAAGATTCTTTAATTTTTTGATTTTTTTAAATTTTTATTTTATTTTTTATTTTTTGAGTTTGAATAGTTGGATGTGCGTTTAACGTTCATTTTATGACATTTCTAATTTTTATTTCTTTCAAAAATAATACAAAGTATGTTTTATTCTCTATATCTTGATATGCTTGCGGATCCTACTTATTGTTTTCCTTTCCAATATCATCTCCATTATTACTCATCTATCAAAAATCAAGCATTGATTTTTGCTCTATTTTTTTGCTCATCTATTACATGACAGCAATAAGTAATAAAGTCTTTCAATAAACAATAAAGTCTCTCGAAATCATTGATTTTTTTTTTTTCAAACTTAGTGATAAAATCATCTCCCATCTATCATTCTTCTCAATAAAAGCAAGTGACATTGGATATGATGAGTAACGACTAACGACCAGAAAAGCATTATGTTATGTAGCAAGTGCGAAGGGTGATGGAGGTTTGGGGTACTATTTCTTTTGTCACATGATTGAGAAAGAAAAGGGTCGTGTAGCAGACGAATCCGCCGGCACAACCTCTCACCGCCCAAACCCCCACCACAATTACCCGCACCATCCCCTACACCGAATCCGTCCACGCACACCTCCAAACCGCCACAACGACAAAGGCGGTGACAAGATTAGCCAAGAGAACGGCCGGAAAGACAGAGGACGAAGCGGCGTGGGCAGGGGAGGTGGGGAAGGCTGGCCGTTGGGAGAGAGCAAGGGACAAAGGGAGGTGGAAGATGAATCAGGGGAGGCCGACGAAGGCAAACCACCAGAGAGGACTCGCCGGCGGAAACGAAAGAGAAAAGTGGAGGTCCTGTGAAAAAGTTTCTGGTTGTTGCTGCTTCGGGAGGTTTCTGGAAAGTGGAGAGAGAAAGCTAATACGTTTGATTTTAAAATAACCTTTGTCACACAAAATCCTACAGATGAGTGAATGGCGCCATGTCTACAACTATCATTCTTATCCGTCTTAAACTTCCAAACAGAATCCTTGCCCAAAAATGCTTCCTCACGCAGCAAATAAAGTGTGACTTGGCTATAAGTACTGCGCTTGTATCCTTTCTCTATTCTGCTCCCACCACGACTTGGCATTCACCTCCCCAAACCGCTCACGGCTATCATGAACCAGCACAGCCAAGCGTTAGCAACATTCTGGACTATGTTTTTGATAACACTAAAACATGCTACTGAGGGTGCTATCTTACCTGAACCTTACTCGCCTTAGCTCTTTGGTACCATCCGTTAGCTGCCGGATTGTAATGTAGACTCCTGGCTCATCCTCTTCGACCCATTCATTATCCATTTCACTGGCGTTGCTCATGGACACCGACGGCTCGTCTCTCTCCGAGGCGGTGGCTTGCGATGCAGCATCAAATGAAGGCTTTTCTCCTCTTGGGCCACCATAGGCACTGGATCCTATGTGATGATGGTGGCTGTAATGTTGGTCATCTTGCTCTGATGGATACGGGTGGTATCCTTTGCTGCCACTGCCCGGATTGTAATAGTGTCTAGGCATCCAGTCGCGTGTTGAGGCTGGCGTCATCATTGGACTCTCCCTCATAGAATCCATCCTTGAATATGATGAATCTCTCTGTATGTCAAATTATCAACAAAAGAAAACATGAAAATGTTCTTCATAAGTATGTTAACGTGTGTCTAAAGTTAGTTAGTTTGCATGCAAAGTACCTCGTCCTCTGATCTTGAAGGAGTCTGAAGGGCTTGCTGGTTAAACCTCTGTACATTATACAGCTCTAAGATCCTGTCATAGTTCTCGCCCCACCAACGTTGAGCTTGCCATTTATCAAATATTTCACGGCTTCATATCAGATATAAAGAAATCAGACAGGTTTACGACACGTACCAAGTACCCCAAAATACACAAAAATGATCGATCAAACACAGTACCTGAATAAATAATAAATAAACAGTACCTGAATCGAATGCGCTTAAGATCATTCCCGCCATTTGGAAGGGACATAAATGTTATGTGAACACCAGGCTCCACTTGTGCCATCCATTCTTTAAGCCCATCATTCTCTTCCTCAGCTTCCACATTGCGAGTTGATACCCCTTCCCGTCTTACTGCACCAGAAGTAAAGGGAGCATCCGAACTTGATGCACCTGGTTGGCGGCCAGTACTTGGAAAATCCCAGGCAGGCGTTGAACTTGAGCTGCCCCGTGTGTTAAAAAGATAGGGAGCAGTTTTCGAATTGGTGTCGAAATCGGGATGTGGTCTGTGGTCTCTCCTGTATGTAGTGCTTGAAGTTGCGGTAGGCTTTAGCTTTAATGCCATTTCTTTTATCTGCATATAACAAAATCATGTTCGCTATGTTACTTTCCCCTTTGATCAACATTACAGAAATTTCTAAACCCTTTTAGGAGTGGCACTTATTTTCAACTGCTGAAACATTCAGTTTTCAATTTAAGAAATTACACTAAACAAAACCATGTGACACTTATGATAATGAAGGATAGAGATTCAGTCTGTGTTTTTTAAGGACTAGTTCTGGAGACAGAAGAATCCGGACAGGATACTTAGGAGTCAAAGTCACTGTTTAAGTCAGCAACTGGGGTAGTAATGTATTAAAGACTAGAGGCCTTCCCTTTCCTTCCTTTGGCAGTATCTTAATGCAAATCACAGTCATGTTCATACACACTTTACCATTTAAAAAGAGAATCTGTGTTCAAATGTTACTGTGTTCCAGGTAAAACAGAGACCCTGTTCCACCATTTAAAGTGACTACAAAGTGTACTCTCTTATTCAAATGACCCAAGCAATACAAAAACTAGACACCACTGCTTTTCCAAGTGATATTGAAGAAACTATCAAAGTAGCAAACTTAGTTGGACAAGAAGTAAATGGGGGGACGATGTGGGTCACAAAGGAACACTTTGATATCAACAAGACAATATTGTTTCATACCACCTAAAACAAAGTTAAAGAACAAATATGGAAAATGCAGTCATGCTTATTTACACTGACTTTAGTTAACTAGTCATTATGCAGACTACAGTAATTGAGACCTTTGGGCTGCAGCAGCAGCAGCCATTTACAGAAGTTGATTTTGCAGTTTCCAAAAAATAGTTACACAGCAGCTGACCGATGAGGTATTAAAGAAGGGTATCAATCAAGTCTTGCAAGTAGGTGGATAATAGCACACAAGCATACTCCACTACTTTAGCATTCAAAGCATATATCAGAGCTGCTGCTGCTTGCTTTCAAGTTTCAATTTTCATCATCTGAATGGTAAGTTACTTTAACATCCATTAGCGTGGAATTAATTGCTTTGCTTGCTCTATGTCCTATGTACCTCTTTTCTTAGATGAAGGTCATGCTACTTTATAAGGACTCATAAATGAATAATATATGCACTATATTAAGTAGAGGATTAGAATTAGCATCTAGATTCTAGACATATGTGGTCCACAGCATAGATTGTAATTAGGCCTTAGTGGCTGCTCATAAGTAAAGTATCCAAAAAAAGGTTCAGTTTTGTAGGATTGAGGCTTCATAGAGATGCATTTACATTTTACACCACACAGGCAAGTAAATCAAGCTCATATTAATTTTGAATGGTTGAGTGAAGGGAAGAAGGAAGGAAATTGATTATCTGACCTGTGAAGTCAGGCTTTTGACAGCCTCCTTGCTTCCATTGCCACCTCCTCGGCCACCTTCATCCTCCTCCCCCTCCCCTACTTGCTTCGAGCAGCTTATGCATGCTAACATCCCTTCTTTTCCTTTACCTCTTACTCCCTGCGACCATTATTTCCATTAGCAATTGACTCACCCATCTTCACAACATTTCATTGCATATTGGAATATCAGCATTTGTTCCATTATAATGGTTACTTTTCATGCCTAAAAATGAACATCTCAGCCCCAAAATTGGAAGTTAAATGGCTTCTCCATAAAACAAAACATAATCCTTAAACAAAGGATGAAGTGGAATCTGGAGTGTGATACACAGTGGGACATCCATGTCGGGACATTTACAGCAGACAATCATCATTATAATACATAGCAAAACACAACTTTGTAAAACACCAACTCAAAAACCCAACCCCTCACCGTCATCATTCTCTTGGAAAACAAACCCACAACAAAATCTCATTCTCATTCTCCAGAAAAGCAACAGCCACTATGGTATAGCTATACATTAAACCAAATCATACCTTACAAATCTCCTTTCCTTTACTCGGGATCACCAAACCTCAATAATTCACAACCAACAAAGCAAAGCAAACCAGACAGCACGCAGATACCCAATCTTCTTCACTTTCCATTTCCGATTTAATTCATCATTCAACCCTCAAACCCCCCCCCCCCCCCCCCCCCCCCCTTTTTTTGTAGCTAAGAATATTTGAAAATAAAAATGAATGGGCATTTAATGGGACATTTAATTTTGATTCATGGATTTAAAAAAAAAAAGAAGACGAAGAAGAGAAAAAAAGCAGCGTGAAACGGAAAGTGAATAAGCAAGTAAAGCAAGCAGCTGCAACAGAAGCAGAGCACGCTGCAGAAGACACACTTGTGCTGCCTTGCTTCACTATGTACGTTTGTGTGATTGCCTTTTTGCTTTTTCCGAAAACGACGTCGCTTGGACAGGCAGACACACACACAGAGGCAGCAATGCGCTTGAAATGTTGTACAGACAGATTGAGAAAACGACTGACGGAATGATACAGAAGAAAACAAAAGCAGAGCGAAGAAAATCAAATCAGAACGCAACTGTCTGATGTGGATGTTATTGTGTTTTGCCTACCGAACCCCAATATCTTCTCTACTTGTATGTTCATTCTCGTTAGAGAAATTGATGGATGATGTTGGTCCATGGAAATGAAATCAAGCAAACCTGAGATTTGAAAATGCATAAGAAGCTTGCTGATGATTTTCTTCACATACCTTGAAAACGCAGAAGGTCGATGGTCAGCAGAAACAATAATCGATCAACGGTTGCTCAACTGAACCGCAATAGTTAGGATCATAAAACTTGAATAAGGCGAGAGTCAGTCAAGTGAGTTGAAAATGAGAGGTTGGAGTATAAGTAGTAAATGTGGAAGAGTGAGAGAGTAAAGGGGGAAGCTGAAAACTGGAGGCGTGCTGGAATTTTATACAGATGGATTTGACGGATGGATTTAACGTCGTTTTGTTTGGTGCTTGGTGAAACTGAAGGACGAGATTTTGATGTACTTTTGCTAACGGAATAATATTACTAGTACGTACTAAGATAATTGAATTGAGCCAAACGGTCTGGGCCGAGGACGACAAAGATGGGACCTTCAATTTAGTCGTCAGTGACGCTCGATGATCTTGTGGTGTTACGTGGCGTCTTTTGATTGGTGGTGATTTTGATGCAACGCTGCACATCCGTTATATATGCAATTAGCAACCATTGAGTATTAATAAATGAAATAAATGCAAACTAATTTTTAAAAAAAAAAAGAAGAAGAAGATATAATTAGTGTTAGCTAAGAGCATATACACCGGTATGAGATTTGGGGACGTTCTATCCGGTTTTGAGGATGTTCGGAAAAAAAAATTGAACAGCCGTTGAAAGAGGACGTTCTCGGCAGAGGACGTGCGGCTCGAGCACGTTTGAGCGGACGTTCTCCAAAAATCAATTGGGTTGTTTTAAACTCCAATTAAACTCTATCAATCGCCTGACGAACTTCCGATCATCGCTCGAAACGAATAAGCCGTCCGAACTGCGTTTTGGAGATGATGATGAACAGTACATAGTAATGTCTGACGCGAACGAGACTCGTAATGTTGAGTTGGGACGCGGCGCGCTCTGATCCATATTAACGGTCATTTTTTTTGCTCCAACGTCCATATTTCCTCCCATCTATAAATATGCACTTAACTTCTCTCATAAATCACACAATATTTTCCTCAAAATGTCTTCCAATTGGTCTATGTCTGAAGATGTACAATTGTGTATATCTTTTTGTCGGCAATCCGTTGATATAATAACCGGCGTTAGACAGAAAGTTGACAAATTGTGGGAAAAATTCATAGTGATTTTCACGACGCTTGGCTTTTGGGTGGTAACCAACCTAGGGAGGAGCCTAGGTCTCATGCTGCACTCGCTTCTCGTTTTGCCAAAGTGAAGTCGATGTTGGTTTTTTGGGGTTCTTCTCTCCTACGCAGAAAGAAATAGAGAATCTGGACGTAATTTGCAAGACGAGGTAATTATTTCATTACAATAATGATTTGTATATGAACTAGTTCTATTTGTTTGATTGTGTTGCTTAATTTCAAAATGAATAGATACGGAAAGCTCAAACAATGTATATTGCAAAAAATAAGGAGTTCGAACACTTTGCTTGTTTTGAAGAAGTGAAGGATCACCAAACATTTGCTCGAACAGCAACAAGTACTCCCCCAACTTATACATACGAAGCCAACGCAGAGATATTGATGATGTAGTCGTCTATGAAGCTGGTCCAAGTGTAAGTATTGATGATCTTACAACTTCTACACCTGAAAGCGACACCAGAGGTTCATCTAGTCCGGTGAGACCACCCGAAGTAAAAGCGGCCAAGGAGGCTAGGAGAAAGGGAAAATACTCCGCGACTAAATCAACTCAATGCCGAGACGATGTTTTGGAAACCATGGCAAATAACTAGAAAGAACATACGAATTGGCAAAGAGAGCAAGCGAATAAAGCTCAACAAATTTAACAAGATGCTATTAATATTAGGAAGTTGGAGGAAGATACAAAGATCATGCAAATGAATACAGAAACGATGACTCCAATATCAAAGAGATACTTTTCAAAAAGGAAGGCCGCTATTGTCTGCCAATATGAAGAGAAGGAAGCCGAAGAGAACACTTCATCTTTTCCGAATTGTTACCGTCCATTACACTTCGATGATTAGGTAACTTAGTGGTTTTAATTAAAATCAATTTATGTAATTTCAATCAATTTATGTAAAATCAATTCTGGTCCAACAGCCATGTTAACATTGATTTTTTTTAAATATTTTGAATTTCAATCTATAAATATTTTAAATTTCAATATTGTATGAATAGTAAAAGGAGGTCCTGCATATTCAATGGTTGTACAAATAGCGAAAATAGGAAGTCCTATTTTCATAAATAGTAACAGGAAGTGCTATTTGAGGAGGTCCTCAAAAGTCAAAACAGAGAACTTCAATGGGTGTATATGCTCTAAATTTCATATACTCAGGATCGTAATGCCCATATTCATGTTAATTAAGCACACAGAAATTATAGAAAATGATCAAATCTTCGTTGATGACTCTGAACTCTTCTGGATGTCGCCGGTAATGGATCTTCCAGTTTCTTCGTACGACCTTAATCAGTAAGTATTTGAGAGAAAATAGGAACTGAGAGCGCACGCGAAACTGGGGACCACCATCCATTTTATAGCAGTATACACAACTGCTATAGGTTTTCATAATTACGAGTCCTTCCCCTCAAAAGAAACGTATTTACAAACTGGTATCTACACATATGTTTAATATTCTATGATCACCTTAATTTATATACTCTAAAGCCAACTATATAATACATCACTTCAATATTGACGTATAAACTATGATAGTATACACATCTTAAACTATTTACATTACGATCCAAACATTAGATTATAAAATAATCTAACAATCTCCCACTGGATCATAAATGTAAATCCAACTAGATGTGTAACTGTAGTGATATCAAATGTACTACCATATAGAGTATATCCCAAAGAAATCTCGTCCGTCAATCATACTAACATAGGATCAAGTCAGCATTCGTAGCATTAATCGTTACGGGACCGAGCTTGTCACGTATATTAGTGCAACCAAATGACACAGATCAGTCATGGATGTGTAGCATGGAAATTACATGAAATGTGATCTACACATGTCTATTTCCAACTGGTCACCTTTACTTTACGGAGATCAATCTTTAAACCAAAATACAACAGAGAGCAATGTACACTTTATTTCTGCAGAACTTAAATGTATAGGATCCATATACAACATAGAGCAAGACATGATCATGACACAAACTCCCACTAAAATTCGGATATCCTCAAAATTTGATTGCACACATGTGAGCAACCATGCTCATGAAAGATCTTCGGTGATAATCATGGAGTTTTGTCCCAAAGTGCTCTATGGAAATCTGACCACTCTGTACTTTATTGGAGCATACTGTCGATTTATTGTCACAATATCCTAAATGGTCTTTCAATACCTCCCATTAAAGTGCAGTCTTGTGACAATATTTCACAGTCATATTCCCTAATTAGATGTCTCATAACTAAACGTGGATCTTTTACCATATTGACATCATGTGAAATCAGAATCAGAATACCCAACGATCTCCAACACTTATCCGATTTCCTTTATGTGAGCATGTAATCTCTTGTTCTTTTTAAGAACCCAAAACCTTTCTTGACTGCTACCCAATGATCCACCCATGAGTTGCTTGTATGTCTGCCAGACATACCAACAATGTACGCAATAACCAAATTCGTCCATACCTTAATATACATAAAATCTCTATATAGCCGAAGTGTAAGAGATTTTCTACATTCCTGAATTTCTAGAGTATTTTCAAGGTATTAACTGAGACTGAATTGTTTCCTTTACCGACTGGTGTATCACCTGGTTTGCAATTCTGCAGGTCATACCTCTGAAGGATGTTTTCAATATATGTCCTTTGTGATAATCCCAAAATACCCCTAGAACGATCTCGGTGTATCTGGACTCCTAATACAAGGGACGCTTCACCAAAATCTTTCATCTCAAAATCATTTGATAGAAATTTCTTGGTGTCATGAAGCAACATCACATCATTTGTGGCAAGTAACGACATAGTTATCTGGAATTGCATTTCTCCTCTCTCTAGTGGATCTCCTTAGTGGCACATTTTCCGGAGGTTGTTGAGTTTGTACTTCAGGAGCAATTTCCTGATTCTCAGTTTGAGGTTGAATGATATTGTTTGTTGAATGAGAATCAAAACGTGCTTCTTGATGAATGATATATATGTATAGGAACCTGTACATAATCAAAAGCAACAGTAGATTTCTCATATCTTTTTGAAAAACAATATTTCTTACTTGATTTTCAGCTTAATTTATATACTCTAAAGCCAACTATATAAAAGATCACTTCAATATTGACTTATAAGCTATGATAGTATACACATCTTAAACTATTTACATCATGATCCAAACATTAGATTATAAGCTATGATAGTATGATATTGCGTAACATTGTTATATATTTTTGTAAGTGAATCAAGGACCACGTCCTGTAGTAGTAGTACTAGTAGTAGCAGCATGCAAATTCAGGATGGTCATGGGGGGGGGGGGGGGGGGGGGGGGGGGTTACGTAGAAAGTGTAGCTAGGCCGTAGGGTTAACTTGTTGAGCTGGTGAGGTTTAGGATGTTGTTATAGTTTTATGGGAATGAAGGAGGACTATCAAATCAATTCAAATCAGGAGTGTACACAAGGGATTTGTGTTGGCAGCACAAATCAGAATTGGAACGACGTAAGCTGCTTGGTCCTGCTAGACGACGACGCTACACAGCATGTGATGGTACGGTGATGCTGTAAAGCGCTAGCTAGCCGGTGACATCTCTAAGGGCTCTGCTCCGGCTAATGGCTATACTCTATCTCTACTTATATGTTACGTATTATGCTTTGCCTTTTCTTTCTTTTTTTTCAACATGAATCCTAAGCAGTAATACAGACAACACAACTATTCTCACACATAAGCCAAGTCATCATCAATCAGTCATTCCTGAGCTGATTCCCATTACCTCGATTTCCAAAGTGCATGGACATGTATGGCTAATTAAATCTTCATGGGATACAACATCGATCTTTGAGATGTACTTTGGAGCATATATAGAACTCGATAGTGCGAGAAATTAAGAGTGTTGTCATCTCACAATACATAATATATCTTCTTTCAGCTTCAGCCTTCAGGCGAGACATGAATATTGTAGCAAAAAGTAAAAGTGCAGTCAACGTTCAAAGCCTATCATCTCTATATACCCTTTTGCTTGCATTGCTATGCTACATTTGGGGAGCAACCAGCAAGAGCAACAACAACATCAGCTGGCCACTTTATTAAAACACACTTCATTGCTTCTCTTTTGTTTTGTTACAGTTCACATTCAGTACTTCAGAGGAGAGATGTTTTCTGCAATGGAATTGATTTTTCTCTACACATTTTGCCATACAAACAGTGAATTCTCAAGTTACAAAAAAGCATCACATAGTGAACTATATATGTATTAACATTTAGCGCATACATCCGGACAAGGCTAAAGAACTCATACAATCTAATCTTTCTGCTTTTTGGGCATCCTCTATATCGGTCCACTCACAACACAAGCATGATCACGCTCAAACTGTTCCACTGTCACCCGCCATTTTTCAGCAAGTATGAGGCATTCAGAGCTAAGATTCTCTAGCCCTGTAACCAATATGCACATAGGTGTATTTAGGCAAGACCAAACCAAGAACAGATAAGTGACAAACACAACAACGCGGACCAAAATAGTCTTAACAAGACCACTATTGCCCGATGCCATAACTCCAATTTATACGCCAAGAATATTACATAACAATACTGAAATTAATGCAAAGGAAAACCAAAGTTGCCTAACCCACAATGTTCTGAAAGGGGAATCCAAGCGTCATTAGTCATGTGACCGAGTTCAGGAGTAATTTGGCAGTGTCATTGTTGTTGAAGAAACGTAGATTGAATCTGAAGCTGGGTTTGTTTGTGATCTGAGATTCATAAGCTTACGATTCAATCGAGAAAAAAAAAAAGGAAATTTCGCATCCTGCTTAAATAATGCTTCTCCAATCAACACTGGCAAAGAAAATTTATCTAAATTTATATTTAGAATCAATTTAAACTTGATTATATAAATCAACAAGTGCAATTGGCACGTTGGATACAGCTCCCTTAGAAAACTACCCTACCAGGCTCATCATTTATCTATAAAAATCAGATTTGGCCAATGCACGGTGGGGATTTTTTACTAAAAGCTCTGTTCTGCTCTGTTCCTTTCAATGTTGAGAGACATGGAAAAGTGCAGCACTGTCAATCTCAGAGGATAAGTTGAGAGGCTAAAACCTTTTGATATCCTTAGGGGGCTTAAAATTGACCGGATGAGTTTCTGGAGTCGCATGCTCATCTTCTATTCCACATTTTGATCGTCTTATCAGCTTCACATGTTACTAGCCGTGACCCGGTTATGTCATATGAAATTGCATAGATGCCAGCTTCACTGTCCAGTGATCCTGATTATTACATCCGGGAAATAAGATTAAGTTGTTATGCCGTGGCTGCTGATTGCGAATCAGAGATTGTACTTACCAGGTTGTACGATTGTTTGAGATAGCTGGAAATTGTGTCCGCTCTTCCAGTCCCAGAACCACAAACTTCCATTATCACCTGCCCCACACACAAAAATTAAATAGATTTCATTTGCCAGAAATGCAGACAATGCCAAAATTGGTAATGAACTTAAACGATATTGTCATCAAGTGAAGATTATTTTGTCCTTTGGATGAAGTTCCCCCAGAATCTCTCGCCTTCATGTAGAACAGAAAGTAACATTCTAATCTAATGCAACACTGTCAGGAGCATTTGTGTATACACAGTTACACACATATGAAGCTTAGTCAATAATTTTTAAACATTCATGCATATTCTCATGCTGGAACAGAATACTTCATATCATAGTGAAACATACCTCCAGTAGCCACTACGCCTTCTTCATTAACTGCCATTGCATTTATGATTGTTTTCTGCTGAGAGCTGCACAATATGCGAACCAAAAATGTCATAAAAGAAAATTGACTTGATGGTTTCTTGAAAGAATTCAACATGAAAAAGAAACCAAAAGATAAAAAGTACAGAGGGAAACTAACAGCATGTTGTGCATGAATTCTCCTTGTGGAAGATTGAACTTCTTGATGTTGTCAGCTGATGCAGACACAAAGCAATTCCTGCCATAACGGATTGTAAGCATCTAAGATAATACATATATTGTTTTGAGTACACAGAAAATATAATGATCCATGTCGCATTTGCTCCGTGGGTTAAGAAGCTGTCCACATAATTTCTAAGCCACTCACTCTTTAAGATGTTTAGCCAATGCTCTAACCGATTTCTTATGGTGAGTAAGAGTCGTCATTGTTTTCCCTGCAATCAAATGAACAATTAACATTCGTGATTTACGAATATCGGTTATCGAGTGGCCATCTGCTTGGGATTCTCTCCATGATAGCTGCTGTTGATAAGTTCCTGGTGAAAACCAAACAAAGGTAAGCCCTCCATTGTGATGTTGATATGATCAAACCCAGCGTATAAGAGTATGATCATTGAGCTATACCTGTCATGAGCCAATGAGGGAGTAGAAATGATAGCACTGCTTCTACCAGGCTGGCCGTCTGCATTTCTGAAACATAGCATGAGCAAAACATAGTGAGGTAGTTCCACGGAAACAGGTGCTACCATTTAGAGGTAAATATCTATTAAGATGTTATGATCACTTTTAAACAAGATGTAGTCTTTCCTTAGACATGTAAACAAAAATTTACATACAGGGTGATGCACCACGGAAAAATCATTCACGGGATATCATGGTGAAAGAATGAAGGGAAAAAAATTTAAATGAATAGCAATTTGGTCACCACGTTGTCCTGGATGTCCCACCAAGACAGACTCATGGTATTACTATTACCATAGAAGAACAAACTAGCTAGCAGAGCTTTATTTCTCAGATATGATAATAATTATAGCAAAACCTTACCCACTATTAGGTACTAACCGAACACAACTAGGTTGCCTACTTCTTTCTGATCTAGAAAAGGCGCAATACAGTCTCATAACATTTTTACTAGACTCATGACTGAACAATACAAAGGTAGTATCAATACCTAAGATTACAATATATAAACAATTCATAGAAAGAAGGTGTGTTATATGTCAAATACTACAAGCATCACACAAGCTTCAGCAATATGTTAAAGATGAAGGAAAAAAAGAAAACCGTTTATTCAGAAAAAAAATCAACACATCAGCAATAAGACCCACCCTCCCTTTGGTTGTACAGTCGGGCCAACAACCAAGGCAGTGCTAGCACCTCTGACCTCCCTTCTGCTGATCATGGCTCTTTTCAGGACCTGCCCATATTAAGTATGAGGTTTGTCGTTTACGTAAAAGATCTTCTAACGAGTACTGAAAATTTACACTCTCACAAGTATTTTTTAACCACTTTTGTTCACATATTATGTGGATCAAAGGACAGAGAATCCCTAATACTGGCGCTTAGTTAACTAGTCAATATATTAATAGAAAAACAACCAGAGAAAAACACTACTACATACAATTATCGCTACAACACTTAAGTCTGTAACTTTATAATAGGGCCTGAAAGCAAGAATACCTGGAAGAGCTAACGCATCAGATGGAGCTGATGATGTCTGCCCAGACGCATATTGCGCTGCACTCTTCCCTTGATTCTGAGCCTGAACAGTTGATGCGCCTTTAATCAGTCCATACTCTACAGTCACCTAAATTTGAAACCAAAAACAACTTCATATCAACACGAACAAACTCCCAGTAAGCATCGCAACCCTCAACAAAAGTCCAAAACTTCACTAGCTTTATCCTTCTGAAATTCAAGAGTAACTGACCTTATGGCTCAGTGGGATCCTCTTGCTGCACGTTACATAAAAATCCCAACCAAAGAAAACCAGTCAGCTCCCCAAAATATGAAAATCCAATTGACAGTAAAATGACTCACAAAAGTATCACCTTGCGGGATCGGGAGGCGCGAGGTGGCCGTGAAGAGGCGAGAAGAGATCGAGAGCGCGCTTCAGAGACTTAAAACTCAGTTTCTTCAATGACTGTGGCTCCACCGCCTCCATCTTCATCATGGGTCCCGGCATGGATGCAGCGAGAATGGTAGCAGCGATGGGAGAATACGGTGGATGGGAAGCGAGAGAAGGCTTGGCTATCGGGAAGCAGAAAAGGTTTGGGGTCTGTTTTGTATTTTATATAACTTTAAGTCCTTATCTATAATTCAAAAAATAAATCTACCCTCTGGATCTCTCTAAACCCTGGCATATAAATTCTCGCTGTCGGGTTAGAGTAGAGCCCTCTCTCGCTCGTCGCACACTCGCAACCCTAAATCAAATCGTTGGATCGATCCCTGAGAGGACGAGCTTCAAGCCGCAACCATGCTCGTGTATCAGGATCTTCTCACCGGTAATTCCCGTCTCTCTCTCTCTCGCTGTAACTCTTTTCGTTCGATTAGCGCGCTTGATTTGGCTTTTGCGGCTTTCGTACTTAATTACATCATCGCTCAGATCTGATGTTTTCTGATTATTCTAGGGTGTATCTTTTCGTAGTTAGTTTGTGATAATAATTGAATAGTTGTTCGGTTTGGGATTGTGTGGATGTTGATTTTAGTTGATTTGATTGTAAATTTGGTAGTAGAATGATACTGTAGTAAAGTCTGGTTATATCCAAGAGCATTGCTGAGCTTGCTGCTACGATTTGTGAGCGATTGTTTGCTTTGGAATTTATTTGTATTTGCTTGATCTGTTTCTTGCTTTTTATAAGGTTTATTATTTTGTATTTCTATAGCAATTCTATATTCTCTAATAAAAACTTCGGATACTGTTTTTTTTTTTGCATGTTGATAGTGTTGTAGATAACTGATTTTCTATTTGATTTGTTGTATCTGATGTTATCAGGTGACGAGCTTCTCTCGGACTCATTCCCATACAAAGAGCTCTTCAATGGAGTGCTTTGGGAAGTTGAGGGCAAGGTGCATCTTTCCTTTTTCATGAGATGTACTCTTGTTTGCACTTTGTTATTTAGTTGCTTGGTTTTGTGCTTTATTTTTATGTGTCAAAGAAAAAAAGTGTTCTTTATGTGGACGCGTCAGTATCTATTTGTTTGGGAAAATAGGCAATAGTATATCATAAAATAGTATTTTCAGTCATATTATTTACACTTGGATAGAGTTGAAATCTTTTGCTTTCCCCTAAGAGTGTGTGCATCTATGCTCTTTGAGGATAAGGTATTGCATTTTAAGCATACTTTGTTAAAGATCATCGTCTGGAGGTGGTCTCTGATTAATGTTTCTAACTTTTTATTTTTGTATATTCAGTGGGTTGTCCAAGGTGCCGTCGATGTTGACATTGGTGCTAATCCTTCCGCTGAAGGAGGTGGCGATGATGAAGGTGTTGATGATCAAGCTGTGAAGGTAGTTGACATTGTTGACACCTTCAGACTACAGGTTAGTGTTTTCAAACTTGTTTTTCTAATTTACTCGTAGATATGTAGGGATATCTTGAGTGTGATTTTGATGGCATTGCCATTTTTACTATTGTAGGAACAACCTGCGTTTGACAAGAAACAATTTGTCACTTATATTAAGAGATACATCAAATTGTTGACACCCAAGCTCGAAGGAGAGAAACAAGATGAGTTCAAAAAGAACATTGAGGGAGCAACCAAGTTCCTTCTTTCAAAGCTCAGTGACCTCCAATAGTAAGTCCACGTCTGTCTTTTCCATGGAGTGGTATCGTTCTTCTTGTAAACCCGTTGATAAAACTTTATGTTCTACTTATCAGCTTTGTTGGTGAGAGCATGCATGATGATGCCAGTTTGGTATTTGCCTACTACAAGGATGGTGCCGCTGACCCCACTTTTTTGTACTTTGGGCATGGGCTGAAAGAAATTAAATGTTAAGATTTTGAAGAACAAGTACCTTTTATTTATGTTGTGTTTTTTTATCGTTGTTTTCTTTTTATTCAATATCATGGCGATGTCAACTTTCATCTTGGATTTATATGGAAAATTATAACCATATTATATTTTATTTGGGGTTCAAGATGTTCAGTTCATTATCAGTCTGTAGCTGTAAGCGGTGCCATTGCAGTACAATATTGATTTCCAGGAACTTTAGGTTGGTCTCACTTAAATTGGCATTGTAGGCCTACCTTTTGGCTTGGTTATTGGTTATAGCAGCCAATTTACTCTTATTAAGGAAAATAAATGAATGACAGGATCGGCTTGTACACGCCTGAAAACAACCTTTAGAGCAATGGTAGCTTTATAATAGTGGTAATTGTAGATGATTATAACACCAAAGGTAAACCAGGTTTATAATCCAATACATGAGAATATTTTCATAGTAATCATCTTTTACTTTGCTCCTCATAGAGGGCACTTAACAGGGCGCATATGGAATGGAAGGGGCTTTGTTTGCCTTTATATATTACAAATGAATTAACCTCTCTGTGGTGCAATGCAAGGACATCAAAAATTGAAGGGAAGAGATACCAGTAAAGATAGTTGCTACTAGTCATTACTCCCCAACTGTTGTTGATAGGACAACCGGCTTTTACAATGCATCCTAGCCTTGCATACGGTATTCCTCTAGAATAAGGTGGCAATTGTTCATCGTGCGGGGATCCAGGAGACCATGATTGCAAAGCTTGATCATAAACAACCTCCAACACCTAGTGCATTAAACGTTCAGCTTTTCTCATGCAGAAAAAGAAAACCGTTATGAAATCATTGGGAATTAAAATTTGTTAGATTTCTTGCCAGGAACTTCGCCTCAGTAAACAAAACCGAGGGTTGTTATTATCAACAAATGAAATTTAGGAGCCACTTTGAATTTAGTAGTGTCTGAAAAATATGAAGATAAGAGCAGTGGCATAATAACAATGGTGTTGCTGACAAGAGATTTGAAGAAATCATACCAGAAAAGGGTAGGGGCTCGCACCAGCTCCTGCCCATGAAGCTTTGAAAATGCCTCACATGCCCATGGAACATGACCATCTGCTAAAACCCTGGCACAGTAGATCAAAAGACAGATGATGTGATTACTCTCTAGAAAGCAGGGCTTCCAAAGCACAATGGGAACATTTTATGAAGGGACATATGTGATGATCTAAAAGGTGACGACAGTATACTTTTGTTTCCTAACAAATGAGTTCCAGAGATGCATGAGCTGTTTTTCATCTTTGCTGACATCCACAAAATCATCTAGCATCTGCACCATTACATTGATGGGCCAAGTAGACATAATTAAAATGAGAAATATATCATATATGTTGATGCAAATATCTAATTCTATCATGAAAAATTAAAAACCAAGTAGCTGTGCCTCAAGAGGTCCCAAAATATATCAAATAGATGCACCACTATGAAAAGGTGATACTACATACCCTTCGATCTTCGAAATCAGCAATATCATCATCAATTTCATCCTCGCTATCTCGATCCGTGAGAACTTCATCCATGGCCATTGGCTTCAAAATAATAGTAAAGAAGTTCAAATATGTCATTTGGAAGGTGTATGAGAATGAATAAATAAATTACAATGGATAACATTATTTCCCCTAAAGATAAACATGCCAAGAATGAAGCTAATGTTGACATCCTTTATCTTGTTGCTTCCACAATTCCCCGCAAGTCATTACATCAACTATTCATCATACTGGTTTAATTGTATCCTCATGTAGCACGTAGTTGCTACCGTAAGTTCATTAATTAATCTCAACAGGCAATGGTATATTCACGATGACCTCGCAACTTAACTTTTTATCCAGATCATTCATTATGCATGGAAAACAATTCTGACAAAGCAGAAATGATCTATATTCTTTTAAACTGTGTATTACCTGAGCTCTATGAGAGTGATAAAACTGTCTCCTTTGTAAGAGTGCACGGCTGAAAGACCAAAAAAAAGTACTTAAAACATTCACGAACTGATGAACATTGAGCAAAAAGACTTTTATCCAAAGTGATGGTTGTCCAGAACTACATGAGAGATTTTGCAGGGAACCACAGGTAATGCATATAGGTTACATTTTGCCAAATTCATGTGAACCAGGCGCCGAAGTATAAACAACATTAATAGGGTTGGGTTTGAAGCATGGCATATTCATGACTCCAAGTTTAATCTGATCCTTTCAGACATCAGAAAGATAAACAAAAAAAGATAAAAACAAACCTATCCCCTCTTGGTAATATTGAGTAGTCTTCAGGAAAAAATATGAAAGCTTTTTTTCCCCCCCTCAAAACCACACAATTTTATTGAAAACGAAGGACAAATATACAGACACCTTGAGACACAGAACACTACGAAGACGGGGGCAAAGCCCTAAACCTAACAGGATCAAAAGGCCTAAAAAGAAACAAGGGCGGTTAGGAGGAGATGGCACCCAGCTCATCACCGGACAAACAAACAAAATTAAAGAAAGCAACGAAACAGGGTCACATAAAAACCCTTATACCCCAACAACTGTCTCTAAAAAAAACTTATATGCAAGCTCTAGCGATACCTTGACATATTATTAACACTCGGACTTATCCACAACTAATGTCAAAATAAGTCATGCAACGACATACTGTCTAGGTTCTGAGCGCTCAGAACATAGCTTCCTTAATTTTGTGCATGGTGTCACAACAGAAAATGTTGGATCACTTCCAGACTCCAATTGGGCGGGATCGGGGTCAACCAACTGAGCCATGGCAAACGAAACATTGTTGAGATCAAAACTGGACCCATCACACATAGGGCAATCAATGTTGGCAGAGCTGGAGACACAGTTTTCAGTTTCGCGTCCTCGAAACCCCAAAGTACAGGTATGGCGTAATCGTATATTGTCCTTCACACCTTCAAAATATGAGAAAAATAAGTTGAACTATAAAAATAACATATAATATATCACTCAGATCATAAAGCTGCAAAATGGACAGGACACTTAGAAATCGTCCCTAAAGTGGCTGCATTACCCCTTCTTTGTACACATATACATAAAGTGATTGCGATAAACAAGCAAACACATTGATTCCGATATTCCAAAATCCTAATTCGCAAACTAACAATCAGCTAACACTTTGCATCCAATACAGACTATACAGTCACATTGGAAGGGTGCAGGTCATAAAGTAAACGTATACCAAAGGGAGCATTTCTCGCCTGTTCTTAAACACTGCAATCTCATCAAAGTTAGGGCACTGACAACCAAGGAAAGACTAACTATATCACATGCCTAAGCAATAGGCTCAAAGAATAAAGACTCTTGTTTCACTAAGTTAACATAAACAAGCTAGCCATTTGTATATACCAAAATAAACAAAAGAAAAAAAATCAAACAAAGCACCATTGACGTTTTCTTGAACCCCATTGCTCAAGCCACTCCTCAACAAGCCTGCAGATCTTGAATCCAATCTAAGAGGATGAACATGCTTTCCATCTTCAATAGGTACCACAAGCCTTCTGCGCTTTCGTGTCTTTGAGCTGCGGAAATCTCATAAACGTTCACATGCTAACTTTGGATCCATTTCATCTTGGATAGCACGACTCTTACCAGAATGTAAATGTCTCGAATCTTGGATCCATTTCATCTGCAATTGACTGAAAAACAAAAATCCATTAAGTATTACTAAAATAGTAACATATAATTGAATGCCATCCTGTAAGCTAACAGTTTCAAATATGTACATCAAGCTTAAAAGTACGCAGTTGCTGATGGGTGTATAATGTGTGTACAAGTTACAACTGTACATCACCGGAGATGCACAAGATATGAATCTAATGTTTTTATGTTGTGTGGCCACAGATGGATACAGCTCATACCTCTGTTATAATGTTGTCAATCTTAACAGAGACATTAACAGCCTGATACTCTTCAGATATCTATCAAAGGAAAATGTAACCGCATAACTGATTGGCTTCAACTCTTGCAATCTTGTTTTCATAAACGATATTACGAGTTACATACCCAAAATTCAAAGTTGAATAGGTCATGTGATGAAGTCAGGTGATATCGTAGCCCCTGTAAATAGAATTTAACATAGGCGATCAACTCTCAATAATAATCATGCACTTGATAATTGGTATGACCTCACAAGCCAAACTATACATTGGCAGGTAACACATGAAAATCAAGGATAATAACTTCAGCTTTAACGATGACTGCAGCCATGATGGATAAGATGTTTCTGAGAGTTGAAAAATCAGAATGAAGAGTAAATACCTTAAAGCAAACACAATGCAACAAGCAAAATGGGCAAGAGAAGTCTTCAGTCACTACAAGTCAAAGACATGTTGCCAAGTGAGTGAAGAAGAGCAGAACAGTTGCTTGAGGTAGCACATAATTTACATTTGAATAACCTATATCGCACCATCAAAAATATTGGCAGCATGAAGATGATAAGAGTTTCATATTTCAGAATGACAAACCATTTGTTGGTAGAATAGAGCTACAGATGAGCAAGAAAAAAGCGCATAACCATAAAGGATTATCTTTGGACATGCATTCCATTCAAATACAGCATGTGTAAAGTCCTTCGTAAAACAAAAAATACTTATATAGCACAAACAGTTTGCACCATCACCCAAGGCAAATCATATTATTGGCATACTGGCATTAATCCAAATATATGTTAATCACGCTGCAGGTAACTACAAGATGTAAATAAAACAGTACATCACAAAGGGGAACTTCTTGTTATCAAGGTTTCTCTCGTTCTGATTCACTACGATTTCTTACATGCCAAAACATCAAACTCAAATATGTTGTCGTACTGCCCACCAATTCTAAACTTTAAGCTGACATGTCGTCATGTGATAGGTATACCAAATCCAACCATTTATATATTAAAAGATAGTCACAAAATTGAGAACAAATATACCAAGAGGCAAGCAGTCATCATAGATTCGCCTGAGCTGAACTTTAGCTCCACTAAATTCTATAATAATCAGAATGGAAACTGAACTAGCTGTATGAGATAAAATCAACCAATTGCCACATCTACCTTCTGTTTTCTGTAGCATGTTGTTGAGATCTCTATAGTTAAATATGACATTTCCAGCCCTTAATCTGCACAAGAAATACAAGGAATTCTTGAGCATTGGGATTAAGATTTTTGTTTGGGCTTTGATTTTCTAGTACCCCTTTTTTTCTTTGGTACATTTTGTACTTTCCTGGCTCCTTCTATTAGAAAAACCCATCACTGTGTTTCCCCGTACAGAAGAGCACTCAAGGAATCTCAAACATACTACATGAAATGTTGGTGAAAAAATGTATTGGAATTCTGCTTGGACAAAATAATTCATATTAGATGAAGAAAGATTAAGATCACTTTTTCTACTCAAGGTATCTCAATCAGATGCTAAATATGGTTTTCCCATAATGTTCAATTCTGTGATCATGGTCCTGTTCGATGTTATCCCGTCTTTGTGTAAATTTATTGGAATATTAGGGCAGGACACATCATCAACTGTAAAGCATTCATGTCTTCTCCATATATTTGAACCTTGCAGCCTTTTCGTTATTGGTGCATTACGAAAAGAACAAACAAACTACGATGAAACTCACCGTATAACGTTCGAGTATCGTGATGCTGAAACATTTGTGTACTTCGACACACGGGCAGATTTTTTATCTGATCCAACCTCTGAAACACCAACCATGGCTCGTATTTGCTGAATAGCCACAGAAAACGATTATAGACAAATTTTGCCTATAATGAACAACAGATTAAAGATCGGAAAAAGAACCGTTTGTGCTAAATACACCTTCATCTTTGAGTTCTCTGGAAAATTAAATGTCAATTTATTCCCCTCCTTGAGATCACATGGCTGCAAGACAAAAACTAGATGTGGTTCCAGGAACACCAATTCAAATAATTCCAATTACTCAAATTACTCAAATTTACAGCTACACAAAGAAAGATAAAGTGTGTCTTAACTGTCCACTATCAACATAGCTTGAGCACTATGGTCCTCAAATGCGAGGGGCAAACAAAGAGTGATACAGAAAAGTGAAACATCAATCAATCAGACTACCGTTCTGTGTGTTTTGATACCATTGTAACAACTCGCTTCGAGGACAGCATTTCGATAAGCTTATGTGTAACACCAGCATAAAGTTATTAAATTCGTAATCATATCTCACATATGAAGTGTTACTGTCAGAGACACACCTTTAGCGTGCATGAATGGAGATCGGCATTGAGCTGCACCTCAGTCCTGTGGCCCATTGTGAGGCTCACACACCTCTTTAATGACAAGCATACAGATTCCATTTCTATCTTTCCCATTAAGCAGCATCCACCACTGGCAGCTGCGAAGTAAAATTGTGCCTCACAGTCAAAAGCAATTATTTTCAACACGAGTGTTTTAATCGTATGCTTAAATGGAAGTCAAATCAATAGAAAATAGCACTGTCAAACTTCATATTCTGCCTTCAGTTTAGACTCAGTGCACATGTATTTATGTCCAAATTGTTATTTGAGATTAATTGCATTGAATTCCCTTAATTTGCGTAGATGAGAAGTGTGAACCACAGTTTCTGGTAATCATCACAAGTAGTGTGGACGTGTCTGAGGCAATATTGCACAATTAGACCATGAAACATGACGTAGAGATAGAAAAAACTCAGGACTTCCCACAACCTCTTGGGTTTATCACAAGGGCAGGGAATGAAAAGTGAAAATAACGTTGATTGAGATTTGGCTAAATGATGGTCTAAAAACTGGCAAAACAGGCATTCAACACCACATTTGAATGTAGTTAGTGACGTAGCAAAGAAAATAAAGAAATATGTGAATAAAAGCATGTACCACTTTTACTTAGAAAGAGATGGAATTTTTGTTTACTGTTCATTAGCTTGACTGGTATATTAAAGGATGTCAATTGATACTACAGCTAAATAACTAGATATGATGATGGATTATGACACTATAAAGTTGCTTTGTATGAGCTGGCATAAACTTGCAAGAAACAGGTATACATGCTAGATAGTTACCAGACCATCCAAACTTATAAAAATGATGTATGTGCTATATATATTTTCTTTTGTCTAATGGCGAGTTGATCAGGTAAAAAAAGTGAGTGAACTACTCTAAAGGAGCTCTGAACTGAGTAGAAGCATTCGGTACCAGAGTGAATAAAAGGCACAAAACTACCACACGGTGAATAAAAGGCATATAATTATACCGTAGTTGATAAGCAAGAGAGCTAGCTTCCCAGAGTTGACAGAACGTGAAAGCACATTGATCCTTGGAAGAATAAGAGATGTTTTAACTTCACCTCCTCCTTCACTCAAGACAAACTTATATGCTCTGGTAAGAAAATAACTAACAGAATCCTGTTCCTGACAAAAAAAACCATTCACTTAGCAATCAAAAACAAGGCCACTAAAGCAAAAGCAGCCGATGGTTTCGAATTGCTTCAGCATTGAGTGATTATAGATGAAATACCCCCAACTGTTCAGTATTGGATTCGGGTTTTGTAACCAAGAGATAAAATGATGACAGATTTGGAGCTGTCATGCCCTCTGTCGCTGCATCGGGTAGGGAAATGTTCATTTGCAACCTAAATAATGAAAGAAGCTATCTTGTCATAATCTATGTTTCCGAGACAGGCAGAAATCACATCAAGACATATATACATATTAAACAAACAAATATGAAGAATGCATCTATAGTCAATAACAGAGATCTAGACAATTTTGCCCACCTTGTACACATAAACCACTTTTCACTTATACTAAAAATTGAGTTACGAAAAATACACATTCTTTATTAGGAATATTTACCAAATCAGGGTATAAAATTCTTGTATGGATTATATCGGTTATCCTAATCACCCTGGAAATCATTATGAACTACTGTATATTATTAAAATCAGTATATGTAAGTAACATTAATAAAAACACATTTGACAAGTTATATTTGCTAGACAAGTAGAATAACCCTGTTCTTTAGAGCTTGACTTAAGCTCATATAATCTTCTTTAAAAAAAATTAAATTTCACTATGATAAGCAAGGAATGGACAAGCCCCAAACTCATGCCGGTGCATCCAGGGGATTTGAACCGTCGACCTCTTGATCATTCGATCAAGACTATGACCGCTAGACCACTACCCATGATGCTTTAAGCTCATATAATCTAAACTAATACAACCTAAGTCAATCTGAACTCATCCAACTCAAACTAAGCTAGGTCAAGCTAAACTAAACTCACCTAAACTAAACTCATCCAAGTCAAGCTAAACTAAATTAAGTGAAGTTAAATAAATTAAAAATGAATTATTATTTTCATTTCGTTAACATTAATAAAATATGTTTTAACGCATTTAATTAAACAAATTAAATATATTTTATAATTACTAATAGAATATGTCAGTGTAAAATGCTGGCTGAAGGTGTAGTATATATCTAGAGTCACCACGTCATAACATTCAGCCTTTTTCAAACCACGCATCTAACGAATTTATTGTACATCACTTAATTAAAACCCTATAACCTCAATACAGAATCTCAGATAGCATCATTAGACGAAAAAGTCAACTGGATTTGCAAAATTCATGGACCATCCCTACTTCAGATATTAAATTTACAACACTGTTTTATTGGACTCTCCGTCTCCGATACACAGACAATTGAAACCCCTGAATTTTAATATTATGCAAGTAGTTTTACCATTCTATGCCAAACATCATCAGCATAACCTCCCTGATTCCAGTGAGAAAATGAGCGTGTACAGCATTGTAAGAATCAAAGTATTCCTAGTCCTAACTAGGTTCAATTTCAGGCATTAGAGACCCACAGGGTCAAAGTAACAATCAATTGCAATGAACTTCATCAATGAATACTTCTTAAATAATTAATTGGTCTCACCTTTTTTCACTCTTTCCCCGTCTTCTGTAACCCAGGCATCTCTGGAGAAATGAAGGCTACAGCACAGAATTGTAACATTATAAATTAAACCACATATATTATTATTTAACACATGCGCGTTAAGTGAATAATAAAGGATAGTCAAACACAAACTGTTTCTGCGAAAGATAATATGTTTATGGATCAGAATGAAAGAGCAGCAAACACTGGCACTAATGACAACAATCAGGCTTAGGAAGCTGTCGCGACAACAATTCGAATAAGTAAATATTATTTAGATATGTCCCCGCCCCCTGGTATCAACAAGAAAAATACACAGAAAACCGGATCCTTCACACATTCGAAACCGTATTTGTATTCATCATGAGCCTTCTCATAATGTGGTTTATGGCTTTACTTATGGCAAAATAAGATTATGATTATCATAATTTCTGTGTCAAATTTTGAACCCAGCAAACTTATCATATATTCATCAAAAGAATTCCAGTGGACTCCTTATGAACTATCCAGCCCAATTCTGAGGTAAATTTCTATCCACTGTGGAGCAAGTATTGAGGATTACATTTTTTAACGAGCGGCGATGAAGAATATTGTATAATTCAACAGGTTTGCAATAGATCATAAGGCTATCTTCAGCGATTGACGCCTCTTCTGCAGGGGAGTGCACACATGAGTTCTGATGGCACATCTCTGATCCAACCTCTGATGCACCTGCAGTCAAAATTTCCAGTACTTAGAAGAAGAAACATCGACAAGTAAGAGTTACTGGAGTTCAATTAGAACTTGTTCAAAAAAAAAAAAAGACGTTGCATAGTTCAGCATAAGGCTAGTTTACTATTTGTACATTGAAGCACCACACGAGGCTATTTCTTGTAACTATCTCCAAGAACTAAAGTCAAATTGATGGAGGCATTACCCAGTTAACCAAAAAACAAGGCTATGCTGCCAAAGCACGAACCTTTTCACTCTGTAGCTCCACACCCAACAATGACGAATTTAGTTGTTCCGGAACAGGATATAGTTTTGGGACAAAAAAGTTCTGGCCTAATTTAATTCCATCTTAGTCCTAGTCGTCATCATTTACCTCAAATTTATAGACCTTACCGACAATAAGATTGCTTACCATCCAGGGTTTCACAAGATTCCGATAAAACTTACACAATACATAAAACAAGGATGAAAAATTTATGTTATTTCATAAAACGTTCTGACCAGTTAAGCTGACACCAAGATTTCCTTCTGTCATTTTAGCTAGAAACAATGTTTTCAATTTGCAACAAATGGAGCGAAATCATCGTCAACTACAATCAGTATTCTGAAATCTAAGTCAAAATTGCAGCAGAGGAGGTCGAGAGTGCTGTCGTACCTAATCGGAAAAGTGACTTGAAGATCGCCGGAGATGCAGAAGTCGGGAGGAGAAGCTTAACTTGCCCCTTGACAGACGCGAGCTTCTGCAGACAATAGTATTTCTTAATGACACTAAATTGGAAATTATCTAAAATGTTGGACGGTTTCCGTAATTATCTTAATGTCGGGCAGCCCGAGCCCGATTATCCCTTGAGAAAATTAATTACGTATTTCAAAAATCGAAAGAAAAAAATTCATCGGGCCAACGATGACAGGAGCCCATTGATAAAAGTGGCACCCCAGCCCAATCAAACCCTACCGTGCGCCCGCACTCACCTGAGAACTTGTACGAGATTAGGTTTTAGTTTTACTCTCAGCCGATTTGGCTTTTCTTCGCTTCATCTTCCCTCACTTAAACCCTAATATATTAGCTTTTCAACTGATTTTCATGGTGTTTTTCATGAACTGAGGTTTCTGGAGGTTCGTCAAAAAGTGCAGCCTTTTAAACGTTCGAAGATGTCTACAAGTAATCCTTTTGATCTGTTGGGGCAAGATGAAAATGACGACCCTAGTCAGCTCATCCTCGCTGCGGAGCAACTGAAGCAGGCGGCAGTAGCGGCCAAAAAGGCTCCGGCTAAGCCCGGCAAGCTTCCTACCAAGCCGCTCCCTCCTTCCCTGGCTGGTGAGATATTTTATTTTTACGGCTGTTTGTGTTGTAATTCAATACTTTTATTGTTCCTTTTGTTATTGACACGGCACTGGAGATTGAATTGGTTGGTGCTGGCGTGGCAGTGAAAAGTGTGGGCTTCTTGATTTCGTTCAGTTGTTTTAATGGATGAGTTTGCTATTTCTCATATGATATAATGATTTTTTCTTCTTGTAACTAACTTTATCCGTTGTCAAAATATATTTAGTTGCGAATAGTAAGATATAGATTATTTTGTTTATGTCTGCCCCGAAAATTTGACTCTTTTTTCTTTAAAGGCTATTGCTTGGCTACTGATTCTGCAGAATTCGATTTGCATAGCATCTTTGATGATGCAGTTTCAATTTATTTGTTTATCATCTGCAGTAAAAGAAGCTAGGAGTGAGGGTGGACGTGGTGGAGCTCGTGGTACTGGAAGAGGCCGTGGTCGCTGGCGCAGTGGAGGGGAATTCAACAGGGACTCATTCAACAATGACACGGCATATGGCGCACCTCCTGTGCCATACAAGGGATCTGAGGAGGGAGAAGGGAAGACATATGAGAGGCGAGGTGGATATGGGGGACCTCGTGGATCATTCCGTGGTGGAAGACGAGGTGGCTATAATGATGGTGATGCGGCCGAAGGAGAGCGTCCTAGGAGGGTATATGAGCGCCATAGTGGCACTGGACGCGAGTGAGTGTCCCTTGTCTAATGGTTTATTCTTTACGTATATGTTTTGACTTTTTACGCATGCAGATTAATTGATATGCAACTTCTCCTCAGAAACTGGCTGCTGTAGATTTTTATTTGTGCATTTTGAGCTTGCTTAATAGTTAATATATATATATATATATGCGTGTGTAGCAATGGTTTTAAGCGTGATGGTGCTGGCCGTGGAAACTGGGGAACTCCTACTGATGAGATTGCTCCGTAAGCAACAAGTTCATGACTACTTTTTGATGTGTATACCTCGTCAGAGTGTTGTTTTATGCATCATAATTATTATAATTAGGGAGACTGAGGAAGCTCCAGTCGAAAAAGAAAAGGTTGAGGTCTTGGAGAAGCAGTCCGGGGAGGACGATGTTGGTGATGTAAACAAAGAAAAAACTGAAGATGAGGTTGCAGAGAAAGAGCCCGAGGTTAAGGTATTCACTATGACTGTCAGTTATATTTTGGTTTTATTTGCATAGATTGGCAGCTTTTTGGCTTTGATTATCTGCAAGATTGGATCACACCAAAATATTCCTCTGTAACAGGAGATGACACTTGAAGAGTACGAGAAAGTACTAGAAGAGAAAAGGAAGACTCTGTTGGCCTTGAAGACTGAAGAAAGAAAGGTGGATGATAAGGAGTTCAAATCAATGCAGCAGATCTCTAGCAAGAAAAACAATGATGAAATCTTTGTCAGACTGGTATGTATAACATTGCTAGTGTTTTCCAATTTTCATCAAGTATAAGACTTGTTGTTGATGAAGCATCTTTCAGGGTTCTGAGAAAGACAAGCGGAAGGAGGTTATCGAAAAGGAGGAGAAGATTCGAAAGGTGATTGCAATATTTTAGTTTGCTGAGTTTTTATTGGTAAACAATGGTGTTCCAGGGTGCCAGAATTCACAACTCCACAGCTAGTCAGCAATATCTACTAGGTATACTGAAATAGTCTAATGTTATCTTCTGATTGCAGTCTGTCAACATCACTGAGTTCTTGAAGCCAGCAGAAGGGGAGAAGTCATATGGAGGTAGAGGCCGAGGCAGAGGCCGTGGTCCAAGAGGTGGGTTCAACGGAGGCAGACACAACAACACCGCACCTCCGGCCAATATTGAAGACCCAGGGCATTTTCCGGCATTGGCTATCTAGTGAAATAGCCAAGAGTCCCTCATTTGGAAAACACAACTCAATGTCTCATTTTCGAATTTTAGAGTTTTCACTCTGATTTTTCAGAACTTGTGGTTTGTGTCAGTTTTGATTCCGAAATATTTATCTTTGGGGGATGTTTCTAGCTTTTTTGGTGTTGCGTGTGCCGTGTAGTCAGTAGTGTCCTGGTTTGTCAGCTTCTGATTTTGTTTTCACATTTTGGAACCTAGAAACTAAAAGTAAAGAAATAGATAATTTTCAAATTCATGTTTAATAATTTAATCAAGATTACTGCTAGAAGGTCGTTTCAAATTCAAAGAGAGTTATACATAATAACTTTGGCTGGCTCTTTTAATATGGGTGAAACATAATCCTGCCCTCATAAATCTAGCATCATTAGCTGAGCTCTTAGACATAGTTATAAATCAAAATAAAATTGTCAACCTGTTTAACTAAAATGTAAGTGTATGATAGCACCAATGGTACAATCTAACACACTGGAATAAGATAAAGCTTAAACAAAATGTAGCATACTGGTTGGAAGAAACGGCTTCAAGCCATTATCATCTCTAGTCCTTAGATTTTCCAGTGGTCTCATCTTTCCAGGTAGCTTGCCATTGCTTGTCGTAGAAAGTAGTCTCCTCAATAAGCTTCTTCACATTCTCAACATCTTCATTCTTCCTGATCACAAGTACTCCAGCAACAGCTATGAACAAAAGGGTTTTGCAGAAAAAGTTGCCCATTTGATCCACAAGGCCCACCCCAGTTAAACTATCAACAAAATAGGCCATGAAAAACCCAACCATGGCGGCACGACCTGAATAAATAATTTAATCAATCAGTCAGTCAGATGGCAAATACAAGTAGCAAGGTTGTGTCGGTGCACTAACCATTGAGAATCTCCGCCTCAGGTAGATGAAACCTCTTCATCCATGCCCACCAAGGAATAATCGATGTGTCAAAAGATACAGGGTTGTCGTTGCTGGATGACTCTGGGGTGTCCTCCAACCACTTCCGCCTCCTCACCTCTGAAAATCACAACATGCATAATGCGTATTATCAATTAATACATACTCACGAATGGAACAATACTACACATGTGCCGCCTAAAGCTTTGTATTGCAATCATCACGAGGCGTGTGGATACAGAAGCGATCAAAGAGGCCACTAACACTTTGAGCATAATTTTAGGCCACAAACAACAAGATCCAAATGCAAGACAAACAATAGTTCATAGTTATGTAACAAGAGCTCTCCCTCTACATAATATATGTACTCTGCTAACATACACTTACATCTACTTGGCTATCAAGGCTGTCAAGCCAATTAGAAGTTAAGACCGAATCAAATCAAGACTTACTTTTGGAATGAGACATGCATTACAAGCACATTCATTTTGAAATCTACTCTACTTGGTATGCTATGCTGTCCTCTTCAAATGAACAAAAGCTTCAAACTTTGATACAAATATAGAAAACCATTCTCTATGATTCCTCCTCAGTTAAAGAAACTCTAGAAGTCACAAGTATCTAACATCATCAGAAACATTCAATTCAAAACACGCATGCATCATCAAATATTCAAAACCCAAGCACTAATAATCAATCTGGAGGCAAATTCTTTAATTACCAGCATCAATGACAGCATCCCAATCAGTGTTCCCATCCTTTTGAAACTGAGTCAAGTCCCAAGTCCCATTAACCCACTTGGGGTTGTCGAACTTGACACTCTCAACCACCAACTCCTTATCCATAGCAACAGATTCAGCCTCCCCAGAAGTACCCAAAGCCCCATTTTTGTTAGGCGGTACCACCACAGCTGGAGGAGCGTCTTCTACGAGGATAGCGGGAGAAGGTGATGGGGCAATAGATCCAGCTCCATTGTCAGAGATAGTGGCGGACAAATGGGTCTTCTTGGAAGCGAAAGATGAGAAGTGGGGTGTGTTGGTGGATATGAAATGTTGCTTGGTGGTGGTGGTGGTGTAAGGTGCGGAGGAGAGGGAGCTGAGTTGGGTGGAGGAAGGTGAGAAGGAAGCCATGGCCTTGGTTGGGTTTGGAGATGATGATTTGATTTGTGATTTGTGAGCCTCTGAAAAATGGATGTGTCTTGTCTTGCATTTATTTTCATTTCGCTGGAGCCTGAGGTGAGGTATGGTCATACATACTGTAACGATCCACTGGATGAATAACACATTTATCTACCAAATTTAACTATACAAAGTAGTTAATTTAATTATTAGCAGGACAAAGACAAAAGTGAGAGTGAGACCATCCAACAAGAAATCTTATTCTGCATTAATTTCTTCACTTATAACCTGCCAATATTGATGATCTCCAACAGCTGTTAGTTACTCCATAATGATTTGTACATTTTTTTTTTTCGGATATAATAAGAGGTACAATTACGAAGATCAAGAAATAACTCCTCAAATAACAAGACTAAAATTATAGCTAACAAACACAGAACACTTGCAACATAATAGTTTACCATTTTGCCTAAGCCCAAACTGTGAAAGGGTGAAGGCCCATTATATAAAAAATGGGCCTGACAATCCCATCTTCAGCTGGCGGCCAGGCAAGTGTGAAGTCGCAACAATGGCGTCAGCTTCCACATTTCCCCGCATCTCGCCGTACACTTCCTCACGATGTGTCCGCCGCACCGGGAAATTGTCACCAACAGCAACGCTCTCGTCCAATCTCATCGCGCCATTCGTTGGCGGTAGCGTTATTGGCGACTTCTCCGGCACGAAGATTCGACCTGCGTCTCTTAATCCGGCTGAATCACGCGGAAAAAGAAGCGCTGTTACTATGGTATATCGTATTCGATTATGGTTTTGTTTTCTTCAATATATAAGTAATGTCTTCTTCTTCTTCTTCTTCTTTTTTTATTTGGTTTTTTCTTTAATATTTCAGTTCAGATATATTGCAGACTTGTGAAGTTCCTAAATATGTACTGATAAATAAAGCATAATTCATGAAGTTAAGTCTCCGGTTTTTTTTTCTAGTTTCTCTGGAAGAATGAATGCATTATGCATTGTTGTTGTTGTTGTTGTTGTTGTTGTTGTATATGTCAGGTTATTCCATTCTCAAGGGGGAGCGCCTGGGAGCAACCACCTCCGGACTTGGCATCTTACCTTTACAAAAATCGGATTGTGTACCTTGGAATGTCTCTCGTTCCTTCTGTTACAGAATTGATACTTGCAGAGTTTCTATACCTTCAGTATGAGGATGAGACCAAGCCTATTTACTTGTACATAAACTCTACTGGAACAACAAAGGTGAACATTTGATGACTGGATTTTCATATAAAAGATCATTTTTATTTTCATGCAAGTGCATATCTCATAGCCTCATTATATGCTAGAAACACTGAAGTTGCCATGTCAAATAAACTGTATTCTGTGTACAACTTGCGTCGTTAGCAGTGATTGCACAGACTCAGACTCGTGAGATTTGCCGCCTTTCGAATTTACATGTCTGATCAAAGATGGTGTTGCTGGTTCTTTAATACTCGTCAAGATCATTTGGCAAAGGATATGCTTCATGAGTTTATACTGGCATCTATGGCAAAAGGAACTACAGTGGATGTGGATGTCATAGTAGTTTGATCATAGTTTGTGGTGGTCACATGCTTGTTAGCATTTGGAAACAAGAAGCGCATAGCTTTTTTGCTCCTAAATAATTATTTCCCTACCTTCAACAAATCATCCCTTTGAAGGAAACACGGCCTATCATTTCTTAGGGAACGTATGTTTGGTTTGTATTTTTTTTTCCTGTTATTACTAATATGGTCAGTTTCACTTGTATCCCTAGGGTGGTGAAAAGCTGGGGTATGAAACAGAAGCTCTTGCAATCTATGATGTCATGCGGTATTACCTTATTCACCTTCTGCATAATATGACTTTTTTCACAATTACTGCAAGATCATTTTGACTCAGGTAACAAATCTTAAAGTTGACATGACAGTAAGATGTTTGTGATGAATCAGAATCTTTGACTTTTTAGCCTCTTTTCTTCCCTTCGATTTAGATGAAAATTTTTGTTGGCTGTTTCTCATTCACTTGAAACAACCATGAGACTAAAATTAGTTCTTTACATCTCAATCTAAACATGCAGCTATGTGAAACCACCTATCTTCACGCTTTGTGTTGGTAATGCTTGGGGGGAAGCTGCACTACTCCTTGCTGCCGGTGCCAAAGGAAATCGGTCCGCTTTGCCGTCATCAACCATCATGATTAAGCAGGTTTGACATTTGTGTATTCTGTTGTTTACATGATGTCTCTTGGGCAGTGTTTCCATTTACTTGAAGTGCTTATGTTTGTGTGCCCATGGCTTCTAATTAAATTTACTAACTGTTTAGCCAATAGCAAGATTTCAAGGGCAAGCAACTGATGTGGAGCTTGCTAGAAAAGAAGTTACAAATGTGAAGGCAGAGCTGGTAAGAGCTTCCCTCAGTTAATGTACCACTTCGGACTTTGGAACCCCCTCTGACTTTGTTGTACGCATGAGACATATTTACTGTCCCTTTGCGTCAAGAATATACAGCGAAAAATATACACCTTTGTCTCTCTTGATCACATAATCCCAGTTAAAACAATGTGATGAGTTTCATAAGCTTACATTTTCTGAGATGATAGTCTGCCATTAGTTTCATTATACCTTTAAATGGTCTTTAAAGTTGTAAGTTATTTATATGAAGCTGATCTGTTGGCTGATCTATCTTGATTTGTAAAAGATATTAGTAATTGGGACTCATGAGAGGTTGTGGTTGATAAAATGAATGTTAATCTGTTGGCTGTGACGGCTTCATGGTTTGTAAACCCTACAAGTGATTGTGGCTCTTTAAGATTGTGAGGCTGTGCTGCTAAATAATTGATGATCGATGTAATTGAACGTGTCACCTATGCCTTTGCCATATATTTAAATTAGTTATTATGTTATTTTTATTGCAGGTGAAGCTCTTCTCAAGGCATACAGGGAAATCAATTGAGCAGATTGAAGCAGACATAAGGCGACCAAAATATTTCAGTCCAAGCGAGGCAGTTGAATATGGAATCATAGATAAGGTATTGTTTTTGTCATGAGTATTTATTGCTTTTCTTGTGCATGTTGGATTTACCATCTTTTCAATTATTTAAGGTTGTGTACAACGATAGGAGCCCAGATGATCAAGGAGTTGTTGCTGACCTAAAAAAGGCACAGCTTTTGTAAGGTAATAAAGATTGGAAAGTAACAAGGGACTGATTTTCTGATACGGCCTTGGTGATGGTATTCTTAAATATCTTGGAGTGAAGATTTTGGATGAGAAAAAACAGAGAGAACTGGAATTAGATAAATGTCTAGTGCAAAGTTCATATTCTTATACAATTTCACACTAACTGCTCCCCCTTAACTGTTATCTTACTAAGCTAAGCAGAGTTAAAAGTAATGAGTAAAAATGGCTCTTTGCTCTATATATTTTAATGCAGCAAGAGAGCAAAGAGCAAAAATCTATACTCATAACCATTCAATTATTCAAAATTATCACTTTTATTATTTCATCCTTTTGTTTTGCCTAACATTCTTTAATTTTTTTTATTTTTATTTTTGATTTTGTCCATCTAACGTTCATTTTATGACATTTCTGATTTTTAGTTTTTTCAAACCCAACAAAATTTAATTTCCTTTTGTTTATTTTCATAAATATATGTGGGTTCCACTTATTGCATTCCTATCCCACACCCTTTTCATTATTGCTCATCTATCTGCTATTAAATATTGCATTTTGCTCTTTTTTTTTTGCTCACTTGCTAGATGAGAGCAATAAACAATAAAGTCTCTCTATTATTGCTTATTGCTCTTCTGGCTATGGATGCCCTAACGGTCACAACTGACAATTATTCAAACATCCACAATCATACTGCATAATTTTACATTCTATCAACAAAAAATACTGAATAATTTTACATGGGGTTCCTATCATTTAGATGTATAATGTTACATTGTGAATGTATAAAAATTGTAAATATGTATGTAACAATATATATGCACGCATCCTGCTGCAACGAATTTGGATTACAATGGCCACCTCCCCAATCATAACTTGTTGACCCATGCCGTATACTCTTTTGGCCCCAACAATTGAGTGATGATTATTAACTTCATGCGCATCCAGTGCCACTTGCTCCTATATTATGCACATACCCAAGAATTTGACAATGGCTGCTCAATTTTTGAGTAAATCTTATCTTGCTGACCTCATTAGTGCACTAATGCCAAACTCCTACCATCCACTGGGTGGGGTGGAGTCTATTACCTTGCCAAAGGAAACCTAAGTTAATGAATCACCTACGAAAATTAAATAATTTTGTCAACTTTTTATTTTACTTCCTTATTATCTTTAATATTCATTAATTATACTATAATTGCACTTAACTCGTATTATGATGACAAAAGAAGATTTATAGTATCAACAGAGCGTATTCGTCGTTCGGAATGAGTTTCAAAGTAAGTTTTTCAGTACATAATCAATAAAGTAAATCGGTAGTGTGATACCCTTAAGCATGTTGATATTGTGCGATACTTTCACCCATACTATTTTCTTAATAAATATAATGATTTATCATCGTTAATTAGTTTTTTCAAAATTTTTGCCCCCATCACCAAATTTGTGGATGTACACTTACGAAAATCGAATAATTTTGTCAAAATTTTGTTTTACTCCCTAGTCGCCTTTAATATTTAGTAATTACAATACAATCGCACTGAGCTGGTATTATGATGACAAAAGAAGATTTATAGTATCAACTAAATTGTATTCGTCGTTCAGAACGAGTTCAACAGTAAGTTTTCCGGTTTACGATCAATAAAGTAAATCGATAGAGTGAGACCCTTAAGCATGTTGATAATGTGCGATATTTCCACCCATACTATTTTATAAGTAAATATAATGATTTACCTTCGTTAATTAGGTTTTTTTTAATTTTTGCCCGCACCACCAAATTCGTGGATGTACCCCTACGAAAATTGAATAATTTTGTCAAAATTTTATTTTACTCCCTCATCGTCCTTAATACTCAGTAATTACACTACAATCACACTTAACTTGTATTATGAAGACAAAAGAAAATTTATTGTATCAACATAGTCGTATTCGTCGTTCAGAATGAGTTAAAGAGTAAGTTTTCCAGTACACAATCAACAAAGTAAATCGATAGTGTGAGACCCTTAAGCATGTCAATAATGTGCGATACTTCCACTCATATTATTTTTTAAGTAAATATAATGATTTACATTCGTTAATTAAATTTTTTTATTTTTGCCCCCCACCACCAAATCCGTGGATGTACCCCTACGAAAATCAAATCATTTTGTCAAATTTTTATTTTACTCTCTTATCGTCTTTAATGCTCAGTAATTACTCTACAATCGCACTTAACTTGTATTATAAAGACAAAAGAAGATCTATAGTATCAACAGAGTCGTATTCGTCGTTCAGAATGAGTTAAAAACTAAGTTTTCCAATACACAATCAATAAAGTAAATCGATAGTGTGAGACCCTTAATCATGTTGATAATGTGCGAGTCTTCCACACATACTATTTTGTAAGTAAATTTAATGATTTCCCTTCTTTAATTAGGTTTTTTTTATTTTTGCCCCCACCACCAAATCTGTGGATGTACCCCCTACGAAAATCGAACAATTTTGTCAAAATTTTATTTTACTCTCTTATCGTCTTTAATGCTCAGTAATTACACTACAATCGCACTTAACTTGTATTATGAAGACAAAAGAAGATTTATAGTATCAACAAAGTCGTATTCGTCGTTCAGAATGAATTAAAAAGTAAATTTTCCATTACACAATCAATAAAGTAAATCGATAGTGTGAGACCCTTAAGCATGTCGATAATGTGCGATACTTCTACCCATACTATTTTCTAAGTAAATATAATGATTTACCTTCGTTAATTAAGTTTTTTTTATTTTTGCCCCCCCACCACTAAATCCGTGGATGTACCTCTACGAAAATCGAATAATTTTGTCAAATTTTTATTTTACTCCCTTATCGTCTTTAATACTCAGTAATTACATTACAATCACACTTAACTCGTATTGTGATGACAAAAGAAGATTTATAGTACCAACAGAGTTGTATTCGTTATTCAGAATGAGTTAAAAAGTAAGTTTTCCAGTACACAATAAATAAAGTAAATTGATAGTGTGAGACCCTTAAGCATGTTGATAATGTGCGATACTTCCACCCATACTATTTTCTATGTAAATATAATGATTTCCCATCGTTAATTAGGTTTTTTTATTTTTGCCCCCACCACCAAATCTGTGGATGTACGTACCCATACGAAAATCGAATAATTTTGTCAAATTTTTATTTTACTCTCTTATCGTCTTTAATGCGAAGTAATTACGCTACAATCGCACCTAACTTGTATTATGAAGACAAAAGAAGATTTATAGTATCAACAAAGTCGTATTCGTCATTCAGAATGAGTTAAAAAGTAAGTTTTCCAGTACACAATCAATAAAGTAAACCGATAGTGTGAGACCCTTAAGCATGTCGATAATGTTCGATACTTCCACCCATACTATTTTCTAAGTAAATATAATGATATACATTAGTTAATTAAAGTTTTTTATTTTTGCCCCCACCGCCAAATCTGTGGGCAAATTTTATTTTTACCCCTACGAAAATCGAATAATTTTGTCAAATTTTTATTTTACTCTCTTGTCGTCTTTAATGCTCAGTAATTACACTACAATCGCACTTAACTTGTAATATGAAGACAAAATAAGATTTATAGTATCAACAAAGTCGTATTCGTCGTTCAAAATGAGTTAAAAAGTAAGTTTTCCAGTACACAATCAATAAAGTAAATCGATTGTGTGAGACCCTTAAGCATGTTGATAATGTGCGATACTTCCCCCCATACTATTTTCTATGTAAATATAATGATTTTCCTTCGTTAATTAGGTTTTTTTTGCCCCCCCACCACCAAATCTGTGGATGTACTCTGATGGACCATAATTGTATGAATCATAAACACAGTTAAACCCACCAAATTAGACTGTTTGTCTATTTAACTTTTGCTTGTTAGTTCCGATATTTATCTACAGGGTATTTTGGAGTCTAGAGAGAATACAGGCTAAGGAGGAGTTTTTAAGCGGAAAATATAATACGAGTCATTCCAAGATCACGACCAGATGCCGACTGAAGAAATCTCAAGATCCTGACATGGAATCACTCAAAATAAGTCCAACCGAAGAGCAACCAGAGTCAGTCCAGAGCTGAAATGAACCGATAGTTTTGTGAAAACTTCACAAAACTCACAAAACCTCCTCCACCCCTCCTTGTGACCGGCGGCTTTGAGGAAATAATGAGTCATGGGGGGCGGCTCCTCCCCCTCATGACCTCCAACCGGCGGCTTTTGCTCCTCCATGGGGAGCTTGCCAAGTGTTGTGGGTTTACACCACATCTCCCTCCTCCCCTTAGCTATAACTACCCCATCATCCCATCCCAAAACTCATCCCATCTAAATTCCAAAACATCACTTATCTCTCTAGATTTTGGGGCACTTTTGTAAGCTTTTGTGTTAAATCTATAATACTCCTGTTGGTTCTTGAGTATTCTAGTAGTTTTAGAATACTCCTGTTGGTTCTTGAGTATTCTCCTTTACTTACTGTCTTTCAAAAACCCTCGAGTACTTAGCTATGGTATCCACCTCTATGGATATTCGTAGCTAAACTCTTCATTTGGTTGAAGGGGTGTTTGTATCATAAAATGTTTTAGGCTATACTCTTAGTGCCTCTTCTTTGTATTCAAAACTTGTTCTATGTGCCATATATTAGGTCAGAACTTCCAAGGTTGAGTGGATGCTTGAAATGGCAAAACTCTTCCGTGGGGTTCGTGAACATACTCGGGTAAGTGGATGCTTGAAATGGCAAAGCTTATCTGAGGAGTTCGACCTCTTTTAAACACCATTTGGTTTGATCGGAAATGATTGATCAAATGGATGCACATAGGCTAGTATACCTTGAAATGGGGTGCTAGTCTAAATAGAACAAGTGCTCTACGACCTTGAAATGGGCAAGACAGTGTGTGCAAATCGAGCGCTTGAAATGGCCTTGATACACGTTTGAATACTTAGTAGGATCACTAAAGGTCGATGATAAACAGACTATAATACAAGGCCCCCGAAACCGAATGCTTTCCTTAGATTTAAACACCACCTGCATTTACTTTCTTAGTATAAACTGATTTATCAACTGCTGACGTTCCGGAAGACTTGCCAATCACGCATCAATCGCTGTAAGTCTTCTCCTTTATTTTCAGTATTTACTTTTATGTCATTTACTTTTCCACACTAAAAACCAAAACCAACCAAAAAAAACACTTAGTTATAAGCGCTAAAACCTCAATCAACCTAAAATCACGTTCCCCGCCTATACGATCCCTCAAAGAACAACTTATCCCCCTAATTCCCTTGGGTTCGACCCCTACTTACCACTTGCTACCCAGTAGTGAAGTCGCGAGTAGCGGACTTATAAATTTATTTGTACATTTGCTCTGACGACAAGCATCTGTCATACTCATACGAAAATCGAATAATTTTGTCAAATTTTTATTTTACTCCCTTATCGTCCAAAATACTCAGTAATTACACTACAATCGCACTTAACTCGTATTGTGATGACAAAAGAAAATTTATAGTACCAAAAGAGTTGTATTCGTTATTCAGAATGAGTTAAAAAGTAAGTTTTCCAATACACAATAAATAAAGTAAATTGATAGTGTGAGACCCTTAAGCATGTTGATAATGTGCGATACTTCCACCCATACTATTTTCTATGTAAATATAATGATTTCCCATCGTTAATTAGGTTTTTTTATTTTTGCCCCCACCACCAAATCTTTGGATGTACGTACCCCTACAAAAATCGAATAATTTTGTCAATTTTTTTTTACTCTCTTATCGTCTTTAATGCTCAGTAATTACACTACAATCGCACTTAACTTGTATTATGAAGATAAAAAGATTTATACTATCAACAGAGTCGTATTCGTCGTTCAGAATGAGTTAAAAAGTAAGTTTTCCAATGCACAATCAATAAAATAAATCGATAGTGTGAGACCCTTAAGCATGTAGATAATGTGTGATACTTCCACCCATATTATTTTCTAAGTAAATATAATATTGTACCTTCGTTAATTAAGTTTTTTTTTACTTTTGGCCCCACCACCAAATCTGTGGATGTACGTACCCCTACGAAAATCGAATAATTTTGTCAAATTTCTATTTTACTCTCTTGTCGTCTTTAATGTTCAGTAATTACACTACAATCGCACTTAACTTGTATTATGAAGACAAAAGAAGATTTATAGTATCAACAGAGTCGTATTCGTCGTTCAGAATGAGTTAAAAAGTAAGTTTTTCAGTACACAATCAATAAAATAAATCGATAGTGTGAGACCCTTAAGCATGTTGATAATGTGCGATACTTCCACCCATACTATTTTCTATGTAAATATAATGATTTCCCTTCGTTAATTAGTTTTTTTGCCCCACCACCAAATCTGTGCATGTACCCCTACGAAAATCGATTCATTTTGTCAAATTTTTATTTTACTCCCTTATCGTCTATAATACTCAGTAATTAAACTACAATCGCATTTAACTCGTATTATGATGACAAAAGAAGATTTATAGTAACTACAGAGTCGTATTCGTCGTTCAGAATGTATTAAAAAGTAAGTTTTCCAGTACATAATCAGTAAAGTAAATCGATAGTGTGAGACCCTTAAGCATGTCGATAATGTGCGATACTTCCACCCATACTATAAATATAAGGATATACCTTCGTTAATTAAGTTTTTTTATTTTTGCCCTCACCACCAAATCTGTGGATGTACCCCTACGAAAATCGAATAATTTTGTCAAATTTTTAGTTTACTCTCTTATCGTCTTTATTGCTCAGTAATTACACTACAATCGCACTTGACTTGTATTATGAAGACAAAAGAAGATTTATAGTATCAAAAGAGTCGTATTCGTCGTTCAGAAGGAGTTAAAGAGTAAGTTTTCCAGTACATAATCATTAAAGTAAATCGATAGTGTGAGACTTTTAAGCATGTCGATAATGTGCGATACATCCACCCATACTATTTTCTAAGTAAATATAACGATTTACCTTCGTTAATTAAGTTTTTTTTATTTTTGCCCCCCACCACCAAATCTGTGGATGTACCCTTACGAAAATCGAATCATTTTGTCAAATTTTTATTTTACTCCCTTATCGTCCCTAATACTCAGTAATTACACTACAATCGCATTTAACTCGTATTATGATGACAAAAGAAGATTTATGATACCAACAGAGTCGTATTCGTTATTCAGAATGAGTTAAAAAGTAAGTTTTCCAGTACACAATAAATAAAGTAAATCGATAGTGTGAGACCCTTAACATGTTGATAATGTGCGATATTTCCACCCATACTATTTTCTAAGTAAATATAATGATTTACCTTCGTTAATTAAGTTTTTTTATTTTTCCCCCCACCACCAAATCCGTGGATGTACCCCTACGAAAATTGAATCATTTTGTCAAATTTTTATTGTACTTCCCTATCGTCTTTAATACTCAGTAATTAAACTACAATCGCACTTAACTCGTATTATGATGACAAAAGAAGATTTATAGTAACTACAGAGTCATATTCATTATTCAGAATGAGTTAGAAAGTAAGTTTTCCAGTACACTTTAAATAAAGTAAATCGATAGTGTGAGACCCTTAAGCATGTTGATAATGTGCGATAATTCCACCCATACTATTTTTTATGTAAATATAATGATTTCCCTTCGTTAATTAGTTTTTTTTATTTTGCCCCCCACCAAATCTGTGGATGTACCCCTACGAAAATCGAATAATTTTGTCATATTTTTATTTTACTCTCTTATCATCTTTAATGCTCAGTAATTACACTACAATCGCACTTAACTTGTATTATGAAGACAAAAGAAGATTTATAGTATCAACAGATCGTATTCGTCGTTCAGAATGAGTTAAAAAGTAAGTTTTCCAGTACACAATAAATAAAGTGAATCGATTGTGTGGGACCCTTAATCATGTTGATAATGTGCGATACTTCCACCCATACTATTTTATATGTAAATATAATGATTTCCCTTCTTTAATTAGGTTTTTTTTATTTTTGCCCCCACCACCAAATCTGTGGATGTACCCCTACGAAAATCGAATAATTTTGTCAAAATTTTATTTTACTCTCTTATCGTCTTTAATGCTCAGTAATTACACTACAATCGCACTTAACTTGTATTATGAAGACAAAAGAAGATTTATAGTATCAACAGAGTCGTATTCGTCGTTCAGAATGAATTGAAAAGTAAGTTTTCCAGTACACAATCAATAAAGTAAATCGATAGTGTGAGACCCTTAAGCATGTCGATAATATACGATACTTCCACCCATACTATAAATATAAGGATATACTTTCGTTAATTAAGTTTTTTTATTTTTGCCCCCACCACCAAATCCGTGGATGTACTACCCCTACGAAAATTGAATAATTTTGTCAAATTTTTATTTTACTCCCTTATCGTCCTTAATACTCAGTAATCACACTACAATCGCACTAAACTTGTATTATGAAGACAAAAGAAGATTTATAGTATCCACAGAGTCGTATTCGTCGTTCAGAATAAGTTAAAGAGTAAGTTTTCCAGTACACAATCAATAAAGTAATTCGATAGTGTGAGACTCTTAAGCATGTCGATAATGTGCGATACTTCCACTCATACTATTAAGTAAATATAATGATTTACCTTCGTTAATTAAGTTTTTTTATTTTTGCCCCCCACCACCAAATCCGTGGATGTACCCTTACGAAAATCGAATCATTTTGTCAAATTTTTATTTTACTCCCTTATCGTCTTTAATACTCAGTAATTACACTACAATCGCATTTAACTCGTATTATGATGACAAAAAAAGATTTATAATATCAACAGAGTCGTATTCGTTATTCAAAATGAGTTAAAAAGTAAGTTTTCCAATACACAATAAATAAAGTAAATCGATAGTGTGAGACCCTTAAGCATGTTGATAATGTGCGATACTTCCACACATACTGTTTTTTAGGTAAATATAATTATTTCCCTTCGTTAATTAGGTTTTTTTATATTTTTTCTCCCACCACCAATTCTGTGGATGTACCCCTACGAAAATAGAATAATTTTGTCAAATTTTTATTTTACTCTCTTATCGTCTTTAATGATCAGTAATTACACTACAATCGCACTTGACTTGTATTATGAAGACAAAAGAAGATTTATAGTATCAACAGAGTCGTATTCGTGGTTCAGAATGAGTTAAAAAGTAAGTTTTCCAATGCACAATAAATAAAGTAAATCGAAAGTGTGAGACCCTTAAGCATGTTGATAATGTGCGATACTTCCACCCATACTGTTTTTATGTAAATATAATGATTTCCCGTCGTTAATTAGGTTTTTTTATTTTTTTTTCTCCCACCACCAATTCTGTGGATGTACCCCTACGAAAATCAAATAATTTTGTCAAAATTTTATTTTACTCTCTTATCGTCTTTAATGCTCAGTAATTACACTACAATCGCACTTGACTTGTATTATGAAGACAAGAGAAGATTTATAGTATCAACAGAGTCGTATTCGTCGTTCAGAATGAGTTAAAAAGTAAGTTTTCCAGTACACAATCAATAAAGTAAATCGATAGTGTGAGACCCTTAAATATGTCGATAATGTGCGATACTTCCACCCATCCTATTTTCTAAGTAAATATAATGATATACCTTCGTTAAATTAAGTTTTTTTTATTTTTGCCCCCACCACAAAATCTGTGGATGTACCCCTACGAAAATTGAATAATTTTGTCAAATTTTCATTTTACTCCCTTATCGTCATTAATACTCAGTAATTATACTACAATCGCACTTAACTTATATTACCTAGACAACAGAAGATTTATAGTATCAACAGAGTCGTATTCGTCGTTCAGAATGAGTTAAAGAGTAAGTTTTTTAGTACACAATCAATAAAGTAAATCGATAGTGTGAGACCCTTAAGCATGTTGATAATGTGCGATACTTCCACCCATACTATTTTCTATGTAAATATAATGATTTTCCTTCGTTAATTAGGTTTTTTTTATTTTTGCCCCCAGCACCAAATCTGTGGATGTACCCCTACGAAAATCGAATAATTTTGTTATATTTTTATTTTACTCTCTTATCGTCTTTAATGCTCAGTAATTACACTACAATCGCACTTGACTTGTATTATGAAGACAAAAGAAGATTTATAGTATCATCAGAGTCGTATTCGTCGTTCAGAATGAGTTAAAAAGTAAGTTTTCCAGTACACAATAAATAAAGTAAATCGATAGTGTGAGACCCTTAATCATGTTGATAATGTGCGATACTTCCACCCATACTATTTTCTATGTAAATATAATGATTTCCCTTCTTTAATTAGTTTTTATTTATTTTTGCCCCCACCACCAAATCTGTGGATGTACCCCTACGAAAATCAAATAATTTTGTCAAAATTTATTTTACTCTCTTATAGTCTTTAATGCTCAGTAATTACACTACAATCACACTTAACTTGTATTATGAAGACAAAAGAAGATTGATAGTATCAACAGAGTCGTATTCGTCGTCCAGAATGAGTTAAAAAGTAAGTTTTCCAGTACACAATCAATAAAGAAAATCGATAGTGCGAGACCCTTAAGCATGTTGATAATGTGCGATACTTCCACCCATACTATTTTCTATGTAAATATAATGATTTCCGTTCGTTAATTAGGTTTTTTATTGTTTTTGCCCCCACCACCAACTGTGGATGTACCCCTCCAAAAATCGAATAATTTTGTCAAAATTTTATTTTACTCTCTTATCGTCTTTAATGCTCAAAGAAGTTAAAGAACTGTCTGAATGCAGTACATGATCCTTCAGCGAACCATGGGATACTTCTTGAAGAGAGACGATCTGATCATGACACGTATAGTAAGTTTGATATTGGGGCCAATATCAAGAGACCACCCATAGCAGAAGAAAAGTTAGGCATTGAGGGGGAGTGTTAAGAGATGCAATGCCTAATTTGGGCTAAATCTTTTGGCAACTAAATTAAGGAGAATGCCCAATTAAGAAAATGGCCCAAGAAGAAGAAGGATTTAGAATTCTCTAGAGAAGTATGGAGATATGTGGAAAAGAATGGAGAGAAGATATTTATGAAGATTATTCTAGAGATGTTAATTGTAGCCCTTAGATCAAAATGATCCTAGCCCTTTATTTAGGGAGAGTTTTAGTATAAATAGGGGTAAGTCTTATGTGTTGTATGCACTTGAGTCTTAAGAGAGTGAGTGAGATAACGGTTTAAGTGAGTCTCTTGTAATAGTTTCTCAATCCAATAATAAAATTATTGTTTTATACGCTGCGCAACTCAACAAGACCAGGGCTTCTTACGGTTCGACTGTCAGCGGAGAGAAAGAAGGCTAAGTGGTCGTTTTTGAATGAGGTAGGGTTGTTTAACCTGCTGATCAAGAATCTGAATCTAGAGTAGATTGAGGCGGTAGTGTTGGTTTGAGGGTTGAAAAGTTTGATAGGAGTGTTGTAGATGACTGCGCCGGAGGTGGTGGTGGATGGGACTGGGATTTCGCCGGTAAGGCCGATAACGCCGTTGCGGAAGTAGGAGTCTCCAATGAGGTTGATGTCGCGGAGGAGCAGGAATGATTGATTTAAGTTGGCGTAGGAGATGGGGTATGCTCAGTACGAAGTAGGAGATGACGATGATCATATTCATGGCTGCGCTGTTGATCATTGCAAGAAAAAAAACAACATCCAAGCCTCCCCTTATTTTCAAGGCTTCCATAACCTTGTCATTCTTGTGCTATGCTGTATTGAAACAACATCCAAAGAGCTTGCACAATTCATCTCACACTGCCCGAAATTGAGAGAGTTGTCTCTTCTGGATATATTGGAATGGATATCTGAGCCACTGATCATAAACGCTCCTAATATTAGAATCTTACACTTCGAAGATTACATAAAGGGTATGATTATTTTAAAGGACACTCCTTGTTTGACCTTTGTAACTCTAGAGTGTTTAAATAATATGCATGTTGTGCATAGAAATTCATACAGTATGTTTAGACTACTGTGCTCTTTGTCCACAATTGAGGAACTTACCTTTGATCTTCCCTTGCTCGAGGTAGGATCTTCACTGACACTCCTTCTTTTTGAAGCCATTAAACGGTGAATGTCCCAATAATCTTCAAAGAGAGTTTATAGCCCTAAAGACACATTGACCTTACGTCAAGTAAATATATGTAGTCAGGATGACATATCGTTCAACTTCTGCCTTCTTAGACGTTGTAATTTGTTTCAGATTTTTTATCAATGTGCTTAGACTTGTAGGAATTCGGGTCAGCCCAAACAGATCGATCGTTCGTTTATTAAAACGGCTTGGAAAGCATAATAATTCAAGGGATAAGTCTGACTCGGTCCGTAATTTAATTAGGATCTCGATCACATATTTTAGTCCGACCGAACTGATAAACCCACTTAATAATCCACTACACGTATTTTTCTGCTGGGAAAATTCTGTTTTGTTTAATAATTGCCTGATTACATTCAAGCTATATATATAAAGTTGTGTCTGATTAGGAATTAGACTTGATCCGTCAAATTTCTCTTTCCTTGATCTTACTCGACAAGATCGGCAACTCATATAAACTAGATACAAAGACATACAAAGACCTTTTGTTCGTCTCTCTTGCACTTCTTCGTAAGAGTATTTTCTAGTATTACACTACAATCGTATCAACAGAGTCGTATTCGTCGTTCAGAATGAGTTAAAAAGTAAGTTTTCCAGTACACAATCAATAAAGTAAATCGATAGTGTGAGACCCTTAAGCATGTCGATAATGTGCGATACTTCCACTGATACTATTTTTTAAGTAAATATAATGATTTCCCTTCGTTAATTAGGTTTTTTTATTTTTGCCCCTACCACTAAATCCGTGGATTACAAAAATCGAATAATTTTGTCAAATTTTTATTTTACTCCCTTATCGTCTTTAATACTCAGTAATTAAATTACAATCGCACTTAACTTGTATTATGATGACAAAAGAAGATTTATAGTACCAACAGAGTCGTATTCGTTATTCATAATGTTGATAAATAAAGTAAATCGATAGTGTGAGACCCTTAAGCATGTTGATAATGTGCGATACTTCCACCCATACTATTTTCTATGTAAATATAATGATTTCTCTTCGTTAATTAGGTTTTTTTTATTTTTGCCCCCACCACCAAATCCATGGATGTACCCCTACAAAAATCGAATAATTTTGTCAAATTTTTATTTTACTCCCTTATCGTCTTTAATATTCAGTAATTACACTACAATCGCACTTAACTCGTATTATGATGACAAAAGAAGATTTATAGTACCAACAGAGTCGTATTCGTTATTCAAAATGAGTTAAAAAGTAAATTCAGTACAAAATAAGTAAAGTAAATCGATAGTGTGAGATCCTTAAGCATGTTGATAATGTGCGATACTTCCACCCATATTATTTTCTATGTAAATATAATGATTTTTTTTCTCGTTAATTAGGTTTTTTTATTTTTGCCCCCACCACCAAATCTGTGGATGTACCCCAACGAAAATCGAATAATTTTGTCAAATTTTTATTTTACTCTCTTATCATCTTTAATGCTCAGTAATTACACTACAATCGCACTTAACTTGTATTATAAAGACAAAAGAAGATTTATAGTATCAACAGAGTCGTATTCGTCGTTCAGAATGAGTTAAAAAGTAAGTTTCCAGTACACAATCAATAACATAAATCGATAGTGTGAGACCCTTAAGCATGTCGATAATGTGCGATATTTCCACTCATACTATTTTCTAAATAAATATAATAATTTACCTTCGTTAATTAAGTTTTTATTTATTTTTGCCCCCACCACCAAATCCGTAGATGTACCCCTACGAAAATCGAATAATTTTGTCAAATTTTTATTTTACTCCCTTATCGTCTTTAATATTCAGTAATTACACTACAATCGCACTTAACTCGTAATATGATGACAAAAGAAGATTTATAGTACCAACAGAGTCGTATTCGTTATTCAAAATGAGTTAAAAAGAAAATTCAGTACAAAATAAGTAAAGTAAATCGATAGTGTGAGACCCTTAAGCATGTTGATAATGTGCGATACTTCCACCCATACTATTTTCTATGTAAATATAATGATTTTTTTTAGTTAATTAGGTTTTTTTATTTTTGCCCCCACCACCAAATCTGTGGATGTACCCCAACGAAAATCGAATAATTTTGTCCAATTTTTATTTTACTCTCTTATCATCTTTAATGCTCAGTAATTACACTACAACCGCACTTAACTTGTATTATAAAGACAAAAGAAGATTTATAGTATCAACATAGTCGTATTCGTCGTTCAGAATGAGTTAAAAAGTAAGTTTCCAGTACACAATCAATAACGTAAATGATAGCGTGAGACCCTTAAGCATGTCGATAATGTGCGATATTTCCACTCATACTATTTTCTAAATAAATATAATAATTTACCTTCGTTAATTAAGTTTTTTTTATTTTTGCCCCCACCACCAAATCCGTAGATGTACCACTACGAAAATCGAATAATATTGTCAAATTTTTATTTTACTCCCTTATCGTCTTTAATACTCAGTAATTACTCTACAATCGCACTTAACTCGTATTATGATGACAAAAGAAGATTTATAGTATCAACAGAGTCGTATTCGTCGTTCAGAATGAGTTAAAAAGTAATTTTTCTAGTACACAATCAATAAAGTAAATCGATAGTGTGAGACCCTTAAGCATGTCGATAATGTGTGATACTTCCACCCATACTATTTTCTAAGTAAATATAATGATTTACCTTCATTAATTAGGTTTATTTATTTTTGCCCCCACCACTAAATCTGTGGACGTACCCCTACGAAAATCGAATAGTTTTGTCAAAATTTTGTTTTACTCTCTTATCGTCTTTAATACTCAGTAATTACACTATAATCGCATTTAACTTGTATTATGAAGACAAAATAAGATTTATATTATCAACAGAGTCGTATTCGTCGTTCAGAATGAGTTAAAAGTAAGATTTCCAGTACACAATCAATAAAGTAAATCGATAGTGTGAGACCCTTAAGCATGTTGATAATGTGCGATACTTCCACCCATACTATTTTCTAAGTTAATATAATGATTTACGTTCGTTGATTAAGTTTTTTTATTTTTGCCCCTACCACCAAATCCTTGAATGTAGTACCCCTACGAAAATTGAATAATTTTGCCAAATTTTTATTTTATTCTCTTATCGTCTTTAATGCTCAGTAATTACACTACAATCGCACTTAACTTGTGTTATGAAGACAAAAAAAGATTTATAGTATCAACAGAGTCGTATTCGTCGTTCAGAATGAGTTAAAAAGTAAGCTTTCTAGTACACAATCAATAAAGTAAATCGATACTGTGAGATCCTTAAGCATGTCAATAATGTGCGATACTTCCACTCATACTATTTTCTAAGTAAATATAATGATTTACCTTCGTTAATTAAGTTTTTTTATTTTTGCCACACTACCAAATCTGTGGATGTACCCCTAGGCAAATCGAATAATTTTGTCTATATTTTATTTTACTCCCTAATCGTCTTTAATACTCAGTAATTACACTACAATTGCACTGAACTCGTATTATGGTGATAAAAGAAGATTTATAGTATCAACAGTGTCGTATTCGTCGTTCAGAACGAGTTCAAAAATAAGGTTTCCGGTACATGATCAATAAGGTAAATCTATAGTGTGAGACTTTTGAGCATGTCAATAATAGTCGATACTTCCCCATACTATTTTCTAAGTAAATATAATAATTTACTTTTTTTAATTAAGTTTTTTTATTTTTGCCCCACCATTAAGTCCGTGAATGTATAAAATAAGAATAATTACTAAATGGAAGATGATCCAGTACACACCAAACTCACAACAACCAAAATATAAATATCGAAACCTTGCTTTTTATATGTGTCACACATTTTTTTCATTGTTTGTTATGACCCTACAAGTGCTGCATTTATATTGTATTATAGTTCTACATGCCGCCCTTCTTTAGTTTGCGTTATTCAGCAACTAAAAGTTAATAACCTACCGGCTTCCACCCAAACATAGTTAAATTTCTGTATTTGACGATTAAAATTTAGAGAAATAGTTTTGCAATTAAAGATGGCTTTATTTAACAATATACTGGGGTCAATGGCGATGGCTATTCATTATTCAAATATCTCCATTAACTTTAGTTACTGTTCGTAGTGGATAGCTCTATCTCATGAAAGATCCATTATAAATTTGAAATCAATTTCCCAATTTTAACTATCTCTGAAAATCCACTCATAACCTCTTCTAGATATGGATTGTTTTCAACTATATCTTGTTTGTGTTCTAGTACTTGCTGATATCCTGAACACGGTAACTTCCCAAGATGAGTTCGTCAGCTCCAGAGCGACATATACTGGGAGCACCGATTGTTACAGCAATCCAAGTAATGCATCTATCTCGAACTATATTAGCGTTTAACGGGCCATTTTCAATCTTAAGCCAACCGCCCGTTGTACAGTACTATTATTTTGACTAGCATCTTAAAAGCAGAAATCATATTCTAATTAGTTATTTTGAAGTTGGTATACAAAACTAATGTGTCAAACATACCAGCGGGAGCATGTGGATATGGAGAGTATGGAAGAACTGTCAATGGCGGCATTGTAACAGGAGTTTCAAGGCTGTACAGGAATGGATCTGGTTGTGGCACTTGCTATCAGGTTAAGCCCCATTCCACTTCCAATTCCATTAACCTGCAAGTACAAAAAGTATTGATGAGTTCCAATATCTGTTAAAACAGGCTAACAACAGTTGGTGTGAGATTATCAGGTAAGGTGCAAAGTAACAGGACTGTGCCACGACTATGGAACAAGTGTAGTAGTGACAGACTATGGAGAAGGAGACAGAACAGACTTCATACTGAGTGAAAAGGCATTCACAAACTTAGCAAATCCAAACATGGCAGATAAATTGATAAGTTTAGGGGTAGTGGACATAGAATACAGAAGAATGTCATGTAGCTACCCCAACTCTAACCTTTTAATCAAGATCAATGAGCACAGCCACTATCCTGATTATATAGCTCTGATAATTCTGTACAATGCCGGGAAAAACGATGTTACTGGTGTAGAGATATGGCATGAAGATTACAAGATCTGGGTGTGTATGAGGAGGGTTTACGGTGCAGTCTGGGATTTAGCCAACCCACAAAGGAGTAACCTTATGTTGAGGGTTCAAGTGACTGGTGCAAATGGGATAAAGTATGTACAACCAAAGACAGTAATCCCAAGCGATTGGAAGGCTGGGGATGCTTATGACGCAGAGGTTCAGCTCAACTGATGTCACCGAACAGCAAGATTGCTTGCTTGGTTCCAGACAACCGTCTTTTTAAGGACAAATATAACTATATAAGTTGAGTGCAATGCAATGCATTATGGTGCTGTGATCGAATGAACTATAAATTGGTAAAACCATCACTTACACCTTCACTGCAGCAGCATCAAGACGCTGAAGAAAATAAAAAATGATCATCCCTAGACAAAATTGTCAAACAAATTCCATTAATCGTAAAACTAAACAGAATCAGTTCCAAAGCAAAACAAAAGAAATCAATAATATCAGGTGTTGTAGAAAAATGTATGATGAATAATTGAAGAAAACAAAAGGCTCAGACACGCACAAATTACAAGTCATCATACAGCAAGCCAATGATATATAACTTGCCGATGTGTCAAATACAATTTGATCAGCATCGAGAAACGATATTTGTCATCACTGCCTGAACTTCAAATCAGTACTCAATTATCAACAGTTGAAAAAAAGTTCGACATTTTATTCGGAATCAATGAAGATTGACTTTTTTTATATATATAAAGGAAATGGCAATCAATGATACTCAGATTGACGAAAGACGCCGATAGATTGGTGGACTTTACATCACTGTCGTTGGCTCAAAGCCTCGTCGACCGGCGTTGCTCTTCTCTTGCAGAAGCCAGAAAGAAGCTTATAAAGTGTGGAAGTTGAAGATACGACGACTATTAGGGCTCGGTTGGGATAATAAGCTGATCCTTGAAGGCCCATATTAATAAGGCCGGCCCATTACAGTCCAAGATCACATCAGCTGCAGCCCATTTAATATATTATTGGAAAAGAAGAAAAATAAATTCCACGTCATCGTCTCCTTCTGCATCTGGCATCAGGTATATAAATCACTGTTCAAATCTGATGGCATCCATCGGACAAATCTTCATTACCATTCATTCAATCCAACCGCCACGCATCTCGTTCCTACTACGACAATCCATCTCCGCTGCTACGTCCTCCACCGAGCATTTTCTTCAAGTCCGCCATTGACGCTACCTCACCAAGTTTCTCCCTTGTAATTTTTTTTAATCTCTTGTTGCGCCGTAAGAGCTAGCATTTCTGGTCAGGCTTTGGTTCAGAAAAGCTTGACTATTTGGGATTTGGCTGATTGGAGATTTCTGAGGCTTCCCTGGAGACCGGTAACATCATGGTTGTTCTCGGTCGTTCGCTTCTGGTGTCTGTCTATCCTTCCGAGCTCAAATTTTACGGTAACCATGATCAACTGCAATTGGCACGTCTTTTTATAAAAAAAAAAATTAATAATTCGATTCATTTTTCTGGTAAGAATTTGAGCTAGGGTTCGTTGAATGTTTTGTGTTTCATAATCAGTGATCTGACTACTGTAGATTGATATTGATAGAGTCTGATTGATATGGTATAAAAAAATAATGTAGATGAGGTGTGGATGTCTTTTATTAATGGTGAGGTGGTCATAATAGGAGAATGAAACTGTAGAATATTCTATCTTTATGGGTCATTTTGATTGTTTGATTGGCTGGAATTGGTTGTTTCTCACATGAGATTGATGGGGCTGTTCGTGGCTTGTGGGGATGGCTATAAGAATATACGTCCTTAGATGTAGTCTTTGTGCAGTGTACTGTTTAAATAAATGTATCATTTAGGAACATCATCATCCTCAATACTATTTTTTATATAAAGAATATGTTACTTGGCTCAAACGATTTGTCAAAGAAAATGTTTATTTAAAGCAGCTTATACGTTTCGGAAACATAAGTAGGATTCTTGAATTTCCGGTTGCTGACCTTGTCTTTTACGATTATGTGTGAACAGTTGATCAGAAACCAAGCTTTTGTGACATCACAGTCGAAAATAACACGGACAACTATGTCGCTTTTAAGGTACTGTTCTATTTTGAACCTGCAAATCTGTCTGGGTTATTGTCAATATGCTTTTTTGTTTCAATAAGATTATGGAATTTCGGTAGTCAATTTTTTTCATGGTAGGTGAAAACAACCTCGCCCAAGACTTACTATGTGCGGCCTAATGCTGGAATTTTACATCCATGGGAATCGTGCATTATTAGAGGTGATTTTTCACACCTTTGTTACTGTAGCTTTAATTAGTGTGATGAGTTTTCTTTTAGCAATTATTAGTTTTTGTTTGATTCTTCTCCACTGTTTCTGGATGCTGCTTTTATCTAGTTACCCTTCAAATACCAAGAGAACATCTTCCAGTTCAGTGCAGAGATAAATTTCTTCTACAAAGTGCAGCAGTGCCTACGGATTCTGAACTTGAACATCTTTCACCTGATACGGTATCGTCCACAATTCATACAGTCGATATATATTATTTAACTCAATCCCTGTCTCTTTGTATCCTTACAACGTTTTTACCCTGCATCTATCTCTCATCAAGTTCAATAAGGATGATGGAAAGACAGTTGATGAGCGTAAGTTGAAGGTGGTTTTTGTCCATCCTAAGTACTCCGAGGGATCCAAAGGAAGTCACTCCAACGAAATTGTGAGTTTTACTCTAACAATTGTGTGTTGCCAATCAATACTGAAAGTTCATATTTTCTATATGCACCTACTTGGTCGCTGTTTCATTTCCTAGTATCAGACGATATTCCAAATGCATTCTGAGAGGAGCACTCATGTGTATACGACATTGGATGGTACTAGCACCATTCCAATTTTTCAGACAAAGAGAAACCATTCTTTTCTGATAGATTAGTCTAACTCTAACTATGAGCTGATCTGTTCCTTGTTATTATTATACTGCAACATCCATATTCTGATTCTCATCTGAGCACTTCCTCAATGTACCGATGTAACTATTTGTTGCAATAGTAATGTGCACCTGTGGGAAACGACCTTATGTTTAGTTGTTAAATATCATGCGAGCACCTCATGTTTGTTCCATCTATTTCACAGGATCTGCAACGCCTAAAGAGTGAAAGAGATGCAGCTGTCCTGCAAACGCAGCAACTGCAGAAGGAACTGGTAATTGACAGATACCCTGCAATTTGAAATTTTAGTAACTAAAATGTACATTGAATAACTAAAAACGATAAGAAGTTGCTAGGTTTGAATTTGATGGTATCCATCCCCGGGATCGTGATATTAAGAGGTTCAGGATATACAAGTTTGCTACCAGAAATGAATTGGTATCCATTTTCTGTCAATGCCGAATACAACAAACAATAATACATGTCCAGTGCTCATAGAATATACCATCCGTCGACATAAATTTAGTGTAGAATTTTTAAATATGGAATTATATCATACTTGTACATCAATAACCAAGAACCTCATCAGTCTGAACTCTATCAGTTAAACATATTTCTAGCAAGTTCTATTTTGTTTGCTTGAACATCAAATGTTGCTTGACAATGATGCAGGAAATGTTAAAGCGGCGAAGACAAAGGAGAAACAACAACGGATTCTCTTTCAAATTTGCACTGTTAGTCGGTTTTATTGGGGTCATGACTGGATTGCTTCTAAACCTCTCTATTTCTTCACCTCCTGCTCAATGATGACAATTTTGAAACTCGTCATCACTTGCTTGTCAAGTAGTACTTGTTCATTCTTTATTTCTTGTAAAGAAAAAAAACAAAAAACCATCCACTGGAAGATGGCAGTGTATGAGTTTGTATACTGATCGGCTCAAGGTCAAGGATGTCTGGATGTGTACATTTTTTTGGCATAAATGAAATATTTCTACAATGCCATGGTCGTGATGGTATTCTGTGAAACTGTGTAGGATTCTCTTTCAAAAAACTGGTGAGAAAGCTAAAAACCTAACTATCCTTCAAAACGCTGTCGTTCTGTACAATCACAACAGTGTGAGTGCTTCTCTGCATCACTCCAATTTTGTCGTATAATGCCTTCCCCATCCCCCACTTCACACCAAACTACCCGTCTCTCTCTGCTACACTCCGATCAATCTCCGGCAGGCCATCTCCGTAATCAGAATGCAAACTTCATCACTGAAAGCTCTCATATTCCTGTCATCCACTTTCAGTACGTACACTTTCAATCATTGCGTGCGCGCCTGTTTTCAATCTCTCAAAAATTGAAGAGATTTGATAGCAACTTGCGCTTATAGTTGCAAAGATGGAGTCTTTTCATACTTTAGAATAATGAATTTTGATTGAATTAGCTGTTTTGGTTGAGCTTTTGGAATAATTGATGCTATGAACTTCTATATGCAGGTGTGCTGGTGGTTGGATTAAGCCAAGATGGTTTTTGTTCTGCTGCTAATCCAGTTTTTTCTTATTCTCATGGGAATCACCTGTATTGGAAAGTAACCAACCCTACCTTGTCTCCTGAACACTTGCAAGGTTAGTTGAAGTGAATTGCTTGTGTCCATCCTTTGAGCAGCTTATAGCATTTAAGGCTCTTTGAAAAGTCTTCTCTTTTTTAAAGATATTTAATAGTATTCTTTTGATGAATTCTCATGTTTTTCAATTCTCATTGTGATGCATGAAATTCAGATTTGATGTTTGAATGATATGTATTTGAAGTATAATCGTATCTTTTGTGTACTTCAAGTGGGTTTATTCTATGAAATCTGCTAGGTGCATAATGAAAATTAGCTTGAGGTATTAGGGCATGACCTCTTTTGGGCTGTTATGGTTACAGACTTGCCTGGTTTTACTCGGAGTGTTTATAAAAGAGACCATGCTTTGATCACCCCTGAAAGTCATGTGTTCAGTCCTTTACCTGAATGGTAAGTTTGAATTTTATTATTCACTTAAGCTTGTGGGGAGAATTTTATTGCTCTTTTCACTGTTTTCGTTGCTGAATGTGTTGTGGCAGGGATAATACGCTTGGAGCGTATCTGGTTACGCCTGCAATGGGTTCACATTTCGTAATGTACTTGGCTAAGATGCGAGGTTGATATAGAACTTTGGGGTTCATTTTGCTGTCTATCAGTTATATGACCATCTGCTCTCTGATAATTGTTGGTTGACATGAATCTTTTTCTACGTGTCTGAGAGCTATTGTTGATTTTTTTTTGCGTTAGCGTTCAATTGGTTTTGACTCTTCATCTATATGCCGTTGCATTAGTTCTGTCAGATTATTATGCAACTACCCACATCTATACATCCATAATATGGTTTGTCAGTTAAGAAATGGTTAGATATTTGCTTGAATATGCATGAAGATGTCCATGCTTCTTCCCGCTCATATGTATTTGTTTTCGGCAGAAAACTCTAAGTCTGGCCTTCCACCAAATGATATTGAGAGGTGAATCTGACTGGATATTGTTAATTTCATGATAACCTTTGATATCAATTATCAAATTTTGGCTTACATTATAATATGTTTTTCTGACACGCTTTGAATCATCGGTATATTTTTCTACGCTTCAGGTTCATATTCATAATTCATGGTTCTATATCACTCACAAATGCATCTGGCATCAGCCAGAAACTTGCAGTAAGCAATCAGTCTTATGCATGTTAATTTTACACTACAAAGTTAACAAATAACTCTGTTCCAGGAAGCACAAATCCAATGTAAATTTGAATGAAGCCCATCTGAACCATGCAGTTATCAATCTCGGAATGCAACTTGGATAATTTCTAATGATATATGTATTCCTTAATGCAGGTGGATTCATTTGCGTATTTCCCTCCTAGTAGTGAGCATTATATAAAGTCTGATGCATCTGCCACTCTTGTTGTCATTGAGCGCAGGTAATCGCTTAAGAAACTGTAGATGCAACCCTATGATTCCCATCACCCCATATTGTTGTTTGGTCTTCAGATTTGATGATAAACATTAATATAAATGTGCCATCTCAGCACTACGCACTTCGCTTATTTTATGAATAGAAAAGATTATAACTGAGTCTCGCGGTTGATTGTATTCAGTGTATTACTTATGTCTTCTTTTTTTTGATTCATAAATGGACTTAAGCCACCGAAACCGAAATTACATGAGAAACCTGATTTCAGGCAAACAACATCACTGAAAAACTAGACACAGCTAGTACTAGCTCTTACTGACTGACGATATTAAAGCTCCCCTGTTCTCATGAGGTCTCCAGTATTGCCTACTGTCTACCTTTGATCCATTGTAGATAGCCTTCACTTTTTGCACCTGCTTGCATTTCTCTTGAGGATTCAAGTTGAACATACTGCTCCCTTCCTCCCAAGCTTGATTAATTTCAGTTGTCCCTCACTTCTTCTATACATCTCTTGGATTATGTTTTTGGAGATTGTTTGCATTTGGTTGATGAATGGAAGGTAGAGAAGCAATGTCCTCTTCCTACGCTGGCTCGGCAGCAGCTCCTTATTTTATACTTGTGTCTTCTGCTCATGAGCCAGCTTTATCTCCATTCTTCAGTAATATTTCAGGATAAGGTCGCCATATTTCTGTCCATTGTGATTATGTTTTCCATTGATAGAACTATAAATTAAACAGTTTCTTTGTCTCTTTTCCTCCCTTATTGTTTCAACAACCTCAGGTACGCATCACTTAAAAATCATGCTACACAACATATTGTTGGCTCAACGGATCAACAGCCACTGCTTGACACTCCTGGGGAGGTAATGCAGCCATGCCATATATAGTCAATTATCTTAGTTTAGGAGACTATTTGTCGGCTGAGTAAGTTCTGATTAGACGTTGAAAATGAGTTACAGAAAACAAATTCACTTCTTTGAAAATTAATCTGATTAATTGAACCATGCCATTTTCTAAAATCATCTCACCAGGTTTTTGAACTCAGAAAGCTTCTGCCATCTTCTCCGGCGTATGACTTCAATATTCATGTGAGTTTTTGAATGGTCAGTAATTGTGACAATTAACTAAATGAAAAGTGTTACTAATAGCTAATATCTTTTAAAAAATTGTAATGTGTACGTTTGCTAACTTGTATGATTTATTATCTTTTGAATGGTCAGATAATGGATTTTCAACCTGGTGAATATCTTAACGTTAAGGTATCCTCTCCAATCAATCAAAATATCTAACATATTGGCTTTCCATTTTGTGCATCAATTGCCGTCTCACTTTCAAAAAGCTTTCATCTCTGTAAATGTTTATCATACACCAGTTCATTGGAAGTATGATGAAACTATAAATTGTAATCACATAGATTTAATTGCATCTTCAATATTGAAATATTGAAACCACTACATGTATTGAAATATTTCTAATAAATGCCTTGGGGCAATTTTTCCCACAGGAGGTGCATTACAACCAACATGGTTTGTTACTTCTGGAGGGGCAGGGTATATATCGGCTCAGTGATAGTTGGTAAGTATAGCTTTTTCTGTAACACAGAAAAACTGATATTCGTACTAAATATATTTACCCACAAACGTTTATTGTGCAGTTTAGTATTATGCGACTATTTCATACATAAATTAGAATTATGTTTGTATAAGAACAATTTTAATGAATTTTGGATTTTGGTCTCAGGTACCCAGTTCAAGCAGGGGATGCGATCTGGATGGCACCTTTCGTGCCTCAATGGTAAATTAAATTGGATAACTTTTGTGGCACACACTCTTCCACTTGTGTATTATTATGTTAACAAATTATGCTCCCCTCACTGCACAGGTATGCCGCCTTGGGCAAAACTGGGTCGCGTTATCTGCTATACAAAGATGTGAATCGGAATCCATTGTGATTGATTGACTCAGCTTTGGTGCACGCTACACTAAATAAGATTGATCTTTAAACTTCGGAATATTTAACTGGCAACTCACTCAGTGGCTAATAAGTTATTAAAACATGAGTCCAGTCCAGATAAATGTTTCTCATCAAAAGTCAAAAGGCAGAACACTGGGATTTCTTGAAGGGTGTTGAACCTCTATAGAGCAGTGTAAGTTCCTGGTATCTGTCGTAGTGTCATCATAATCCGAATCCTTAGAAGTACCCTTTCAATTGAACTATTTAAGATAAGATATGGAGGAGGAGGAGGAGGAGGAGGATTACTGAATATAAAATTTGGATAAGAACATATTTGAGCCTTGTCGACAAGTTGGCCCCTAAAATAACCGAAAGCCCAGACCAACCAACATGTCCAATCTTACCATTTAAACCTTTATGTCCCTATCCGGATCCGGTCCAGTAGCAAATGACCCCAAAATTCATACGTGGCGGTCGTCTTTTGCTCTGATGGCATTTATGTAATAAAACGCAACATTAGCGGTAATAAATAACGAACTGGGTCCCATATTCTTCTTCAAAAAATCATCTGCACTTTTTTACCAATTTTTAAACCCTGACTTTTCCAATCTCGAATTCAACGCTCCGGTTTCATCTTCGAATTTCTGCCGAGCTCACTTTGATGTAAGTAATTAGTATTACGAACGAGCAGTCGAAGAAGAAGATTGAAGTTGAAGAAAAGTCAACAGGTTGGCCATGAACTCGTTTATACGAAGTTGTTCCTGCTGATGAGGATTCAAGCCACGTCTTCGTCTTCCAAGTACCGAATCCGCCACCATCCTCACCTCTTTCCGTGGTCAGCAGCGTTACGCTCGTCGTGTTCCCGCTGCGATCTTTCAGCGTTCCTTTTTCTTCTCCCGCCGATCGCGAGGACTTTCAAATCCAAGCTGCCTGGCCACGTTTCCAAAGATTTCTTCTACCGTTTTTGCCTCGTGCTTTCGCTACCGTTTTTGTACTTCTTCACTTTCAACCCGCATCGGTCCCTGTTCATTGATTTCCTCTCGGCGCTTGCGTTTTCGTCCGCGCTTGTTATCTCGATCGGCCTCGCGCTTCCTCGTCTTCGGGCCATCCGCTCACTGCCTCAGTTTCGTCTGCTGCTTACCCGTTTTCTCTCGCCTGGTGTCTTCTTTCACTCCCCTAAGCTGACGGCGGCTAATCCGATCTACTGGTCAATTGGATCGAAGCTCAAGTCCCAGAAGAGTTTGGAGTCGGGTTCGTGGGTGCAGGTGTTTAGTAATGGGGATGTGTATGAAGGTGAGTTTCATAAAGGCAAGTGTTCTGGGAGTGGAGTTTATTATTATAGTATGAGTGGCAAGTATGAGGGTGATTGGATTGATGACAAGTATGATGGCCATGGTGTTGAGACTTGGGCCAGAGGTAGCCGATATCGTGGCCAGTATAGGCAGGGCTTGAGACATGGAATTGGTGTGTACATGTTTTACAGTGGGGATGTTTATGCCGGGGAGTGGTCTAGTGGCCAAAGCCATGGTTGTGGAGCTTATACTTGTGCCGATGGGAGTAAGTATGTTGGGGAGTTCAAGTGGGGGATGAAGCATGGATTGGGGCTATACCATTTCAGGTACATTTTTCACATATTCCCCAACCAAAAAAAAAAAATTGATTTTTTACACTGGGAACTATTATTTTTGGTCCTCACTGGAAGTCACACATGATTTGAATCTGGTGCTTATCCTGAACTACATACCATTCTTTATTAAATACTATACTAATGATGTTTATTTTCAATCATGGATGGGAATGTGCTCATTTATTGCTGCTCTAAGTTCAAGTGAGATACTGCTTTGCTTATTACTTGGCCAAGCTGAATCTAGCCGCTTAAATATTTGAACTGACTGCACAAACTGATAGTGGCTTTGATGTATCTGCTCTAAATGTAGCCCACTGTATATCGTGGAAGAAGGTTGTGTGCGTAGTTGGCAAAATTTGTATGATGATAAAGTTGATGGTGATGAGATCTTGCAGTTATTCTACATTGTGGCCTCAACATTTGTGTTGTTAGTTCTTCTGAAACTATCAATGTTGGTTTTTGTGTCATGAACTGCCAAATCAATTGTTTTCAAGAACTGTTTAGCTTGTGAGTCTCTTGCGCAGGAATTTTTGAAACAAAACAACACCAAGTCTTGGTGTAATATGATTAACTTCAAAGAAGTTGCACCCTAACTTTTTCTGCTGTTTGACTCAGAAATGGAGATACATACTCTGGAGAATACTTTGCTGATAAGATGCATGGGTTCGGTGTTTATCGATTTGGAAACGGGCACAAGTATGAGGGAGCCTGGCATGAGGGGAAAAGGCAAGGACTTGGTATGTATACTTTCAGAAGCGGAGAGACCCAATCAGGACACTGGCAAAATGGGGTTCTTGATGGGCCAGGTACTTCAAACAGTCACCATCCTGCAACTCTGTCCTTAACAACTATCAAAGTTCTGAATGCGGTTCAGGTACTAAGCAAGGATAGTCCAAAAACTTTTTCATTAGGAATCAGTATAGTTGCATTTCTTTCTTTTACTAAACCATTAAAATGACCAGGAAGCACAGCAAGCAGCCGAAAAGGCATTCTATGCTCCTAAACTGGATGAAAGAGTGAGCAAAGCTGTAGCAGCAGCCAACAAGGCAGCTAATGCCGCTAGAGTTTCAGCTGTCAAGGCTGTTCAAAAGAGAGCAGACTTGAACAATGGCAGAGATGAGACTTTTGGCATTGTTTGTCCTGTGCCCTTCTGAGTATGTGTGGCCTGGGTCAATTATACGTGGCTGACTAGAAAGAATCTATAATGGGAAGGAGTTGAGCAACCTTGTTTTTGTGTTGTGGGATCAGTGTATCTGTACCTTTAAGGTATGTCGTGCCTGGAACCTCATTCACTTTCTGAGAAAAAAAGTAGAGGATTAGGTGAAGATGTTAAGTGCCTTAATTTTCATGCTTTTGTTTGTCAATAGAACAAAAAAGAAGTCCCTGATGCCATCGGGAGACTGTAGTAAGCACTGATAACCATATGCTTTGACTTTCTTTTTCTTTTTCTTTTTTTTTGATTGGGGTTAGTTAGTGTTGTGTTAAGTGTGTTAGAGGGACCTTGAATCCGGGCGTTTTTGGCACCGGGGGAGCGCTCACCACTGAGTCACATCCTACGCCCTCCATATGCTTTGACTTAAGCCTGTTCATATTGTGTCGTCCAAAATAAGTAATTTTGTCTAATTTTTATGTTATTCCCTAATCGTCTACTTTGTATTTAGGCTACAATCACACTTAATGGAAAAAGATTATGTACAAAGTTAATTTTTTGGAGGTAAAAAATACAAATAAATCATAGTCATTGATTTTGTGATTTGAATGAATAAGATTAAATCATGATTTTTTATGCATTTTCTCGGTGACAAATTATATGGAAAAGTGACGAACTTTGTCGTCTTTTTCATTTTTCGGCGGCGAATTAAAAGTCGATTGTATCAAAAATCAACTGGATCTTTGATCTCAACCCCACACTTAATTTATGTGAATCCCTTTTAAAATGACCAATATCTCATCATAATCTCTTAGTTTGTGTTAATTCAAGGCACCTATTTGGGCTGTTCCCTCAATTCTGTGAGGCCTTTCATTATTAAGTTGTATAGTAGCATTAATGATTAATAGAACTAGGCTGATGCACTTACAATTATTGACTTCAGTACAAGAGCAATCAGTGCCAAATCCTAAAAACAAGAAGACAAAGGAAAAGGATCATGTGTGTAACCAAACCATCACAATAAGCATTTGAGTGTCATATCATCAGTACAATCCTAATAACAGGTTAATCTTGAAGATGAGAGTTAAACAAAACACTGGGATTGCAAAATACGACATCATGTTTTTTGTGTGCTTTGCATCTGAAAATAAAAACAGATTGTAAAAAGTGTCACAACTAATCTAACTCTCGGTTTGCTCTCTTAACCTTCTGATTGTGCTCCTGACTGTCACAGCACTTGCAGTACTGCAAATAAAAAAACAGTTGTTCAGTAACATTACACGGAAATATGATTTGACAAAGCGAAACACAAAAAAGATTTTTACTTGAGGGTGTATGCACCGCCAGCCTTGACTTTGCCACAATCCTTACAACCCCATATTCCGACAGCCTTCCTCTTCACAGCATACTGTCATTCAACAGATGGTTAAACAAAGTAACACTGAAGCAACGATAGAAAATCACGTGAGGTGGGCATAAAAAAGTAAGAGGCTCACCTTGCCGCAAAACTCACAGAAGTACTTGCTGTGCTGGCTGACCTCCATCTTCTTAATCTGCTTACGCAGACTGGCACCATAACGGGTACCTATACAATGATCATAGATAATTTGAATATCAAATTACACTGTTAAGCCACAGCTAGAAACTACCGTTCACCATTAACATGTCAATCGTAAATACTTAAAGCTTCACTTGCAAACATTTCACAATGTGCAAGGTTAATTAACAACAGTTACACAAATTGATACCATACTAGATACACTGAGTATAACTTACCATATTTCCCAACAATACCAGCCTTCTTAGTCCTCTTAGTCTACATAAGATGATACAAAAGAAAAAACATACATTAGAAGTTATTGAATCAAAAAAAAAAAAATATTTGAAACACACAGAAACTGAGACTAATAAACACAAAGACAAGTGTTAATTTTCAGAACGAATTCATCCAACAACAATAAACTATTATTTATACATTGAAAAGGGCATCCAACCACTAACTTAATCGTGTTCCAGAATCTGATCAGGAATTCCAATGGGCGTCATAAACATACAAGAAATGAAACCTACAGACATACACATACATAAAATGCACTTGATGGTTCGTCAGTGCTTCAATAACTTTTGGAAACAGAATTAAACCAGTAAGCTTCGCAACACTACACCATGGCTTTATTCAGCGAACACACACTATTAAAAACCACGAAATGACTTGTCGCATGATGGACTACAGAAAAAACATGAAACCATAGATTGCAAAATCTTTACGAGAATTGCTAAAAGTGAACAGAAAGGCTTTCGAAGAAATGACAATTACCATGGCGGACGCCGGTTGAGAAGCTGTGAGGAGTTTCGGAGCTGCTTAAACAGACCAGAAACCCTAGCGATTGATTTTGCTTATAAACGTCGACGAAACAAGCAACTGGGCCGTTTTGGGCCCAAATTAATGGCCCGAGTGCAAACATCACCCTTTTAACGAAGAAGCCAACATGCCTGATGATATTCTTCGTCTTCCATTGCATTTATTTGTTTAACTTCAGGTTTGCTGCCTGCATGTTTCATTTACAACACGCTGCATTTTTTGATGCGGTCTTTCAAAGAACTCCCGATAAGCAAGCCTTCTCCTTCAAAGAACATCAGGTAAACAATGTGCTGAATTTTATCTGCAAAACCATAGTTTGTGTTCTTCTTGAAAGATCATATCTAGTCTTTAGATGTCTTGTGCAGCATGCAGCTCATCTGTTCTCTTTGGCCACCTTAGGCTAGTTGCTGGAATAGTTCCCGTGTCTTTTTATTAAGTTCATTCTCTGATTGCTTGCTACCCCCACCAGACATGAACTTCATGTTCAGACTCGAGAAGAGGCATGGATTCTCGATAGCTTAAAGTTGAGCATCCCCTGAAATGACAAGTTAGGCCAAGGCATTTATTAAATGCTGATGTAGTTTTATGGGATTAAATTATAATTTACCTGAAATCATGCTGATGTGCTCATATGACGTGACGTCCCCTGACTGGATTTCTGTTATTCACCACAGGGCCATGCATCATTATGTCTTCTTAAGGTAACAATTTCAAGCCTTTTATATTTTTCAGTCATCAGCTTCCACAATTGTGATGATTCTGATATTTTTCCATCCTTTATCAATGCAATTAAAATCACATTAAGGTGACTGCATTAGCTGCTACTCCCTGATCCATCATTTCGCAAGATATCGTTGGCCTCTTCCCATTTACCAGTATGGCAGGAAAACCATGGATCGTTGTAGTACACGCAAGCGCATCAAGTGAGATTCCCTTGCTCTTCGTCTCATATATAACACTGTTGGCCTCCTCACAATAGTCAGTTTGGAACAAATTATGAATCATTGAGGTATCACCGAAGTAACCAACAGTTTCAAAATTATAGATCCATAAGCATTCACCAGCAATATCAAGAAGGTATACTCCTTAGCAAATTCATTGTGCTTTCGTTCATGCCCGAGCCGTGAATTAAAGAGTTGCCGGTATCCATATAGGAACTTTCAGTCTTGAAATCCAGAAGTCGACTTGCTTCCGATCCTTTACCATCTTTTATCAGTGTATTTATGATTACATTACATGTGATTTCGTTTGGTGAAACACCGTGCTCCAACATTTGAGAAAATATTCGTCTGGCCTCTTCCCAGTTACCCATGTTGCAAAAACCATGAATTAATGTGGTATATGTAACCACATTAGGGGTGATAGAATTGCTCTTCATTTCACAAATAATATCCTTTGCTTTTTCACAAAGTCCATTGAGGAACAAGCCATGAATCATTGTGTTATAAGTAACCAAATCAGGAGTAATTCTCATGCTCTTCATCTCACAAACAATAGCTTCAGCCTGCTCCCAGTTCCCAGTATGGCATAGAGCATGAATCATTGTGTTATAAGTATAAACATTGGGGAAGACTCCCTTGCTCGTCATCTCAGAAAATATACCTTTAGCCTCTTCCCATTTACCAGCTTTAGCAAAACCATCAATGATTGAACTATAAGTAACCACATCTGGGTTACAGCCATTGATCTTCATTGCATTAAATATTCCTTGGGCAGCATCCCATTTACCACCATTAAAAAGGCCACGAATCATTGCACTATATGTAACCACATTTGGGATGACCCCATTAATAATCATTTGACAAAGAATGAGTTTTGCCTCCTTCCAGTTACAAGCATCACACAAACCCTGAATAATTGAACTGTAAGTTATCACATCTGGGATAATTCCACTGTGAGTCATTTCGGAGAAAATATCTCTCGCTTCTCCCAACTTTCCTGCTTGGCACAGACCCTGAAGCAAAGAACTGTAAGTTCGAACATTTGGAAAAATCCCATTCCTTTTCATCTCAGCAAAGACAGCCTTGCCTTCCTCAAACTCACGAGCTTGGCACAAGCCATGGATTAACGAATTATACGTTACAACATTGGGAGTAATTCCCTCACTCTTCATCTCAGCACATAGCCACTTGGCATAGTCCCATATCCCAGCCCTGCACAACCCATGAATCAATAAACTATATGTGAATATATCCGGCGCACAACCCGATTCCTTCATTTTACCTACCAAACAACCGGCTTCTTTAACTCTATCTTCCACACACAAACCCTTCACCAAACTATTGAAACAAATTGCATTCCACACATGGCCCATTTTCAAAATCATCGTCAAAACTCCAAACCCGTAAACAGTACAACCAACACTGCAATAGCAGTTCATCAAAATGCTCAAGGTATAAATATCTGGGGCTACAGCACCATTCAAGCGAAGCCTTCTGCACATTCCAATCGCTAGATGGTAATTCTTACTTTTTGCAACTGATGTTAATATTCTATTGTACTCGTATATGGGGCGACCCTGATGCTTCTTTGATTGGAGCATTTCGTCGAACAGGTTCTGTGCCTCATTCACACTACTCATGTCAACCACCGGTGTAGGCTTACCCGGCGAAGTGTATGCAGCGGTCGATGACGACGACAGAAACCGACGATTTAGCTGCCGGAAAAGAGCAGATGCTCCTCCTCGCACCATTTCCGAAGAACGCTGACATTGACAGGGATGATGCGACTGAAACCTGACTGTCCAAATTTCAAATATTCCCTCATTAAATTTGAGGGGCATTTTAGTGAAAATTGTAAGCACATGCGTGAAGCACTATGTTTAAATGATACTTCACAGGCCAAATTGTAAATAAGAAGGTCCTGAAATTTTAATTAATAATTTCAATTAGGGCCAATCATTAGTTACACTGCGTGCTTCTTTAAATTTTAAACCATGTCAGAATACATTTTTAAAGTTGGAGGACCATGTCGTATTGATTTCCTTTATATTTATTTAATGAACCATAAAAGTTTGAGAAAACGATAAATAGTGGATATGAACTATCACTCATTGACAAATTACGGTCTGAACTATGAAAATTGATAATTAAAGGCAATTTCAAAAAAAAAATCCCTATAAAAACACGTAAGTGACAGAATATCAATTAACAAAGTGAACTACACGAATAAATTGAGTCATCAACGTATGTTTGTAATCTTCTATAAATTTATGTGTTTGATTAACACGATATTGGGTTTCACGTTCTTCGGATATAAAATTTTATCTTACAGTATTTCTTTTTTCTAGACGCAATTTCAATTCGAGGGCTTGACGGATCAAGTAGAGGGAGTCCTTGGGAAGACGTATAGACCAAAGTATGTTAGTCCTGTAAAAAGAGGTGTGTGCCTATGTAGCACGGAAACCTCTACATGGGTGAGGTACCGGTTTCGGAAACCTCCTGGAAATCTCAAGAAACCTCCGAAAACCTTAGTTGGCCATTTCTTGAGATTTCAGAAACGGTCAACGAATTAGAAACTTCTAGGACATGGAAAGAAACTCTGGAAACCTCTAAAAACCTAATTTTACATTTTATTTTGGAAAATTTTTGAAAAAAAATAAATTTAAATGATAAATTAAATTATTTTAAAAAATCATAAAATTATTTATATATTTAATATATATTTAGTGCAGCGGTTCCGACACTTTCTTTTTTCCTTATTTTTGGATTTGCGGTTTCGAGGTTTCTTGCGGTTTCGAGGTTTCTTGCAGTTTCCGTTTCCGCTTCCGTGCTACATAGGGTGTGGAAATGCCTATCATGGGTGATGAGGATAAGTACACACCACCTCTCTCCATTCTTTTTTTTCTTCTTTTTTTATAAATTAAATTTCACTAATATTGACAAAGAATGGACAATCCCCAAACTCATGTCATTAGATGCATCTGAAGGGATTTGAATCGTCGACCTACTGGTCATTTGACCAAGACTATAACCGCTAAAACACTACTCCATCTGCACCTCTCTCAATTCCACTCTTTGCCAGGCCTTCGAGTTTAGGGAAACCATCCAGTTAGCACAATAAATTCAGCCTGCAGCAAGTAAATAAAGAGCAATCAGCTCTCAGTTTCTTCTTGTTCAACTCTGTCTTGAGCTCTTCTAGCAACAACAAAAAAAACTTTCTTGAGCTCTAGTGACGTCATTAATGTAACATTCATAAATAAATAAATAACAAACTATTGTTTGTTATATGTTTGGTCACAGGAATAAACATACAATATGCAGAGATAATTATTACTTGCATTTTCGTCTATTCATTTTCAATTTCGACGATTCTCTACAACAAAAAATGGCGATGGCTAGTTTTCTCCTGCAACCCATCGCGTCCTGGAGCGCTCGGAGCCTGTCAATTTCCGCCTCGATCAGTTCGAACGGTACGCGGACTTATTTTTCCTCATCCGATTGGAACATTTGAATTTATCACTGGTATTTTTTCTCTCCGGGTGATGTTTTTGGTTGTGAAATTTGGGCAGGTGCTGTGCCGTCGACGGCGAAGGGGAGGATGGTGGTTGAGATTCCGCTGGATAATATACGGAGGCCGTTGATGCGGACTAGGGCGAACGATCAGCAGAAAGTAAAGGAGTTGATGGACAGCATATCTGAAATAGGGCTTCAAGTACCTGTAATTACATTCCATTTTTTTTGTCTGTAATCTTGCTTGTTTAGTCATTTTATTTGATTTAGTCTTATCTGGATCAAGATTATTGAGTTAATGAAATTCAAACTTGCTGCTTATACTAAAGCTGCTCGCAAGTAAATTTGCTGCTTTTCATGGCGCAATGTGTATCTTTTCATATATCAAGTCTAACGAGTAATGACTTGTTGTATAATATGAATCAGTTTGTAAGAGTAGTAAAATCTTGGAACATGCTTGACATTGAGACATGATTGTTGCTGGGTAGTTCAAGAGTTTGTTTTTGACGGGGTGTCATTGCCAACTACCATTTGCGCCAACGATTATTTCAGTCCAGATACTATTAATAGTGTACAGTAATCCACTCTATGGAATGGTACCTGCTAATCTTATTGATAATACTTAAAACATAATGTTAGTGGATGTGTTGCTTGAATGCATTATACATACTCATCTGTCGATGCTGATTTTGTTTGTGAATGTTTATGATGCAGATTGATGTGCTTGAGGTGGATGGGGTTTACTATGGTATGTGTAATCGTTTCAGTTATTTGGATTATTTCATTTAATCGTTACCTAAATAGTTGTGAGTGGTATGAATCATTTGGAAATATTACTTATGTTGGTATGTCTTCAGGGTTTTCTGGTTGTCATCGCTACGAAGCGCATCAGAAGTTGGGGTTACCAACCATTCGATGTAAAGTACGGCGGGGAACAAAAGAAACTTTGAGGTCTATTACTTTTCTCACATGATCAAATTTTTTGTTAAAATGATGCATACTGCTGAATCAAAACTATCTGCTCTAACACTTGCTATACAATCTCAAAACGTCACAGTTTTCTTTTATGGTCCTGTAGGCATCACCTGCGGTGATTTGAGCGTAACAAAGCTGATGTTGCAAGTCGCAAGACCTCTAGTAAACTTTGGAGCATGTAACTGACAAATGGCACTTACAACTTTATACTCTATTGTTCATGGGCAAGAACATGAAAATTAAACGAGCCGAGCTCGAACACATATTTTTAATACTCGATAATGAACTTGAACTCGTCAAATTTTAAACTAAGTGTAGCTTGAGCTACCTAATACTCTGATCGACTTGTTTACACCCCCTACTCTTTATGAGCTACCTTTTGCTGGTCTTCTCATCACTGCACCCCCTACCACAAGTCAGATACAGGTTGTGATCTTCAACCCACCAGTCCATTCTAAATTTGAAACTTTCAAACGCACATCAATCGCAAAAATGCTCCTAGAAAAGTCCATTTCATAGATTTTGTTACACAATAAAGCTCCCAAAGTTTCACATATTCAACTTCTCAAATATGGACTACATAAAAGGAAGCCAAAATAGAATAATATAAAGAAAGAAACCTACCACGAGCTACCTGTAGTAAACTTCCGACTATTGTTTGCTGCAGGTCTGAATTAAAAGTTAAGTAGCAACCATGCCGCCCACATTTCATTCTCAAATGTAGTAGCAACTCTAGCGCCGAGTTGCCGTGAAAACACTGATTCAAACCAATATTCCGATTAATTTATGGAAATGATCAATATTAGCCAATCATATCGCTTCATGAAGTATTACTTAATGACAGTTATAAGGGAGTTTGACTTGGAGACAATTTAGTTGAGTTAGTTACATCAAACTTTGACTATAAGCCACCTTTGTATTTTTATGCTCCAGATATAGTTTGGTTTGAAGGCCGGATCAGCCATGACATGAAACAAGCAAAAAGACACTTTGCACATTTTTTTGTTTATTCCAACATATGTTTCTCTACATATACACATGATCCGGAAAACTTCCTCTTTCATTTTCTACTATGGAGTGTTTGGTCATCATTGCATTTCTGATCGTGTCGCACGCAACGATGTGTTTGAGCGGGGAGGAGCTCCTTTCCGTTGATTATTACAAAGAAACATGCCCGTATGCAGAAGAGATCGTCAGACGAGAGGTGGAAATTGCACTGATCAGAGACCCTCGAATGGCAGCTTCACTTCTCCGTCTACATTTTCATGATTGTTTCGTCTTGGTAAGCACGCAGGCTGAACATTTTATCATCACATGTGTTTTTCTTCCTTTCTTGCTTGATACATTTTTTTTTTGGCATACTTGCTGAAACCGGCAGGGTTGCGATGCATCACTTTTGTTGGATGATTTCGGAGATATTGTCAGTGAGAAACTGGCAGGGCCAAACAATAACTCATTGAGAGGATTTGAAGTATTGGACAGGATCAAGTTCCTCTTGGAGGCGGCCTGTCCTTATACTGTCTCTTGTGCTGACATCATCGCCATCGCAGCTCGTGACTCGGTCACATTGGTAAGCTCCCTTACTTCCTTTTCCGGAAACATTTTTTTCATTAATTATAATTCATCGAAAATTATGTTTTTAACATTTTGGAACAGAGAGGAGGACCATGGTGGGATGTCTGGCTAGGAAGACGAGACTCGTTGAAAGCGAGCTTCGACGGTGCTAACAAGTTCATCCCAAGTCCAAATTCCTCACTAGAGGCTCTCGTTTCCAACTTCGCCCAGCAAGGTCTAAATGTGGTAGACCTCGTAGCCCTATCAGGTGGCCATACGATCGGCAAGGCTAGGTGCACCAACTTTCGCAACAGAATATATAACCACAGTCTCGAAGAGCTTCACTACGACTACTGTCAAAGGACCACGGTCTTCAGGAGAGTTCTCGGGTCAATATGTCCTCAATCAGGCCGAGACAATGCCATAGCGCCATTGGATTTCAGGACCCCGGCGAGGTTTGACAACTATTATTACCGAAACCTTCTGGAGGAGAAAGGGCTACTGCATTCGGACAGTGTTCTGCTCAATGAGGATGTTGGAGGGGAAGTGAGGAGACTGGTTTGGAAATATGGGGAAGATCAGGATGTGTTCTTTGCTTCATTTGCTCAGTCAATGGTCAAAATGGGCAACATAAATGTCTTGGTTGGACATGAAGGACAGATTAGAAGGAACTGCAGGTTTCTGAATGGGTAAAATTTAAATGTATTTTTTAGATTCACAAAAATAATTCGGCTCAAATTGATTTAAGTCCAAAATTCCGATTATGATGAAATAACATGAATTGAGAAGAATGACGAATATTAACCAATAAGGAAAATGGCAAAGTGGTACATGAACTATCATCCTATTGAGAAATTACGGTTTGAAGTATGAAAATTGACAATTAAGAGCAATTTCAAAATATTTCAAAATATTTAGAGCAATTACGAACTCAGATTATGATGAAAAAAGAATAGTTATAGTATCAACAGAGTCCTATTCGTCGTTCAGAACGAGTTCAACAGTAAGTTTTTTTGGTACACGATCAATAAAGTAAATCGATAGTGTGAGACCCTTAAGCATGTCGATAATGTGTGATTCTTCCACCCATACTCTTTTCTAAGTATATATAATGATTTACCTTCGTTAATTATGTTTTTTATTTTATCCCTCACCACCAAAATCTGTGGATGCACACCTACAAAAATCGAGTAATTTTGTGTAATTTTTGTTTTACTCCCTAATCGTCTTTCATTTTCACTAATTACACTACAATCGCACTGAACTAGTATAATGATAAAAAAAGAATAGTTATAGTATCAACAGAGTCCTATTCGTCATTCAGAACGAGTTCAACATTAAGTTTTTTGCTACACGATCAATAAAGTAAATCGATAGTAAATCGATAGCGTGAGACCCTTATGCATGTCGATAATGTGTGATTCTTCCACCCATACTCTTTTCAAAGTATATATAATAATGTACCTTCGTTAATTAGGTTTTTTTAATTTTTGCCCCCACCACCAAAATCTGTGGAAGTACCCCTACGAAAATCGAGTAATTTTGTCTAATTTTTATTTTACTCCCTAATCGTCTTTAATTTTCACTAATTACACTACAATAGCACTGAACTCGTATTATGATGAAAAAAGAATAGTTATAGTATCAATAGAGTCCAATTCGTCATTCAGAACGAGTTCAACAGTAATTTTTTTGCTACACAATCAATAAAGTAAATCGATAGTGTGAGACCCTTAAGCATGTCGATAATGTGTAATTCTTCCACCCATACACTTTTCTAAGTATATATAATGATTTATCTTCGTTAATTAGTTTTTTTATTTTTGCCCCCACCACCAAAATCTGTGGATGTACCCCTACGAAAATCGAGTAATTTTGTCTAATTTTTGTTTTACTCCCTAATCATCTTTAATTTTCACTAATTACACTACAATCGCACTGAACTCGTATTATGATGAAAAACTAATAGTTATAGTATCAACAGAGTCCTATTCGTCGTTCAGAACGAGTTCAACAGTAAGTTTTTAACTACACGATCAATAAAGTAAATCGATAGTGTGAGACCCTTAAGCATGTCGATAATGTGTGATTCTTCCACCCATACTCTTTTCTAAGTGTATATAACGATTTACCTTTGCTAATTAGGTTTTTTTATTTTTGCCCCCACCACTAAAATCTGTGGATGTACCCCTACGAAAATCGAGTAATTTTGTCTAATTTTTGTTTTACTCCCTAATTGTCTTTAATTTTCACTAATTACACTATAATCGCACTGAACTCGTATCATGATGAAACAAGAATAGTTATAGTATCAACAGAGTCCTATTCGTCGTTCAGAACGAGTTCAACAGTAAGTTTTTTGCTACACGATCAATAAAGTAAATCGATAGTGTGAGACCCTTAAGCATGTCGATAATGTGTGATTCTTCCACCCATACTCTTTCCTAAGTATATATAATGATTTAACTTCATTAATTAGGTTTTTTTTGCCCCCACCACCAAAATCTGTGGATGTACCCCTATGAAAATCGAGTAATTTTGTCTTATTTTTTACTCCCTAATCATCTTTAATTTACACTAATTACACTACAATCGCACTGAACTTGTATTATGATGAAAAAAGAATAGTTATAGTATCAACAGAGTCCTATTCGTCGTTCAGAATGAGTTCAACAGTAAGTTTTTTTGGTACACGATCAATAAAGTAAATCGATAGTATGAGATCCTTAAACATGTCAATAATGTGTGATTCTTCCACCCATACTCTTTTCTAAGTATATATAATGATTTACCTTCGTTAATTATATTTTTCCCCCAACACCAAAATCTGTGGATGTACCCCTACGGAAATCGAGTAATTTTGTCTAATTTTTATTTTACTCCCTAATCGTCTTTAATTTTCACTAATTATACTACATTCACACTGAACTCGTATTATGATGAAAAAAGAATAGTTATAGTATCAACAGAATCTTATTCGTCGTTCAGAACGAGTTCAACAGTAAGTTTTTAGCTAAATGATCAATAAAGTAAACCGTTAGTGTGAGACCCTTAAGCATGTCGATAATGTGTGATTCTTCCACCCATACTCTTTTCTAAGTATATATAATGATTTACCTTCGTTAATTAGGTTTTTTTATTTTTTCCCCCACCACCAAAATCTGTGGATGTACCCCTACGAAAATCGAGTAATTTTGTCTAATTTTTGTTTTACTCCCTAATCGTCTTTAATTTTGACTAATTACACTACAATAGCACTGAACTCGTATTATGATGAAAAAAAGAATAGTTATAGTATCAACAGAGTCCTATTCGTCGTTCAGAACGAGTTCAACATTAAGTTTTTTTGCTACACGATCAATAAACTAAATCGATAGTGTGAGACCCTTAAGCATGTTGATAATGTGTGATTCTTCCACCCATACTTTTTTCTAAGTATATACAATGATTTACGTTCGTTAATTAAGTTTTTTTATTTTTGCCCCCACCACCAAAATCTGTGGATGTACCCCTCCGAAAATCGAGTAATTTTGTCTAATTTTTGTTTTAATCCCTAATCGTCTTTAATTTTCACTAATTACACTACATTCACACTGAACTCGTATTATGATGAAAAAAAAATAGTTATAGTATCAACATAGTCCTATTCTTCGTTCAGAATGAGTTCAACAGTAAGTTTTTTTGCTACACGATCAATAAAGTAAATCGATAGTGTGAGATCCTTAGGCATGTCGATAATGTGTGATTCTTCCACCCATACTCTTTTCTAAGTATATATTATGATTTACCTTCGTTAATTAGGTTTTTTTATTTTTGCCCCCACCACCAAAATCTGTGGATGTACCCCCACGAATATTGAGTAATTTTGTCTAATTTTTGTTTTAATCCCTAATCGTCTTTAATTTTCACTAAATACACTACAAATCGCACTGAACTCGTATTATGATGAAAAAAGAATAGTTATAGTATCAACAGAGTCCTATTCTTTGTTCAGAACGAGTTCAACAGTAAGTTTTTTTGCTACACGATCAATAAGGTAAATCGATAGTGTGAGACCCTTAAGCATGTCGATAATGTGTGATTCTTCCAACCATACTCTTTTCTAAGTATATATTATGATTTACCTTCGTTAATTAGGTTTTTTTATTTTTGCCCCCACCACCAAAATCTGTGGATGTACCCCCACGAAAATTGAGTAATTTTGTCTAATTTTTTTTTTAATCCCTAATCGTCTTTAAATTTCACTAAATACACTACAAATCGCACTGAACTCGTATTATGATGAAAAAAGAATAGTTATAGTATCAACATAGTCCTATTCTTCGTTCAGAATGAGTTCAACAGTAAGTTTTTTTGCTACACGATCAATAAAGTAAATCGATAGTGTGAGATCCTTAGGCATGTCTATAATGTGTGATTCTTCCACCCATACTCTTTTCTAAGTATATATAATGATTTACCTTCGTTAATTAGGTTTTTTTATTTTTGCCCCCACCACCAAAATCAGTGGATGTACCCCTACGAAATTCGAGTGATTTTGTCTAATTTTTGTTTTACTCCCTAATCGTCTTTAATTTTCACTAAATACACTACAAATCGCACTGAACTCGTATTATGATGAAAAAAGAATAGTTATAGTATCAACAGAGTCCTATTTTTTATTCAGAACGAGTTCAAAAGTAAGTTTTTTTGCTACACGATCAATAAAGTAAATCGATAGTGTGAGACCCTTAAGCATGTCGATAATGTGTGATTCTTCCACCCATACTCTTTTCTAAGTATATATAATGCTTTACCTTCATTAATTAGGTTTTTTTATTTTTGCCCCCACCACCAAAATCTGTGGATGTACCCCTACGAAAATCGAGTAATTTTGTCTAATATTTGTTGTACTCCCTAATCGTCTTTAATTTTCACTAATTACACTACAATCCCACTGAGCTCGTATTATGATGAAAAAAGAATTGTTATAGTATCAACAGAGTCCTATTCAATGTTCAGAACGAGTTCAACAGTAAGTTTTTTTTGCTACACGATGAATAAAGTAAATCGATAGTGTGAGACCCTCAAGCTTGTCGATAATGTGTGATTCTTCCACCCATACTCTTTTCTAAGTATATATAATGATTTACCATCGTTAATTAGGTTTTTTTATTTTTGCTCCCACCACCAAAATCTGTGGATGTACCCCTACGAAAATCGAGTAATTTTGTCTAATTTTTTTAAATCCCTTATCGTCTTTAATTTTCACTAAGTAGACTACAATCGCACTGAACTCGTATTATAATGAAAAAAGAATAGTTATAGTATCAACATAGTCCTATTCGTCGTTCAGAACGAGTTCAACAGTAAGTTTTTTTGCTACACGATCAATAAAGTAAATCGATAGTGTGAGACCTTTAAGCATGTCGATAATGTGTGATTCTTCCACCCATACTCTTTTCTAAGTATATATACTGATTTACCTTTATTAATTAGGTTTTTTTATTTTTGCCCCCACCACCAAAATCTGTGGATGTACCCCTACGAAAATCGAGTGATTTTGTCTAATATTTGTTGTACTCCCTAATCGTCTGTAATTTTCACTAATTATACTACAATCCCACTGAGCTCGTATTATGATGAAAAAAGAATTGTTGTAGTATCAACAGAGTCCTATTCAATGTTCAGAACGAGTTCAACATTAAGTTTTTTTGCTACACGATGAATAAAGTAAATCGATAGTGTGAGACCCTCAAGCTTGTCGATAATGTGTAATTCTTCCACCCATTCTCTTTTCTAAGTATATATATAATGATTTACCATCGTTAATTAGGTTTTTTTTATTTTTGCTCCCACCACCAAAATCTGTGGATGTACCCCTACGAAAATAGAGTAATTTTTTCTAATTTTTTAAATCCCTTATCGTCTTTAATTTTCACTAAGTAGACTACAATCGCACTGAACTCGTATTATAATGAAAAAAGAATAGTTATAGTATCAACATAGTCCTATTCGTCGTTCAGAACGAGTTCAACAGTAAGTTTTTTTGCTACACGATCAAAGAAGTAAATCGATAGTGTGAGACCTTTAAGCATGTCGATAATGTGTGATTCTTCCACCCATACTCTTTTCTAAGTATATATAATGATTTACCTTCGTTAATTAGGTTTTTTTATTTTTGCCCCCACCACCAAAATCTGTGGATGTACCCCTTCGAAAATCGAGTAATTTTGTCTAATATTTGTTGTACTCCCTAATCGTCTTTAATTTTCACTAATTACACTACAATCCCACTGAGCTCGTATTATGATGAAAAAAGAATTGTTATAGTATCAACAGAGTCCTATTCTTTGTTCAGAACGAGTTCGACAGTAAGTTTTTTTGCTACACGATCAATAAAGTAAATCGATAGTGTGAGACACTTAAGCATGTCGATAATGTGTGATTCTTCCACCCATACTCTTTTCTAAGTATATATAATGCTTTACCTTCATTAATTAGGTTTTTTTATTTTTGCCCCCACCACCAAAATCTGTGGATGTACCCCTACGAAAATCGAGTAATTTTGTCTAATATTTGTTGTACTCCCTAATCGTCTTTAATTTTCACTAATTACACTACAATCCCACTGAGCTCGTATTATGATGACAAAAGAATTGTTATAGTATCAACAGAGTCCTATTCAATGTTCAAAACGAGTTCAACATTAAGTTTTTTTGCTACACGATGAATAAAGTAAATCGATAGTGTGAGACCCTCAAGGTTGTCGATAATGTGTAATTCTTCCACCCATACTCTTTTCTAAGTATATATAATGATTTACCATCGTTAATTAGGTTTTTTTTATTTTTGCTCCCACCACCAAAATCTGTGGATGTACCCCTACGAAAATAGAGTAATTTTTTCTAATTTTTTTAATCCCTTATCGTCTTTAATTTTCACTAAGTAGACTACAATCGCACTGAACTCGTATTATAATGAAAAAAGAATAGTTATAGTATCAACATAGTCCTATTCGTCGTTCAGAACGAGTTCAACAGTAAGTTTTTTTGCTACACGATCAATAAAGTAAATCGATAGTGTGAGACCTTTAAGCATGTCGATAATGTGTGATTCTTCCACCCATACTCTTTTCTAAGTATATATAATGATTTACCTTCGTTAATTAGGTTTTTTTATTTTTGCCCCCACCACCAAAATCAGTGGATGTACCCCTTCGAAAATCGAGTAATTTTGTCTAATTTTTGTTTTACTCCCTAATCGTCTTTAATTTTCACTAATTACACTACAATAGCACTGAACTCGTATTATGATGAAAAAAGAATAGTTATAGTATCAACAGAGTCCTATTCTTTGTTCAGAACGAGTTCGACAGTAAGTTTTTTTGCTACACGATCAATAAAGTAAATCGATAGTGTGAGACACTTAAGCATGTCGATAATGTGTGATTCTTCCACCCATACTCTTTTCTAAGTATATATAATGCTTTACCTTCGTTAATTAGGTTTCTTAATTTTTGCCCCCACCACCAAAATCTGTGGATGTACCCCCACGAAAATCGAGTAATTTTGTCTAATTTTTGTTTTACTCCCTAATCATCTTTAATTTTCACTAATTACACTACAATAGCACTGAACACGTATTATGATGAAAAACGAATAGTTATAGTATCAACAGAGTCCTATTCGTCGTTCAGAACGAGTTCAACAGTAAGTTTTTTTGCTACACGATCAATAAAGTAAATCGATAGTGTGAGACCCTTATGCATGTTGATAATGTGTGATTCTTCCACCCATACTCTTTTCTAAGTATATATAATGATTTACCATCGTTAATTAGGTTTTTTTATTTTTGCCCCCACCACCAAAATCTGTGGATGTACCCCTACGAAAATCGAGTAATTTTGTCTAATTTTTGTTTTACTCCCTAATCATCTTTAATTTTCACTAAATACACTACAAATCGCACTGAACTCGTATTATGATGAAAAAAGAATAGTTATAGTATCAACAGAGTCCTATTCTTTGTTCAGAACGAGTTCAACAGTAACTTTTTTTTCTACACGATCAATAAAGTAAATCGATAGTGTGAGACCCTTAAGCATGTCGATAATGTGTGATTCTTGCACCCATACTCTTTTCTAAGTATATAAAATGATTTACCTTCGTTAATTAGGTTTTTTAATTTTTTCCCCCACCACCAAAATCTGTGGATGTACCCCACGAAAATCGAGTAATTTTGTCTAATTTTTGTTTTACTCCCTAATCATCTTTAATTTTCACTAAATACACTACAAATCGCACTGAAATCGTATTATGATGAAAAAAGAATAGTTATAGTATCAACAGAGTCCTATTCGGAACGAGTTCAACAGTAAGTTTGTTTGCTACATGATCAATAAAGTAAATCGATAGTGTGAGACCCTTATGCATGTTGATAATGTGTGATTCTTCCACCCATACTCTTTTCAAAGTATATATAATGATTTACCTTCGTTAATTAGGTTTTTTTATTTTTGCCCCCACCACCAAAATCTGTGGATGTACCCCTACGAAAATCGAGTAATTTTGTCTAATTTCTGTTTTACTCCCTAATCATCTTTAATTTTCACTAAATACACTACAAATCGCACTGAACTCGTATTATGATGAAAAAAGAATAGTTATAGTATCAACAGAGTCCTATTCGTCGTTCAGAACGAGTTCAACAGTAAGTTTTCTTGCTACACGATCAATAAAGTGAATCGATAGTGTGAGACCTTTAAGCATGTCGATAATGTGTGATTCTTCCACCCATACTCTTTTCTAAGTATATATAATGATTTACCTTCGTTAATTAGGTTTTTTTGTTTTTGCCCCCACCACCAAAATCTGTGGATGTACCCCTACGAAAATCGAGTAATTTTGTCTAATTTTTGTTTTACTCCCTAATCATCTATAATTTTCACTAAATACACTACAAATCGCAATGAACTCGTATTATGATGAAAAAAGAATAGTTATAGTATCAACAGAGTCCTATTATCAACAGTAAGTTTTTTTGCTACACGATCAATAAAGTGAATCGATAGTGTGAGACCTTTAAGCATGTCGATAATGTGTGATTCTTCCACCCATACTCTTTTCTAAGTGTATATAGTGATTTACCTTCGTTAATTAGGTTTTTTTATTTTTGCCCCTACCACCAAAATCTGTGGATGTACCCCTATGAAAATCAAGTAATTTTGTCTAATTTTTGTTGTACCCCCTAATCGTCTTTAATTTTCACTAATTACACTACAATCGCACTGAGCTCGTATAATGATGAAAAAAGAATAGTTATAATATCAACAGAGTCCTATTCGTCGTTCAGAACGAGTTCAACAGTAAGTTTTTTTGCTACACGATCAATAAAGTAAATCGATAGTGTGAGACCCTTAAGCATGTTGATAATGTGTGATTCTTCCACCCATACTCTTTTCTAAGTATATATAATGATTTACCTTCGTTAATTAGGTTTTTTTATTTTTGCCCCCACCACCAAAATCTGTGGATGTACCCCTACGAAAATCGAGTAATTTTGTCTAATTTCTGTTTTACTCCCTAATCATCTTTAATTTTCACTAAATACACTACAAATCGCACTGAACTCGTATTATGATGAAAAAAGAATAGTTATAGTATCAACAGAGTCCTATTCGTCGTTCAGAACGAGTTCAACAGTAAGTTTTCTTGCTACACGATCAATAAAGTGAATCGATAGTGTGAGACCTTTAAGCATGTCGATAATGTGTGATTCTTCCACCCATACTCTTTTCTAAGTATATATAATGATTTACCTTCGTTAATTAGGTTTTTTTGTTTTTGCCCCCACCACCAAAATCTGTGGATGTACCCCTACGAAAATCGAGTAATTTTGTCTAATTTTTGTTTTACTCCCTAATCATCTTTAATTTTCACTAAATACACTACAAATCGCACTGAACTCGTATTATGATGAAAAAAGAATATTTATAGTATCAACAGAGTCCTATTCGTCGTTCAGAACGAGTTCAACAGTAAGTTTTCTTGCTACACGATCAATAAAGTGAATCGATAGTGTGAGACCTTTAAGCATGTCGATAATGTGTGATTCTTCCACCCATACTCTTTTCTAAGTATATATAATGATTTACCTTCGTTAATTAGGTTTTTTTGTTTTTGCCCCCACCAGCAAAATCTGTGGATGTACCCCTACGAAAATCGAGTAATTTTGTCTTTTTGTTTTACTCCCTAATCATCTTTAATTTTCACTAAATACACTACAAATCGCACTGAACTCGTATTATGATGAAAAAAGAATAGTTATAGTATCAACAGAGTCCTATTATCAACAGTAAGTTTTTTTGCTACACGATCAATAAAGTGAATCGATAGTGTGAGACCTTTAAGCATGTCGATAATGTGTGATTCTTCCACCCATACTCTTTTCTAAGTATATATAGTGATTTACCTTCGTTAATTAGGTTTTTTTATTTTTGCCCCTACCACCAAAATCTGTGGATGTACCCCTATGAAAATCAAGTAATTTTGTCTAATTTTTGTTGTACCCCCTAATCGTCTTTAATTTTCACTAATTACACTACAATCGCACTGAGCTCGTATAATGATGAAAAAAGAATAGTTATAATATCAACAGAGTCCTATTCGTCGTTCAGAACGAGTTCAACAGTAAGTTTTTTTGCTACACGATCAATAAAGTAAATCGATAGTGTGAGACCCTTATGCATGTTGATAATGTGTGATTCTTCCACCCATACTCTTTTCTAAGTATATATAATGATTTACCTTCGTTAATTAGGTTTTTTTATTTTTGCCCCCACCACCAAAATCTGTGGATGTACCCCTACGAAAATCGAGTAATTTTGTCTAATTTCTGTTTTACTCCCTAATCATCTTTAATTTTCACTAAATACACTACAAATCGCACTGAACTCGTATTATGATGAAAAAAGAATAGTTATAGTATCAACAGAGTCCTATTCGTCGTTCAGAACGAGTTCAACAGTAAGTTTTCTTGCTACACGATCAATAAAGTGAATCGATAGTGTGAGACCTTTAAGCATGTCGATAATGTGTGATTCTTCCACCCATACTCTTTTCTAAGTATATATAATGATTTACCTTCGTTAATTAGGTTTTTTTGTTTTTGCCCCCACCACCAAAATCTGTGGATGTACCCCTACGAAAATCGAGTAATTTTGTCTAATTTTTGTTTTACTCCCTAATCATCTTTAATTTTCACTAAATACACTACAAATCGCACTGAACTCGTATTATGATGAAAAAAGAATATTTATAGTATCAACAGAGTCCTATTCGTCGTTCAGAACGAGTTCAACAGTAAGTTTTCTTGCTACACGATCAATAAAGTGAATCGATAGTGTGAGACCTTTAAGCATGTCGATAATGTGTGATTCTTCCACCCATACTCTTTTCTAAGTATATATAATGATTTACCTTCGTTAATTAGGTTTTTTTGTTTTTGCCCCCACCACCAAAATCTGTGGATGTACCCCAAAGAAAATCGAGTAATTTTGTCTAATTTTTGTTTTACTCCCTAATCATCTTTAATTTTCACTAAATACACTACAAATCGCACTGAACTCGTATTATGATGAAAAAAGAATAGTTATAGTATCAACAGAGTCCTATTATCAACAGTAAGTTTTTTTGCTACACGATCAATAAAGTGAATCGATAGTGTGAGACCTTTAAGCATGTCGATAATGTGTGATTCTTCCACCCATACTCTTTTCTAAGTATATATAATGATTTACCTTCGTTAATTAGGTTTTTTTTATTTTTGCCCCTACCACCAAAATCTGTGGATGTACCCCTATGAAAATCAAGTAATTTTGTCTAATTTTTGTTGTACCCCCTAATCGTCTTTAATTTTCACTAATTACACTACAATCGCACTGAGCTCGTATAATGATGAAAAAAGAATAGTTATAATATCAACAGAGTCCTATTCGTCGTTCAGAACGAGTTCAACAGTAAGTTTTTTTGCTACACGATCAATAAAGTAAATCGATAGTGTGAGACCCTTATGCATGTTGATAATGTGTGATTCTTCCACCCATACTCTTTTCTAAGTATATATAATGATTTACCTTCGTTAATTAGGTTTTTTTATTTTTGCCCCCACCACCAAAATCTGTGGATGTACCCCTATGAAAATCGAGTAATTTTGTCTAATTTTTGTTTTACTCCCTAATCATCTTTAATTTTCACTAAATACACTACAAATCGCACTGAACTCGTATTATGATGAAAAAAGAATAGTTATAGTATCAACAGAGTCCTATTCTTTGTTCAGAACGAGTTCAACAGTAACTTTTTTTGCTACACGATCAATAAAGTAAATCGATAGTGTGAGACCCTTAAGCATGTCGATAATGTGTGATTCTTGCACCCATACTCTTTTCTAAGTATATATAATGATTTACCTTCGTTAATTAGGTTTTTTAATTTTTTCCCCCACCACCAAAATCTGTGGATGTACCCCACGAAAATCGAGTAATTTTGTCTAATTTTTTTTGTTTTACTCCCTAATCATCTTTAATTTTCACTAAATACACTACAAATCGCACTGAAATCGTATTATGATGAAAAAAAGAATAGTTATAGTATCAACAGAGTCCTATTCGGAACGAGTTCAATAGTAAGTTTTTTTGCTACACGATCAATAAAGTAAATCGATAGTGTGAGACCCTTATGCATGTTGATAATGTGTGATTCTTTCACCCATACTCTTTTCTAAGTATATATAATGATTTACCTTCGTTAATTAGGTTTTTTTATTTTTGCCCCCACCACCAAAATCTGTGGATGTACCCCTACGAAAATCGAGTAATTTTGTCTAATTTTTGTTTTACTCCCTAATCATCTTTAATTTTCACTAAATACACTACAAATCGCACTGAACTCGTATTATGATGAAAAAAGAATAGTTATAGTATCAACAGAGTCCTATTCGTCGTTCAGAACGAGTTCAACAGTAAGTTTTCTTGCTACACGATCAATAAAGTGAATCGATAGTGTGAGACCTTTAAGCATGTCGATAATGTGTGATTCTTCCACCCATACTCTTTTCTAAGTATATATAATGATTTACCTTCGTTAATTAGGTTTTTTTGTTTTTGCCCCCACCACCAAAATCTGTGGATGTACCCCTACGAAAATCGAGTAATTTTGTCTAATTTTTGTTTTACTCCCTAATCATCTTTAATTTTCACTAAATACACTACAAATCGCACTGAACTCGTATTATGATGAAAAAAGAATAGTTATAGTATCAACAGAGTCCTATTCGTCGTTCAGAACGAGTTCAACAGTAAGTTTTCTTGCTACACGATCAATAAAGTGAATCGATAGTGTGAGACCTTTAAGCATGTCGATAATGTGTGATTCTTCCACCCATACTCTTTTCTAAGTATATATAATGATTTACCTTCGTTAATTAGGTTTTTTTGTTTTTGCCCCCACCACCAAAATCTGTGGATGTACCCCTACGAAAATCGAGTAATTTTGTCTAATTTTTGTTTTACTCCCTAATCATCTTTAATTTTCACTAAATACACTACAAATCGCACTGAACTCGTATTATGATGAAAAAAGAATAGTTATAGTATCAACAGAGTCCTATTCGTCGTTCAGAACGAGTTCAACAGTAAGTTTTCTTGCTACACGATCAATAAAGTGAATCGATAGTGTGAGACCTTTAAGCATGTCGATAATGTGTGATTCTTCCACCCATACTCTTTTCTAAGTATATATAATGATTTACCTTCGTTAATTAGGTTTTTTTGTTTTTGCCCCCACCACCAAAATCTGTGGATGTACCCCTAAGAAAATCGAGTAATTTTGTCTAATTTTTGTTTTACTCCCTAATCATCTTTAATTTTCACTAAATACACTACAAATTGCACTGAACTCGTATTATGATGAAAAAAGAATAGTTATAGTATCAACAGAGTCCTATTATCAACAGTAAGTTTTTTTGCTACACGATCAATAAAGTGAATCGATAGTGTGAGACCTTTAAGCATGTCGATAATGTGTGATTCTTCCACCCATACTCTTTTCTAAGTATATATAATGATTTACCTTCGTTAATTAGGTTTTTTTATTTTTGCCCCCACCACCAAAATCTGTGGATGTACCCCTATGAAAATCAAGTAATTTTGTCTAATTTTTGTTGTACCCCCTAATCGTCTTTAATTTTCACTAATTACACTACAATCGCACTGAGCTCGTATAATGATGAAAAAAGAATAGTTATAATATCAACAGAGTCCTACTCGTCGTTCAGAATGAGTTCAACAGTAAGTTTTTTTGCTACACGATCAATAAAGTGAATCGATAGTGTGAGACCTTTAAGCATGTCGATAATGTGTGATTCTTCCACCCATACTCTTTTCTAAGTATATATAATGATTTACCTTCGTTAATTAGGTTTTTTTATTTTTGCCCCCACCACCAAAATCTGTGGATGTACCACTACGAAAATCGAGTAATTTTGTCTAATTTTTGTTTTACTCCCTAATCATCTTTAATTTTCACTAAATACACTACAAATCGCACTGAACTCGTATTATGATGAAAAAAGAATAGTTATAGTATCAACAGAGTCCTATTCTTTGTTCAGAACGAGTTCAACAGTAACTTTTTTTGCTACACGATCAATAAAGTAAATCGATAGTGTGAGACCCTTAAGCATGTCGATAATGTGTGATTCTTGCACCCATACTCTTTTCTAAGTATATATAATGATTTACCTTCGTTAATTAGGTTTTTTAATTTTTTCCCCCACCACCAAAATCTGTGGATGTACCCCACGAAAATCGAGTAATTTTGTCTAATTTTTGTTTTACTCCCTAATCATCTTTAATTTTCACTAAATACACTACAAATCGCACTGAAATCGTATTATGATGAAAAAAGAATAGTTATAGTATCAACAGAGTCCAATTCGGAACGAGTTCAACAGTAAGTTTTTTTGCTACATGATCAATAAAGTAAATCGATAGTGTGAGACCCTTATGCATGTTGATAATGTGTGATTCTTCCACCCATACTCTTTTCTAAGTATATATAATGATTTACCTTCGTTAATTAGGTTTTTTTATTTTTGCCCCCACCACCAAAATCTGTGGATGTACCCCTACGAAAATCGAGTAATTTTGTCTAATTTCTGTTTTACTCCCTAATCATCTTTAATTTTCACTAAATACACTACAAATCGCACTGAACTCGTATTATGATGAAAAAGAATAGTTATAGTATCAACAGAGTCCTATTCGTCGTTCAGAACGAGTTCAACAGTAAGTTTTCTTGCTACACGATCAATAAAGTGAATCGATAGTGTGAGACCTTTAAGCATGTCGATAATGTGTGATTCTTCCACCCATACTCTTTTCTAAGTATATATAATGATTTACCTTCGTTAATTAGGTTTTTTTGTTTTTGCCCCCACCACCAAAATCTGTGGATGTACCCCTACGAAAATCGAGTAATTTTGTCTAATTTTTGTTTTACTCCCTAATCATCTTTAATTTTCACTAAATACACTACAAATCGCACTGAACTCGTATTATGATGAAAAAAGAATAGTTATAGTATCAACAGAGTCGTATTCGTCGTTCAGAACTAGTTCAACAGTAAGTTTTCTTGCTACACGATCAATAAAGTGAATCGATAGTGTGAGACCTTTAAGCATGTCGATAATGTGTGATTCTTCCACCCATACTCTTTTCTAAGTATATATAATGATTTACCTTCGTTAATTAGGTTTTTTTGTTTTTGCCCCCACCACCAAAATCTGTGGATGTACCCCTACGAAAATCGAGTAATTTTGTCTAGTTTTTGTTTTACTCCCTAATCATCTTTAATTTTCACTAAATACACTACAAATTGCACTGAACTCGTATTATGATGAAAAAAGAATAGTTATAGTATCAACAGAGTCCTATTATCAACAGTAAGTTTTTTTGCTACACGATCAATAAAGTGAATCGATAGTGTGAGACCTTTAAGCATGTCGATAATGTGTGATTCTTCCACCCATACTCTTTTCTAAGTATATATAATGATTTACCTTCGTTAATTAGGTTTTTTTATTTTTGCCCCCACCACCAAAATCTGTGGATGTACCCATACGAAAATCGAGTAATTTTGTCTAAATTTTGTTTTACTCCCTAATCATCTTTAATTTTCACTAAATACACTACAAATCGCACTGAAATCGTATTATGATGAAAAAAGAATAGTTATAGTATCAACAGAGTCCTATTCGGAACGAGTTCAACAGTAAGTTTTTTTGCTACATGATCAATAAAGGAAATCTATAGTGTGAGACCCTTATGCATGTTGATAATGTGTGATTCTTCCACCCATACTCTTTTCTAAGTATATATAATGATTTACCTTCGTTAATTAGGTTTTTTTTATTTTTGCCCCCACCACCAAAATCTGTGGATGTACCCCTTCGAAAATCGAGTAATTTTGTCTAATTTCTGTTTTACTCCCTAATCATCTTTAATTTTCACTAAATACACTACAAATCGCACTGAACTCGTATTATGATGAAAAAAGAATAGTTATAGTATCAACAGAGTCCTATTCGTCGTTCAGAACTAGTTCAACAGTAAGTTTTCTTGCTACACGATCAATAAAGTGAATCGATAGTGTGAGACCTTTAAGCATGTCGATAATGTGTGATTCTTCCACCCATACTCTTTTCTAAGTATATATAATGATTTACCTTCGTTAATTAGGTTTTTTTGTTTTTGCCTCCACCACCAAAATCTGTGGATGTACCCCTACGAAAATCGAGTAATTTTGTCTAATTTTTGTTTTACTCTCTAATCATATTTAATTTTCACTAAATACACTACAAATCGCACTGAACTCGTATTATGATGAAAAAAGAATAGTTATAGTATCAACAGAGTCCTATTATCAACAGTAAGTTTTTTTGCTACACGATCAATAAAGTGAATCGATAGTGTGAGACCTTTAAGCATGTCGATAATGTGTGATTCTTCCACCCATACTCTTTTCTAAGTATATATAATGATTTACCTTCGTTAATTAGGTTTTTTTATTTTTGCCCCCACCACCAAAATCTGTGGATGTACCCCTATGAAAATCAAGTAATTTTGTCTAATTTTTGTTGTACCCCCTAACCGTCTTTAATTTTCACTAATTACACTACAATCGCACTGAGCTCGTATAATGATGAAAAAAGAATAGTTATAATATCAACAGAGTCCTACTCGTCGTTCAGAATGAGTTCAACAGTAAGTTTTTTTGCTACACGATCAATAAAGTGAATCGATAGTGTGAGACCTTTAAGCATGTCGATAATGTGTGATTCTTCCACCCATACTCTTTTCTAAGTATATATAATGATTTACCTTCGTTAATTAGGTTTTTTTATTTTTGCCCCCACCTCAAAAATCTGTGGATGTACCACTACGAAAATCGAGTAATTTTGTCTAATTTTTGTTTTACTCCCTAATCATCTTTAATTTTCACTAAATACACTACAAATCGCACTGAACTCGTATTATGATGAAAAAAGAATAGTTATAGTATCAACAGAGTCCTATTCGTCGTTCAGAACGAGTTCAACAGTAAGTTTTTTTGCTACACGATCAATAAAGTGAATCGATAGTGTGAGACCTTTAAGCATGTCGATAATGTGTGATTCTTCCACCCATACTCTTTTCTAAGTATATATAATGATTTACCTTCGTTAATTAGGTTTTTTTATTTTTGCCGCCACCACCAAAATCTGTGGATGTACCCCTACGAAAATCGAGTAATTTTGTCTAATTTTTGTTTTACTCCCTAATCATCTTTAATTTTCACTAAATACACTACAAATCGCACTGAACTCGTATTATGATGAAAAAAGAATAGTTATAGTATCAACAGAGTCCTATTCGTCGTTCAGAACGAGTTCAACAGTAAGTTTTTTTGCTACACGATCAATAAAGTGAATCGATAGTGTGAGACCTTTAAGCTTGTCGATAATGTGTGATTCTTCCATCCATACTCTTTTCTAAGTATATATAATGATTTACCTTCGTTAATTAGGTTTTTTTATTTTTGCCCCCACCACCAAAATCTGTGGATGTACCCCTACGAAAATCGAGTAATTTTGTCTAATTTGTGTTTTACTCCCTAATCATCTTTAATTTTCACTAAATACACTACAAATCGCACTGAACTCGTATTATGATGAAAAAAGAATAGTTATAGTATCAACAGAGTCCTATTCTTTGTTCAGAACGAGTTCAACAGTAACTTTTTTTGCTACACGATCAATAAAGTAAATCGATAGTGTGAGACCCTTAAGCATGTCGATAATGTGTGATTCTTGCACCCATACTCTTTTCTAAGTATATATAATGATTTACCTTCGTTAATTAGGTTTTTTAATTTTTTCCCCCACCACCAAAATCTGTGGATGTACCCCTACGAAAATCGAGTAATTTTGTCTAATTTTTGTTTTACTCTCTAATCATATTTAATTTTCACTAAATACACTACAAATCGCACTGAACTCGTATTATGATGAAAAAAGAATAGTTATAGTATCAACAGAGTCCTATTATCAACAGTAAGTTTTTTTGCTACACGATCAATAAAGTGAATCGATAGTGTGAGACCTTTAAGCATGTCGATAATGTGTGATTCTTCCACCCATACTCTTTTCTAAGTATATATAATGATTTACCTTCGTTAATTAGGTTTTTTTTATTTTTGCCCCCACCACCAAAATCTGTGGATGTACCCCTATGAAAATCAAGTAATTTTGTCTAATTTTTGTTGTACCCCCTAACCGTCTTTAATTTTCACTAATTACACTACAATCGCACTGAGCTCGTATAATGATGAAAAAAGAATAGTTATAATATCAACAGAGTCCTACTCGTCGTTCAGAATGAGTTCAACAGTAAGTTTTTTTGCTACACGATCAATAAAGTGAATCGATAGTGTGAGACCTTTAAGCATGTCGATAATGTGTGATTCTTCCACCCATACTCTTTTCTAAGTATATATAATGATTTACCTTCGTTAATTAGGTTTTTTTATTTTTGCCCCCACCACAAAAATCTGTGGATGTACCACTACGAAAATCGAGTAATTTTGTCTAATTTTTGTTTTACTCCCTAATCATCTTTAATTTTCACTAAATACACTACAAATCGCACTGAACTCGTATTATGATGAAAAAAGAATAGTTATAGTATCAACAGAGTCCTATTCGTCGTTCAGAACGAGTTCAACAGTAAGTTTTTTTGCTACACGATCAATAAAGTGAATCGATAGTGTGAGACCTTTAAGCATGTCGATAATGTGTGATTCTTCCACCCATACTCTTTTCTAAGTATATATAATGATTTACCTTCGTTAATTAGGTTTTTTTATTTTTGCCGCCACCACCAAAATCTGTGGATGTACCCCTACGAAAATCGAGTAATTTTGTCTAATTTTTGTTTTACTCCCTAATCATCTTTAATTTTCACTAAATACACTACAAATCGCACTGAACTCGTATTATGATGAAAAAAGAATAGTTATAGTATCAACAGAGTCCTATTCGTCGTTCAGAACGAGTTCAACAGTAAGTTTTTTTGCTACACGATCAATAAAGTGAATCGATAGTGTGAGACCTTTAAGCTTGTCGATAATGTGTGATTCTTCCATCCATACTCTTTTCTAAGTATATATAATGATTTACCTTCGTTAATTAGGTTTTTTTATTTTTGCCCCCACCACCAAAATCTGTGGATGTACCCCTACGAAAATCGAGTAATTTTGTCTAATTTGTGTTTTACTCCCTAATAATCTTTAATTTTCACTAAATACACTACAAATCGCACTGAACTCGTATTATGATGAAAAAAGAATAGTTATAGTATCAACAGAGTCCTATTCTTTGTTCAGAACGAGTTCAACAGTAACTTTTTTTGCTACACGATCAATAAAGTAAATCGATAGTGTGAGACCCTTAAGCATGTCGATAATGTGTGATTCTTGCACCCATACTCTTTTCTAAGTATATATAATGATTTACCTTCGTTAATTAGGTTTTTTAATTTTTTCCCCCACCACCAAAATCTGTGGATGTACCCCTACGAAAATCGAGTAATTTTGTCTAATTTTTGTTTTACTCTCTAATCATATTTAATTTTCACTAAATACACTACAAATCGCACTGAACTCGTATTATGATGAAAAAAGAATAGTTATAGTATCAACAGAGTCCTATTATCAACAGTAAGTTTTTTTGCTACACGATCAATAAAGTGAATCGATAGTGTGAGACCTTTAAGCATGTCGATAATGTGTGATTCTTCCACCCATACTCTTTTCTAAGTATATATAATGATTTACCTTCGTTAATTAGGTTTTTTTTATTTTTGCCCCCACCACCAAAATCTGTGGATGTACCCCTATGAAAATCAAGTAATTTTGTCTAATTTTTGTTGTACCCCCTAACCGTCTTTAATTTTCACTAATTACACTACAATCGCACTGAGCTCGTATAATGATGAAAAAAGAATAGTTATAATATCAACAGAGTCCTACTCGTCGTTCAGAATGAGTTCAACAGTAAGTTTTTTTGCTACACGATCAATAAAGTGAATCGATAGTGTGAGACCTTTAAGCATGTCGATAATGTGTGATTCTTCCACCCATACTCTTTTCTAAGTATATATAATGATTTACCTTCGTTAATTAGGTTTTTTTATTTTTGCCCCCACCACAAAAATCTGTGGATGTACCACTACGAAAATCGAGTAATTTTGTCTAATTTTTGTTTTACTCCCTAATCATCTTTAATTTTCACTAAATACACTACAAATCGCACTGAACTCGTATTATGATGAAAAAAGAATAGTTATAGTATCAACAGAGTCCTATTCGTCGTTCAGAACGAGTTCAACAGTAAGTTTTTTTGCTACACGATCAATAAAGTGAATCGATAGTGTGAGACCTTTAAGCATGTCGATAATGTGTGATTCTTCCACCCATACTCTTTTCTAAGTATATATAATGATTTACCTTCGTTAATTAGGTTTTTTTATTTTTGCCGCCACCACCAAAATCTGTGGATGTACCCCTACGAAAATCGAGTAATTTTGTCTAATTTTTGTTTTACTCCCTAATCATCTTTAATTTTCACTAAATACACTACAAATCGCACTGAACTCGTATTATGATGAAAAAAGAATAGTTATAGTATCAACAGAGTCCTATTCGTCGTTCAGAACGAGTTCAACAGTAAGTTTTTTTGCTACACGATCAATAAAGTGAATCGATAGTGTGAGACCTTTAAGCTTGTCGATAATGTGTGATTCTTCCATCCATACTCTTTTCTAAGTATATATAATGATTTACCTTCGTTAATTAGGTTTTTTTATTTTTGCCCCCACCACCAAAATCTGTGGATGTACCCCTACGAAAATCGAGTAATTTTGTCTAATTTGTGTTTTACTCCCTAATCATCTTTAATTTTCACTAAATACACTACAAATCGCACTGAACTCGTATTATGATGAAAAAAGAATAGTTATAGTATCAACAGAGTCCTATTCTTTGTTCAGAACGAGTTCAACAGTAACTTTTTTTGCTACACGATCAATAAAGTAAATCGATAGTGTGAGACCCTTAAGCATGTCGATAATGTGTGATTCTTGCACCCATACTCTTTTCTAAGTATATATAATGATTTACCTTCGTTAATTAGGTTTTTTAATTTTTTCCCCCACCACCAAAATCTGTGGATGTACCCCTACGAAAATCGAGTAATTTTGTCTAATTTTTGTTTTACTCTCTAATCATATTTAATTTTCACTAAATACACTACAAATCGCACTGAACTCGTATTATGATGAAAAAAGAATAGTTATAGTATCAACAGAGTCCTATTATCAACAGTAAGTTTTTTTGCTACACGATCAATAAAGTGAATCGATAGTGTGAGACCTTTAAGCATGTCGATAATGTGTGATTCTTCCACCCATACTCTTTTCTAAGTATATATAATGATTTACCTTCGTTAATTAGGTTTTTTTTATTTTTGCCCCCACCACCAAAATCTGTGGATGTACCCCTATGAAAATCAAGTAATTTTGTCTAATTTTTGTTGTACCCCTAACCGTCTTTAATTTTCACTAATTACACTACAATCGCACTGAGCTCGTATAATGATGAAAAAAGAATAGTTATAATATCAACAGAGTCCTACTCGTCGTTCAGAATGAGTTCAACAGTAAGTTTTTTTGCTACACGATCAATAAAGTGAATCGATAGTGTGAGACCTTTAAGCATGTCGATAATGTGTGATTCTTCCACCCATACTCTTTTCTAAGTATATATAATGATTTACCTTCGTTAATTAGGTTTTTTTATTTTTGCCCCCACCACAAAAATCTGTGGATGTACCACTACGAAAATCGAGTAATTTTGTCTAATTTTTGTTTTACTCCCTAATCATCTTTAATTTTCACTAAATACACTACAAATCGCACTGAACTCGTATTATGATGAAAAAAGAATAGTTATAGTATCAACAGAGTCCTATTCGTCGTTCAGAACGAGTTCAACAGTAAGTTTTTTTGCTACACGATCAATAAAGTGAATCGATAGTGTGAGACCTTTAAGCATGTCGATAATGTGTGATTCTTCCACCCATACTCTTTTCTAAGTATATATAATGATTTACCTTCGTTAATTAGGTTTTTTTATTTTTGCCGCCACCACCAAAATCTGTGGATGTACCCCTACGAAAATCGAGTAATTTTGTCTAATTTTTGTTTTACTCCCTAATCATCTTTAATTTTCACTAAATACACTACAAATCGCACTGAACTCGTATTATGATGAAAAAAGAATAGTTATAGTATCAACAGAGTCCTATTCGTCGTTCAGAACGAGTTCAACAGTAAGTTTTTTTGCTACACGATCAATAAAGTGAATCGATAGTGTGAGACCTTTAAGCTTGTCGATAATGTGTGATTCTTCCATCCATACTCTTTTCTAAGTATATATAATGATTTACCTTCGTTAATTAGGTTTTTTTATTTTTGCCCCCACCACCAAAATCTGTGGATGTACCCCTACGAAAATCGAGTAATTTTGTCTAATTTGTGTTTTACTCCCTAATCATCTTTAATTTTCACTAAATACACTACAAATCGCACTGAACTCGTATTATGATGAAAAAAGAATAGTTATAGTATCAACAGAGTCCTATTCTTTGTTCAGAACGAGTTCAACAGTAACTTTTTTTGCTACACGATCAATAAAGTAAATCGATAGTGTGAGACCCTTAAGCATGTCGATAATGTGTGATTCTTGCACCCATACTCTTTTCTAAGTATATATAATGATTTACCTTCGTTAATTAGGTTTTTTAATTTTTTCCCCCACCACCAAAATCTGTGGATGTACCCCTACGAAAATCGAGTAATTTTGTCTAATTTTTGTTTTACTTCCTAATCATCTTTAATTTTCACTAAATACACTACAAATCGCACTAAACTCGTATTATGATGAAAAAAGAATAGTTATGGTATCAACAGAGTCCTATTCGTCGTTCAGAACGAGTTCAAAAGTAAAGTTTTTTTGCTACATGATCAATAAAGTAAATCGATAGTGTGAGACCCTTATGCATGTTGATAATGTGTGATTCTTCCACCCATACTCTTTTTTAAGTATATATAATGATTTACCTTCGTTAATTAGGTTTTTTTATTTTTGCCCCCACCACCAAAATCTGTGGATGTACCCCTACGAAAATCGAGTAATTTTGTCTAATTTTTGTTTTACTCCCTAATCATCTTTAATTTTCACTAAATACACTACAAATCGCACTGAACTCGTATTAAGATGAAAAAAGAATAGTTATAGTATCAACAGAGTCCTATTCGTCGTTCAGAACGAGTTCAACAGTAAGTTTTTTTGCTACATGATCAATAAAGTAAATCGATAGTGTGAGACCCTTATGCATGTTGATAATGTGTGATTCTTCCACCCATACTCTTTTCTAAGTATATATAATGATTTACCTTCGTTAATTAGGTTTTTTTATTTTTGCCCCCACCACCAAAATCTGTGGATGTACCCTTACGAAAATCGAGTAATTTTGTCTAAATTTTGTTTTACTCCCTAATCATCTTTAATTTTCACTAAATACACTACAAATCGCACTGAACTCGTATTATGATGAAAAAAGAATAGTTATAGTATCAACAGAGTCCTATTCGTCGTTCAGAACGAGTTCAAAAGTAAGTTTTTTTGCTACACGATCAATAAAGTGAATCGATAGTGTGAGACCTTTAAGCATGTCAATAATGTGTGATTCTTCCACCCATACTCTTTTCTAAGTATATATAATGATTTACCTTCGTTAATTAGGTTTTTTTAATTTTGCCCCCACCACCAAAATCTGTGGATGTACCCCTATGAAAATCAAGAAATTTAGCCTAATTTTTGTTGTACCCCCTAATCGTCTTTAATTTTCACTAATTACACTACAATCGCACTGAGCTCGTATTATGATGAAAAAAGAATAATTATAATATCAACAGAGTCCTACTCGTCATTCAGAATGAGTTCAACAGTAAGTTTTTTTGCTACACGATCAATAAAGTAAATCGATAGTGTGAGACCCTTAGGCATGTCGATAATGTGTGATTCTTCCACCCATACTCTTTTCTAAGTATATATAATGATTTACCTTCGTTAATTAGGTTTTTTTATTTTTGCCCCCACCACCAAAATCTGTGGATGTATCCCTACGAAAATCGAGTAATTTTGTATAACTTTTGTTTTACTCCCTAATCGTCTTTAATTTTCACTAATTACACTATAGTCGCACTGAACTCATATAATGATGAAAAAAGAATAAATATAGTATCAACAGAGTCCTATTCGTCGTTCAGAACGAGTTCAACAATAAGTTTTTTGCTACACGATTAATAAAGTAAATCGATAGTGTGAGACCTTTAAGCATGTCGATAATGTGTGATTCTTCCACCCATACTCTTTTCTAAGTATATATAATGTTTTACCTTCATTAATTAGGTTTTTTTATTTTTGCCCCCATCACCAAGATCTGTGGATGTACCTCTACGAAAATCGAGTAATTTTGTCTAATTTTTGTTTTAATCCCTAATTGTCTTTCATTTTCACTAATTACACTACAATCGTACTGAATTCGTATTATGATGAAAAAAGAATAGTTATAGTATAAATAGAGTCCTATTCGTCGTTCAGAATGAGTTCAATAGTAAGTTTTTTGCTACACGATCAATAAAGTAAATCGATAGTGTGAGACCCTCAAGCATGTCGATAATGTGTGATTCTTCCACCCATACTCTTTTCTAAGTATATATAATGATTTACCTTCGTTAATTAGGTTTTTTTATTTTTGCCCCCACAAACCCCTACGAAAATCGAGTAATTTTGTCTAACTTTTGTTTTACTCCCTAATCTTCTTTAATTTTCACTAATTACACTACAGTCGCACTGAACTCGTATAATGATGAAAAAAGAATAGTTATAGTATAAACAGAGTCCTATTCGTCGTTCAGAACGAGTTCAACAATAAGTTTTTTTTGCTACACGATCAATAAAGTAAATCAATAGTGTGAGACCCTTAAGCATGTCGATAATGTGTGATTCTTCCACCCATACTCTTTTCTAACTATATATAATGATTTACCTTCATTAAGTAGGTTTTTTTATTGTTTCCCCCATCACCTAAATCAGTGGATGTACCCCTACGAAAATCGAGTAATTTTGTTTAATTTTTGTTTTAATCCCTAACTGTGTTTCATTTTCACTAATTACACTACAATCGTACTGAACTCGTATTATGATGAAAAAAGAATAGTTATAGTATCAACAGAGTCCTATTCGTCGTTCAGAACGAGTTCAAAAGTAAGTTTTTTTGCTACACGATGAATAAAGTAAATCGATAGTGTGAGACCCTTAAGCATGTCGATAATGTGTGATTCTTCCACCCATACTCTTTTCTAAGTATATATAATGATTTACCAACGTTAATTAGGTTTTTTAATTTTTGCCCCCAACACCAAAATCTGTGGATGTACCCCTACGAAAATTGAGTAATTTTGTCTAATTTTTTTAAATCACTTATCGTCTTTAATTTTCACTAATTAGACTACAATCGCACTGAACTCGTATTATAATGAAAAAAGAAAAGTTATAGTATCAACAGAGTCCTATTCGTCGTTCAGAACGAGTTCAAGAGTAAGTTTTTTGCTACATGATCAATAAACTAAATCGATAGTGTGAGACCCTTAAGCATGTCGATAATGTGTGATTCTTCCACCCAAACTCCTTTCTAAACATATATAATGATTTACCTTCGTTAATTAGGTTTTTTTATTTTTGCCCTCACCACCAAAATCTGTGGATGTACCCCAACGAAAATCGAGTAATTTTGTCTAATTTTTGTTTTAGTCCCTAATCGTCTTTAATTTTCACTAATTACACTACAATTGCACTGAACTCGTATTATGATGAAAAAAGAATAGTTATAGTATCAACAGAGTCCTATTCGTCGTTCAGAACCAGTTCAATAGTAAGTTTTTTGGTACACGATCAATAAAGTAAATCGATAGTGTGAGACCCTTAAGCATGTCGATAATGTGTGATTCTTCCACCCATACTCTTTTCTAAGTATATATAATGATTTATCTTCGTTAATTAGGTTTTTTTATTTTTGCCCCCACCACCAAAATCTGTGGATGTACCCCTACGAAAATCGAGTAATTTTGTCTAACTTTTGTTTTACTCCCTAATCTTCTTTAATTTTCACTAATTACACTACAGTCGCACTGAACTCGTATAATGATGAAAAAAGAATAGTTATAGTATCAACAGAGTCCTATTCGTCGTTCAGAACGAGTTCAACAATAAGTTTTTTTGCTACACGATCAATAAAGTAAATCGATAGTGTGAGACCCTTAAGCATGTTGATAATGTGTGATTCTTCCACGCATACTCTTTTCTAAGTATATATAATGATTTACCTTCATTAATTAGGTTTTTTTATTTTTGCCCCCATCACCAAAATCTGTGGATGTACCCCTACGAAAATAGAGTAATTTTGTTTAATTTTTGTTTTAATCCCTAACAGTCTTTCATTTTTACTAATTACACTACAATCGTACTGAACTCGTATTATGATGAAAAAAGAATAGTTATAGTATCAACAGAGTCCTATTCGTTGTTCAGAACGAGTTCAACAATAAGTTTTTTTGCTACACGATGAATAAAGTAAATCCATAGTGTGAGACCCTTAATCATGTCGATAATGTGTGATTCTTCCTCCCATACTCTTTTCTAAGTATATATAATGATTTACCTTCGTTAATTAGGTTTTTTTATTTTTTCCCCCACCATCAAAATCTGTGGATGTACCCCTACGAAAATCGAGTAATTTTGTCTAACTTTTGTTTTACTCCCTAAGCTTCTTTAATTTTCACTAATTACACTACAGTCGTACTGAACTCGTATAATGATGAAAAAAGAATAGTTATAGTATCAACAGAGTCCTATTCGTCCTTCAGAACGTGTTCAATAGTAAGTTTTTTGCTACACGATCAATAAAGTAAATCGATAGTGTGAGACCCTTAAGCATGTCGATAATGTGTGATTCTTCCACCCATACTCTTTTCTAAGTATATATAATGATTTATGATCGTTAATTAGGTTTTTTAATTTTTGCCGCCACCACCAAAATCTGTGGATGTACCCCTACGAAAATCGAGTAACTTTGTCTAATTTTTTTAATCCCTTATCATCTTTAATTTTCACTAATTAGACTACAATCGCACTGATTTCGTATTATAATGAAAAAAAGAATAGTTATAGTATCAACAGAGTCCTATTCTTTGTTCAGAACGAGTTCAACAGTAAGTTTTTTTGCTACACGATCAATAAAGTAAATCGGTAGTGTGAGACCTTTAGGCATGTCGATAATGTGTGATTCTTCCACCCACACTCTTTTCTAAGTATATATAATGATTTACCTTCGTTAATTTGATTTTTTGATTTTTGCCCCCACCACCAAAATCTGTGGATGTACCCCTACGAAAATCGAGTAATTATGTCTAACTTTTGTTTTACTCCCTAATCGTCTTTAATTTTCACTAATTAAACTACAGTCGCACTGAACTCGTATAATGATGAAAAAAGAATAGTTATAGTATCAAAAGATTCATATTCGTCGTTTAGAACGAGTTCAACAATAAGTTTTTTTGCTACACGATCAATAAAGTAAATCGATAGTGTGAGACCCTTAAGCATGTCGATAATGTGTGATTCTTCCACCCATACTCTTTTCTAAGTATATATAATGATTTACCTTCATTAATTAGGTTTTTTTTTATTTTTGCCCCCATCACCAAAATCTGTGGATGTACCCCTACGAAAATCGAGTAATTTTGTTTAATTTTTGTTTTAATCCCTAACTGTGTTTCATTTTCACTAATTACACTACAATCGTACTGAACTCGTATTATGATGAAAAAAGAATAGTTATAGTATCAACAGAGTTCTATTCGTTGTTCAGAACGAGTTCAACAATATGTTTTTTTGCTACACGATGAATAAAGTAAATCGATAGTGTGAGACCCTTAAGCATGTCGATAATGTGTGATTCTTCCACCCATACTATTTTCTAAGTATATATAATGATTTACCAACGTTAATTAGGTTTTTTAATTTTTGCCCCCAACACCAAAATCTGTGGATGTACCCCTACGAAAATTGAGTAATTTTGTCTAATTTTTTTAAATCACTTATCGTCTTTAATTTTCACTAATTAAACTACAATCGCACTGAACTCGTATTATAATAAAAAAAGAAAAGTTATAGTATCAACAGAGTCCTATTCGTCGTTCAGAACGAGTTCAAGAGTAAGTTTTTTGCTACATGATCAATAAACTAAATCGATAGTGTGAGACCCTTAAGCATGTCGATAAAGTGTGATTCTTCCACCCATACTCCTTTCTAAATATATATAATGATTTACCTTCGTTAATTAGGTTTTTTTATTTTTGCCCCCACCACCAAAATCTGTGGATGTACCCCTACGAAAATCGAGTAATTTTGTCTAATTTTTGTTTTAGTCCCTAATCGTCTTTAATTTTCACTAACTACACTACAATCGCACTGAACTCGTATTATGATGAAAAAAGAATAGTTATAGTATCAACAGAGTCCTATTCGTCGTTCAGAACCAGTTCAATAGTAAGTTTTTTGGTACACGATCAATAAAGTAAATCGATAGTGTGAGACCCTTAAGCATGTCGATAATGTGTGATTCTTCCACCCATACTCTTTTCTAAGTATATATAATGATTTATCTTCGTTAATTAGGTTTTTTAATTTTTGCCCCCACCACCAAAATCTGTGGATGTACCCCTACGAAAATCGAGAATTTTGTCTAACTTTTGTTTTACTCCTTAATCTTCTTTAATTTTCACTAATTACACTACAGTCGCACTGAACTCGTATAATGATGAAAAAAGAATAGTTATAGTATCAACAGAGTCCTATTCGTCGTTCAGAACGAGTTCAACAATAAGTTTTTTTGCTACACGATCAATAAAGTAAATCGATAGTGTGAGACCCTTAAGCATGTTGATAATGTGTGATTCTTCCACGCATACTCTTTTCTAAGTATATATAATGATTTACCTTCATTAATTAGGTTTTTTTATTTTTGCCCCCATCACCAAAATCTGTGGATGTACCCCTACGAAAATAGAGTAATTTTGTTTAATTTTTGTTTTAATCCCTAACTGTCTTTCATTTTCACTAATTACACTTCAATCGTACTGAACTCGTATTATGATGAAAAAAGAATAGTTATAGTATCAACAGAGTCCTATTCGTTGTTCAGAACGAGTTCAACAATAAGTTTTTTTGCTACACGATGAATAAAGTAAATCCATAGTGTGAGACCCTTAATCATGTCGATAATGTGTGATTCTTCCTCCCATACTCTTTTCTAAGTATATATAATGATTTACCTTCGTTAATTAGGTTTTTTTATTTTTCCCCCACCATCAAAATCTGTGGATGTACCCCTACGAAAATCGAGTAATTTTGTCTAACTTTTGTTTTACTCCCTAATCTTCTTTAATTTTCACTAATTACACTACAGTCGTACTGAACTCGTATAATGATGAAAAAAGAATAGTTATAGTATCAACAGAGTCCTATTCGTCGTTCAGAACGAGTTCAATAGTAAGTTTTTTGCTACACGATCAATAAAGTAAATCGATAGTGTGAGACCCTTAAGCATGTCGATAATGTGTGATTCTTCCACCCATACTCTTTTCTAAGTATATATAATGATTTATGATCGTTAATTAGGTTTTTTAATTTTTGCCCCCACCACCAAAATCTGTGGATGTACCCCTACGAAAATCGAGTAACTTTGTCTAATTTTTTTAATCCCTTATCATCTTTAATTTTCACTAATTAGACTACAATCGCACTGATTTCGTATTATAATGAAAAAAAGAATAGTTATAGTATCAACAGAGTCCTATTCTTTGTTCAGAACGAGTTCAACATTAAGTTTTTTTGCTACACGATCAATAAAGTAAATCGATAGTGTGAGACCTTTAGGCATGTCGATAATGTGTGATTCTTCCACCCATACTCTTTTCTAAGTATATATAATGATTTACCTTCGTTAATTAGATTTTTTGATTTTTGCCCCCACCACCAAAATCTGTGGATGTACCCCTACGAAAATCGAGTAATTATGTCTAACTTTTGTTTTACTCTCTAATCGTCTTTAATTTTCACTAATTACACTACAGTCGCACTGAACTCGTATAATGATGAAAAAAGAATAGTTATAGTATCAAAAGATTCCTATTCGTCGTTTAGAACGAGTTCAACAATAAGATTTTTTGCTACACGATCAATAAAGTAAATCGATAGTGTGAGACCCTTAAGCATGTCGATAATGTGTGATTCTTCCACCCATACTCTTTTCCAAGTATATATAATGATTTACCTTCATTAATTAGGTTTTTTTTTATTTTTGCCCCCATCACCAAAATCTGTGGATGTACCCCTACGAAAATCGAGTAATTTTGTTTAATTTTTGTTTTAATCCCTAACTGTGTTTCATTTTCACTAATTACACTACAATCGTACTGAACTCGTATTATGATGAAAAAAGAATAGTTATAGTATCAACATAGTCCTATTCGTTGTTCAGAACGAGTTCAACAATATGTTTTTTTGCTACACGATGAATAAAGTAAATCGATAGTGTGAGACCCTTAAGCATGTCGATAATGTGTGATTCTTCCACCCATACTATTTTCTAAGTATATATAATGATTTACCAACGTTAATTAGGTTTTTTAATTTTTGCCCCCAACACCAAAATCTGTGGATGTACCCCTACGAAAATTGAGTAATTTTGTCTAATTTTTTTAAATCACTTATCGTCTTTAATTTTCACTAATTAAACTACAATCGCACTGAACTCGTATTATAATAAAAAAAGAAAAGTTATAGTATCAACAGAGTCCTATTCGTCGTTCAGAACGAGTTCAAGAGTAAGTTTTTTGCTACATGATCAATAAACTAAATCGATAGTGTGAGACCCTTAAGCATGTCGATAAAGTGTGATTCTTCCACCCATACTCCTTTCTAAATATATATAATGATTTACCTTCGTTAATTAGGTTTTTTTATTTTTGCCCCCACCACCAAAATCTGTGGATGTACCCCTACGAAAATCGAGTAATTTTGTCTAATTTTTGTTTTAGTCCCTAATCGTCTTTAATTTTCACTAACTACACTACAATCGCACTGAACTCGTATTATGAGGAAAAAAGAATAGTTATAGTATCAACAGAGTCCTATTCGTCGTTCAGAACCAGTTCAATAGTAAGTTTTTTGGTACACGATTAATAAAGTAAATCGATAGTGTGAGACCCTTAAGCATGTCGATAATGTGTGATTCTTCCACCCATACTCTTTTCTAAGTATATATAATGATTTATCTTCGTTAATTAGGTTTTTTAATTTTTGCCCCCACCACCAAAATCTGTGGATGTACCCCTACGAAAATCGAGAATTTTGTCTAACTTTTGTTTTACTCCTTAATCTTCTTTAATTTTCACTAATTACACTACAGTCGCACTGAACTCGTATAATGATGAAAAAAGAATAGTTATAGTATCAACAGAGTCCTATTCGTCGTTCAGAACGAGTTCAACAATAAGTTTTTTTGCTACACGATCAATAAAGTAAATCGATAGTGTGAGACCCTTAAGCATGTTGATAATGTGTGATTCTTCCACGCATACTCTTTTCTAAGTATATATAATGATTTACCTTCATTAATTAGGTTTTTTTATTTTTGCCCCCATCACCAAAATCTGTGGATGTACCCCTACGAAAATAGAGTAATTTTGTTTAATTTTTGTTTTAATCCCTAACTGTCTTTCATTTTCACTAATTACACTTCAATCGTACTGAACTCGTATTATGATGAAAAAAGAATAGTTATAGTATCAACAGAGTCCTATTCGTTGTTCAGAACGAGTTCAACAATAAGTTTTTTTGCTACACGATGAATAAAGTAAATCCATAGTGTGAGACCCTTAATCATGTCGATAATGTGTGATTCTTCCTCCCATACTCTTTTCTAAGTATATATAATGATTTACCTTCGTTAATTAGGTTTTTTTATTTTTCCCCCACCATCAAAATCTGTGGATGTACCCCTACGAAAATCGAGTAATTTTGTCTAACTTTTGTTTTACTCCCTAATCTTCTTTAATTTTCACTAATTACACTACAGTCGTACTGAACTCGTATAATGATGAAAAAAAAATAGTTATAGTATCAACAGAGTCCTATTCGTCGTTCAGAACGAGTTCAATAGTAAGTTTTTTGCTACACGATCAATAAAGTAAATCGATAGTGTGAGACCCTTAAGCATGTCGATAATGTGTGATTCTTCCACCCATACTCTTTTCTAAGTATATATAATGATTTATGATCGTTAATTAGGTTTTTTAATTTTTGCCCCCACCACCAAAATCTGTGGATGTACCCCTACGAAAATCGAGTAACTTTGTCTAATTTTTTTAATCCCTTATCATCTTTAATTTTCACTAATTAGACTACAATCGCACTGATTTCGTATTATAATGAAAAAAAGAATAGTTATAGTATCAACAGAGTCCTATTCTTTGTTCAGAACGAGTTCAACATTAAGTTTTTTTGCTACACGATCAATAAAGTAAATCGATAGTGTGAGACCTTTAGGCATGTCGATAATGTGTGATTCTTCCACCCATACTCTTTTCTAAGTATATATAATGATTTACCTTCGTTAATTAGATTTTTTGATTTTTGCCCCCACCACCAAAATCTGTGGATGTACCCCTACGAAAATCGAGTAATTATGTCTAACTTTTGTTTTACTCTCTAATCGTCTTTAATTTTCACTAATTACACTACAGTCGCACTGAACTCGTATAATGATGAAAAAAGAATAGTTATAGTATCAAAAGATTCCTATTCGTCGTTTAGAACGAGTTCAACAATAAGATTTTTTGCTACACGATCAATAAAGTAAATCGATAGTGTGAGACCCTTAAGCATGTCGATAATGTGTGATTCTTCCACCCATACTCTTTTCTAAGTATATATAATGATTTACCTTCATTAATTAGGTTTTTTTTTATTTTTGCCCCCATCACCAAAATCTGTGGATGTACCCCTACGAAAATCGAGTAATTTTGTTTAATTTTTGTTTTAATCCCTAACTGTGTTTCATTTTCACTAATTACACTACAATCGTACTGAACTCGTATTATGATGAAAAAAGAATAGTTATAGTATCAACATAGTCCTATTCGTTGTTCAGAACGAGTTCAACAATATGTTTTTTTGCTACACGATGAATAAAGTAAATCGATAGTGTGAGACCCTTAAGCATGTCGATAATGTGTGATTCTTCCACCCATACTCTTTTCTAAGTATATATAATGATTTACCAACGTTAATTAGGTTTTTTAATTTTTGCCCCCAACACCAAAATCTGTGGATGTACCCCTACGAAAATTGAGTAATTTTGTCTAATTTTTTTAAATCACTTATCGTCTTTAATTTTCACTAATTAGACTACAATCGCACTGAACTCGTATTATAATGAAAAAAGAAAAGTTATAGTATCAACAGAGTCCTATTCGTCGTTCAGAACGAGTTCAAGAGTAAGTTTTTTGCTACATGATCAATAAACTAAATCGATAGTGTGAGACCCTTAAGCATGTCGATAAAGTGTGATTCTTCCACCCATACTCCTTTCTAAATATATATAATGATTTACCTTCGTTAATTAGGTTTTTTTATTTTTGCCCCCACCACCAAAATCTGTGGATGTACCCCTACGAAAATCGAGTAATTTTGTCTAATTTTTGTTTTAGTCCCTAATCGTCTTTAATTTTCACTAACTACACTACAATCGCACTGAACTCGTATTATGATGAAAAAAGAATAGTTATAGTATCAACAGAGTCCTATTCGTCGTTCAGAACCAGTTCAATAGTAAGTTTTTTGGTACACGATCAATAAAGTAAATCGATAGTGTGAGACCCTTAAGCATGTCGATAATGTGTGATTCTTCCACCCATACTCTTTTCTAAGTATATATAATGATTTATCTTCGTTAATTAGGTTTTTTTATTTTTGCCCCCACCACCAAAATCTGTGGATGTACCCCTACGAAAATCGAGAATTTTGTCTAACTTTTGTTTTACTCCTTAATCTTCTTTAATTTTCACTAATTACACTACAGTCGCACTGAACTCGTATAATGATGAAAAAAGAATAGTTATAGTATCAACAGAGTCCTATTCGTCGTTCAGAACGAGTTCAACAATAAGTTTTTTTGCTACACGATCAATAAAGTAAATCGATAGTGTGAGACCCTTAAGCATGTTGATAATGTGTGATTCTTCCACGCATACTCTTTTCTAAGTATATATAATGATTTACCTTCATTAATTAGGTTTTTTTATTTTTGCCCCCATCACCAAAATCTGTGGATGTACCCCTACGAAAATAGAGTAATTTTGTTTAATTTTTGTTTTAATCCCTAACTGTCTTTCATTTTCACTAATTACACTTCAATCGTACTGAACTCGTATTATGATGAAAAAAGAATAGTTATAGTATCAACAGAGTCCTATTCGTTGTTCAGAACGAGTTCAACAATAAGTTTTTTTGCTACACGATGAATAAAGTAAATCCATAGTGTGAGACCCTTAATCATGTCGATAATGTGTGATTCTTCCTCCCATACTCTTTTCTAAGTATATATAATGATTTACCTTTGTTAATTAGGTTTTTTTATTTTTCCCCCACCATCAAAATCTGTGGATGTACCCCTACGAAAATCGAGTAATTTTGTCTAACTTTTGTTTTACTCCCTAATCTTCTTTAATTTTCACTAATTACACTACAGTCGTACTGAACTCGTATAATGATGAAAAAAGAATAGTTATAGTATCAACAGAGTTGATCGCGTGCAAATATAGTGCAAATATTCGATAAGTGAATCAAATACTTATGCTAAATCACGTTAAATCAAAACATTTGTAAAGACTCGGGAAACCCAAGGTCGTACCCAAGAGATAGGTGATTAAACTAATTGCGCTAATGATTAAACCTAGATTGTTAATGGTTTTGGGGGAGGTTTGTTCCTCAAAAGAGGTTGATAGCCAAGTTTTGACTATCTATAAGAGATTTCAAGCAAGAAACGAATAAACGATCAATCAAAGAAGACTAGGGATTACTTCCCCACCTAGACAATTATAGTGATGATGATATTAGATGTCAATTATGAATTTGCATGCACTTGAATAGAATTTAGCCATGTAACATTTCCCCTAAGTTCCACTCGCGCTACAACCTAGGATAAAGAGGTTACACCTCGCATAGGACCTCACACTCGCGCTCTATTGGCCCTATAGAACATGCATTTCTAATCTCACACTCGCGCTCTATTGACTAGATAAACATGTTCTTGTTAAACTCAAGCCAATCTCATTAGGTTCTAAGTGTCGCCATGTAACACAAAAGTCCTAATGCCTCTTCATTCATTTCATTAAATTCATATTGATCAACGTGAGCTACATCAAATATGAAATTAAACTAAGTTTCTCATTGAGGCATTTTCACAAACACCTTATGGGCAACTCTAGGCATGTAGTTCAAATGAAGAAGATTCATGTGCAAACTCATTCAATATGACATTAATGGTATTTACATCATCACAATATGTCTAGGGATCCATAATCCCCAATCTAGGTCACTACTCACTCATTGTGAGGTTACAATCAAAAGCATCCATGGATGAGTATGTAAACATATAGAGGAGGAGTTTAGGAATCTAAAACCAAAGTAGGAATTCAAGAGAGTGATGTTGGTCTTCTTCTCCTTCACTCAATCTCCTCGAAATTCGTGCTTGATCTCCTCCAAATCCGTGCCAAAAGTCTCCAAAAAAGCCCCCCCAAAGCTCTCCAAAAGTTTCTATTTATAGCCAAAGCTAGGGTTTTCCGGTACTGTAGCCCAGTCGATCGACTGACGTTGTGTGTTGGCTCAGTCGATCGACTGGTGTTGCCTGATTTGCAGACCCTCCTGAGGATTGATTGAGTCGGTCGACTGGCACAAAGAAGGATCCCAGTCGACCGACTGAGAAGGGTCAAATTGCAGCGCCTCCTGGGAGTTGAGCGAGTCGATCGACTGAAGGTGAGTCGATCGACTGAGATAGGCGGATTTGCAGCAGCTCCTGTTTCTTCTGGCGAGTCGATCGACTGGAGCAGGGGAGCTTCCCAGTCGATCGACTGGAGTGAATTTCTGCCAACTTTTGCTCGAATCTTCGAATTTTCCTCGCTTCTTCGTGCTAAGGTTCTGAGCTCAAAGTATGGTCATTCCAAGCCTGAAATACAAGGAGAGGGGTCAAATGGCATCGAAATAGCATCGGAAATGGACCAAAACTCTTCGTAAATGGGCATGTGAACGAGTCGAGAATTCGACTCATCAAACACTCCACACTTAGAGTTTGATCGTCCCGAGCAAACAATAAGAACAAGCCAGAGATAAACAATAGGAAAACTTTATTTCTAACCACTCTAACACATATATACACTCTAACTCCTTTTCGTAGGTGTGACGAATGCATTTAGCATATGCATTAAGCCTTTAAACCCCTAGGTTACCCTAGTGGACGAGTTATAGTCTCGTGAGAGTTTTCAGAAAAGGGAATACTCACAAATCCCAAGTGCACTTATCCCATGAGAAATGAATTTAAGAGTGTTTAACCAAGGCCATGATTTCTCAAAACAAACTCCTCACCCCACGCTAGGACTATCATCACAATACCATCAAAAGGACTTTCGAACCACTTTGAGTACCATTAAGGTTGTGCATTCAAGGTCATCAATACTAGAGCCATCAATCATCTCATCCAAATGTCTATTCATTTTCAAGGTAATACAATAGAAGTTGAGCTTTTAGTTTGCACAAAAAGTGTCAATCGCTTGCCTATGCTAGCTAGGGCTAGTCCACGGGCTTGCGACATGGAACTCGTTCCCAAGTTTTAGGCGCTCAAGCCGTAATCCATAAAGGGAAGAGGAGCTCAACACGAGAGTTCTTAACAACCAAGTCATAAACCAAATGAAATACTCCCGTGCAAGCACATGGATCGTCCAAAAGTCACTCCAACTAGCACACAAAACAAATGATGCACCCGCACAAGTGAATAATGATGGAAGGACATAGAGTCAAGCTTTAAGTGCCCCTTTTTTTCTCTTCTCTTTTTTTTTTCTTTTTTTTTGTACACTTTTGGCATACAAATGCTTTCGAGGGGGGACTTACCTCCCTAACCCCCGGCATTTGTACCCTTTATCATCATTTTTTTTTTTGAATGGGGCTTCGCCCTCTTTTGACTCCACACTTAAGTCTTGACAATATGCCCAGTGTAAATATGGAATGTGCGGGACACAAACATAAGCAAGGCACAATGTAAGAGAACTCAAGTCACCAAGGAGCAAACAAAAGGTTTGAGTTTTTCATGAAGATTTTAAAAGGTGCTTGCTATAGCTTGATCCAAGGTATTTCAACGAAAATACTTAGAGAATTAGATAGACGAGAGATAGCAATGATATTGGTTTTCAAGAATACACATTCAATGGACTAGGTCGGTTCTAAGTTCAAAATCCGATAAATGTAGCAAATAGGCTAGGTGTGATTTATAGGAATCGGAATTGATAGTCACAAGCCTATGTGGTTAAAACTCTCTCATGTAGGGATAAGGTGCCGAAAATGCAAGTGTCCATCAAATATGATATGTAAAGCATGCAATCATGTGAACTATGCGCACAAACCACTCCACACTTGACTCAAGCTTAGTCCCTAAGCGCAAAGAATGATAAAATAAAGGTAAGGGCGCATAGAAACTCCCCTCGATTGTAGAGCCGATGATATACCCTATGGGAGTGAGAAATAACCTCTTGGTTGCAATTGTAGATAAAGACGGTGTTTTGGACAAGATAAGCATATGAAATATATATCCTGTAGAGTGAGCATCGTAAGTGGTAAGCACCGTCAATATCATAATGAATATGGCACACAACCAAAGGCAAGAAATGGGAATATAATCAAAATGGCAAGCATCATCCAAAATTGCGCCAAAAGGCGACTTAACATCCAAGTACATGATCCAAATAAAGAAACATCAAAATGTCAATAAAAACATGATCAGAAAGTTTCTGAACGTGATGACGCTCTCTCGTCACCTCCTGAAGTGGTGCCATCATCAGAGTCTCCCTCCTCGGTATCTCCATCAGAGGCTCCCTCGTCCTCCTCTAAAGCGTCTGCGGATGGTGCACTAGGCATAGGAGAGGGAGCGCGGGAAGCAGCAGGAACTGTAGCAGCTGGCGCAGTCTGGCCTCTCATCAAGGACTCAAGTGCAGTGCGGACCCACTCTGACTCGGTGCGGACGAGGTCCTCTATCCGGGCCAAATCACTCCTCATATCAGTCATCCCGGCCGATAACCGAGCAATCTCTGATGTGACTGTCTGCCTCCACTCCGCTGAGTCATCAACGACTGGAGGGGGAATATGGACCGGGGAATCTGCTGCGGGAACCTCCTCATCTGCTAGTGGGAGCTCGTCGTCTGCCTGTCCCTCGGGAACGACTGGAGGTGAGGAAGGAGGAGGTGAACCGGGGGGAGAGGGAGAGAGATTGGCACGGCAGTAGAGGGGAAACTTCAGCTTGAAAGCCCTCCTCTTCGCAATAGCATCTGTCACATAGGTCTCCACATGAGGTGACGGGTCGTGGGTCCACGTCTTACCATCCCGCTTCACCATGTGCATGCTTTTCATCGTAGAGATGTCCAGCAAACTCCTAGCAGGGGTTCCACAACCCTCGTGGCCAAAGGTGAAGTTACACCTTTGGGCTATCAGCGTGATCAAGGAGCCACCTCCCATCCCCTTGTTCCTCGTCTTCGGCTTCACCACATTCTCAAACCGGTCGGCGAGATGGAGGCACCAATCCACAGTTCGCCCAAAATCCAAGGCGACCATGATGTCCATATCTGGGAGGGTGACTTTCCTAGCCCTCTCAGTCCTCGAGTTGATGCCGATAGCGATGACATGGTGTATAATCTTCCAAATAGGGTCGACTATCGTAGAAGAGTTATATGAAGAAATAAACCACTCATGCCTCCCTGAGATCCTCCTCCAAAGTTTGGCCTGGTCATGCTCAGAAATCACCGGGGGATCTGCCTCGGGCCGTGGAAATCCAAGCCACTCTCGGATCGTACTCTCCCTGATCCGGAAATCTCTACCCCCTAGCACAAACTTCCAATAATAACCCCATTCGACATCCTCTCTCTCCTTCACCAACTCAAAAGAGCTAATGAACTCCTCTACTACCCTCTGGTAGGTGCCCGGATCATCATTAAATAGGAAAGATAAACCACATGAAGTGAGGCGCAATTGTACCTCAGCCGCGACGGCTTCGTCAATGCCCCGAAGCAACCCCATATTGAGATACAGTGTAGGGATGGCTATCTTCCTCTTCGAAGTAATGGTGGCGTGATGAGTCCGGTGTGCCTCGTCCCTAAAGACCAAAGGCGCTGAGAACGGGTACGGGACCGAAACGGGCATCGGTCCCTCATACGGCCCCTCGTGAGGCTCGACCGGCACTATCGCCAAGGAGGGAGGGACTGCAACAGGGGACGAGGGTGCCCTAGGTGGTGGAGGGAGATCTCTAGGGGCAACTGGCACTGGCGCCTTCTTCTTTGGCGCCGGTTTCTTCGGTGGAGGTTTTTTCTTTGGCGGTGGGGAGACCGGCGCCTCCTCAATCTCCTCATCTGAGGTAGGATCAGCAAGAGAGGTCCTCAGTGATTTCCTCTTGCGGCCAGCAATAGGCACATCATCATCATCCTCGAACGTAAAGTTCTCGATCTCTTCATCAAGCGAGGGTTCGAGAGCGATCCCTTTTCCTTTGTCCTTTGCACTGGACGATGTACCAGAACGACTCATAATGCTGATGAAAATGGAACCATAAATCAGACAGAGCAAAAACACACAAACTGGCACTGAATTTCACCTCAGTCGATCGACTGGGCTTAAACAGGCCGCCAGTCGATCGACTGGAATTCGATTTTAGGGCAAAATTAGGGTTTTACCTTAGAGAATTTTTCGACTAAAATCGATGAAAGGGGTTTGTAGGCGGTCCGATTTGGAGTGGATTGGCGGTTGAATCGGGGAAAACGGAGGCCGGACGGAGGAGATCGGCGATGGTGGAGGTTTCCGATTGGAAATGGATTTCCGGGCGAATCGACGGGCGGATGGGCGGCGGTCGACTGGCGGAAGCAAGGCGAGTAGACGGCGAGTCGATGGTGAGATTTTGGTGGAAGTCGGATTCGACGATCGGAGATTAGGGTTTTTGGATTTGAGATTTTGGTGAAATGAGAATCGATCGACTGGACGGGATATTTGGATAGGGAAATCCCAGTCGATCGACTGGGATATAACTTCCCTCCAGTCGATCGACTGGAAAAGCTTAAATATCAATACCCTCTGAGATAACATTCCAGTCGATCGACTGAGACATTTCTTCCTTTCAGTCGATCGACTGGGGAGGCTCGAAATACAGGATCTTCTGAGATAACCTCCCAGTCGATCGACTGGGCTATAACTTACATCCAGTCGATCGACTGAAGAAGCACAAAAAACATGACCTTCTGGGATATTCAACCAGTCGATCGACTGAGATATAGCTCAACGCCAGTCGATCGACTGGAACCGGAATTCTGCTTGAAATATTTTTTCTTTTTCCAACGATTCCCAACTCCACACTCAGACTTTTTACCCCAAATCAAGCATAGGCAGCACAAAAATCGTACAAATTTAAGACTTCACCAAGAAGTAATTAGCATAAACATGCTTTTTAACCAAACGCAAGCTAGAATCGTAGACTCCACACTTAGACATCACCATCACCAAGATAATTCATGTAAGCACTAAATTCACACCAAGCACACCAAATCATGCATTTTGATCAAACAACATCAAGTTCACATGCATAGTTCAAAGAGCACATGCCAAACATATATATAGAACGATTTTGCGTAGATGGACGACTCACAAACCGGGCTACCTCCCGTTAGGGCCTAGTTTAACGTCTTGGCAAGACCGAGCCGAGGATTTGGTATAAGGAGAAGCACACTAAGAGAAGTCCCGAGCGGGATCCCTTCTCTAGCGGCGATAGCATATAGGATTCAAGAGGGGGCTTCCAACATATTTTGGTCTCCGTGGTTGGCATGATAAATTTTGACTCTTTGCCCATTTGCCTTGAATAAATTCCCTTGATTGTCAACTAGCTCTAGGTGGCCGTCGTCAAAGACTCTATGAATTCTATATGGCCCAAACCACCTAGACTTGAACTTCCCGGGAAATAACTTGTATTTTGAGTTGAATAGCAAAACCTTATCACCCACCGAGAATTGTCTCTTAAGAATGAGCTTGTCATGCCACCTCCGGGTTTTCTCCTTGTAGATTCTTGAACTCTCGTAGGAGTCTAATCGGATTTCATCTATTTCATTTAGTTGAAGGAGTCTCTTCTCTCCCGAAGCTTTTGTGTCAAAATTTAGCTCTTGAACGGCCCACATGGCCTTATACTCGAGTTCCACGGGAAGATGGCATGCCTTGCCATATACTAGCCGGTAGGGGGACATCCCGATCGGGGTCTTGAACGCGGTTCTATAGGCCCACAAGGCATCGTCAAGCTTTAATGCCCAATCCTTTCCCGATTTCCCAATTGTCTTGGACAAGATATTCTTTATTTCTCTATTAGACACTTCGACTTGCCCATTCGCTTGGGGATGATAAGGGGTGGAACACCTATGGAATATCCCAAATTTCTTAAGCATGGACTCAAATCTTTTCTCCTTAAAATGGGAACCATTGTCGCTAATTACCGCTCTTGGCACTCCGAATCTTGGGAATATTACTTTCTTGAACATCTTGATCACCACTTTAGCGTCACAAGAAGGGGAAGCGATTGCCTCAACCCATTTGGACACGTAGTCCACCGCTACTAGGATGAAAGAATTTCCTTGAGACGAAGGTAGGGGTCCCATGAAGTCCACTCCCCATACGTCAAAAATCTCCACTTCTAAGATTCCTTTTTGAGGCATCTCCTCTCTTCTAGCTATGTTTCCCATACGTTGGCATTCATTGCACGCCTTGACGAACTCGTAAGTATCCTTGAACATACTCGGCCAATAGAAACCCGATTGAAGAATTTTGGATGTGGTCTTTGAAGCCGAACCATGCCCACCATAAGAAGAAGAGTGGCAACAAGCTATGATTCCTTTGAAATCCTCCTTGGGCACACACGTTCTATAAATCCCATCCGAGCATAGCTTGTAGAGGAATGGGTCATCCCAATAATATCTCGAAACGTCATGCAAGAACTTGCTCCTTTGATTGTAATTAAGGCCTTCGGGAAGAATGTTGCACGTCAAGTAATTCACGTAGTCCGCATACCATGGGGCATCTCCTTCGGCACTCATCAAATATTCACCGACGAAAGAGTCTTGGATAGGCACCGAGAACCATTTTGAATCATATAGCTCTACTCTCGAAAGGTGATCCGCTACCACATTCTCTACTCCTTTCTTGTCCCGAATTTCAATGTCAAACTCTTGTAGGAGGAGGACCCATCTAATAAGCCTTGGCTTAGCATCTTTCTTTGCCATTAGGTACTTGATTGCGGCATGGTCCGTGTAAACAATAGTCTTTGTTGCCACGAGATAGGGTCTAAACTTCTCAAAAGCGTAGACTACCGCTAATAATTCCTTTTCCGTTGTAGTATAATTTATTTGAGCACCACCGAGCACCTTGCTCACGTAGTATATTGCATGAAGCTTCTTCTCAATACGTTGACCCAAAACTGCCCCAATGGCGTAATCGCTTGCATCGCACATTAATTCGAAGGGAAGGTCCCAATTTGGCGGTTGCACAATAGGTGCTGATACAAGATTCTTCTTCAATTTGTCAAATGCCTCAAGGCATTCCTCATCAAAATTGAATTCCACATCGTTGCAAAGGAGATGAGTCAATGGTCTAGCGATTTTTGAGAAGTCCTTTATAAACCGCCGGTAAAACCGGCGTGGCCCAAAAAACTCCTTATTCCCTTTTGATTTTTTGGGGGTGGAAGTTGCTCAATAACTTGAATTTTGGCCTTATCAACTTCTACTCCTCTTTTTGAGACCAAATGGCCTAGCACAATTCCCTCTTGCACCATAAAATGGCACTTCTCCCAATTGAGTACCAAATTTGTCTCGATACACCTAGCAAGAACATTGGAGAGATTAGCCAAACAATCTTCAAAAGAGGATCCATGGATAGAAAAATCGTCCATGAAGACCTCAATGCACTTCTCAATATAATCGCTAAAAATGGACATCATACAACGTTGAAAAGTTCCCGGTGCATTACACAAACCAAAAGGCATACGCCTAAACGCAAAAGTACCATATGGGCACGTGAAAGTGGTTTTTCCTTGATCATTTGGCAATATTGGAATTTGGTAAAAACCACTATATCCGTCTAAGAAGCAAAAATAATCATGTCCCGCTAGCCTTTCAAGCATTTGGTCTATGAATGGTATAGGAAAGTGATCCTTTTTAGTTGCCTTATTCAATTTTCGATAATCAATGCACATTCTCCACCCATTCACGGTTCTCGTAGGGACTAATTCCCCTTTGTCATTTTGAACGACCGTGAGTCCTCCCTTTTTAGGGACGACATGGATGGGACTTACCCATTCCGAATCCGGGACCGAATAAATGATTCCCGCGTCTCTTAGCTTGGTGATTTCTTTAAAAACCACCTCGCTGAGTTTAGGGTTCAATCTCCTCAACAACTCCCTAGAAGGTTTCACATTTTCCTCAAGATTAATCCTATGCATGCATAGTGAAGGGCTAATTCCCGTAATATCATCAATGGAATAGCCTAGGGCTTTTCTATTGGCTTTCAAAACATGCACAAGTTTGGAAGTTTCATCCTCATTCAAAGTAGCACCAACAATAACGGGGTAGGTAGCATTGGACCCAAGAAATTCATACCTTAGATTCGAAGGTAGAGGTTTTAACTCCCCTTCGAATTCCTTACCTCTTGGCACCGGGTCTTCCTTAATTTCATGATCATTTGGCCTTTGCTCACCTTCATCCAAGGTAACGTCGCCCATATCCTCATCTTCCATATTCATTAGAGAGGCAAAGAGTGTACTAGAGTCGTCTAACTCCATAACTTCACTCTCAAAAGACGTTAGCCCGAAAGTTTCACAAGAAATATCAAGCATATTGCACTCAAAGGATGAAGTAGGGGCTTTCATAGCATTTTTCAGAAAAAATTTCAGTTTTTCATTCCCTATCCTCAATTCAATTGACCCTTCACCACATTTAATAACCGCTTCAACGGTATTTAGAAAAGGTCTCCCTAAAATGACGGGCGTCTCTTGTTCACTATCCATATCTAGCACATAGAAGTCCACGGGGATGAAAAATTTCCCAACTTTGATAGGCACATCCCTTAGGACTCCATTAGGGACTCTAGAGCTCCTATCGGCTAGTTTCAAAGAGATGGTAGTAGGATGGAGCTCACCCATGTCAATTTTCTCATACAATGAATATGGAATCAAAGAAATACTAGCACCAAGATCACATAAAGCTCTATCAATTTCAATTTTTCCTATGGAGATAGGAATAGAAAACGACCCTTGGTCTTGCATTTTTCTAGGCATGCGGCTTTGCACAATTGCACTACATTCGGCATTTAAAGCTACCATGCTAGACTCTTCAATCACCCTACGGTTTGACACAATATCTTTCAAGAATTTAGCATAAGTAGGGTTTTGTGTGATTACCTCATGGAAGGGGAGCGTGACGTATAACTTTTTAAGCATCTCCACGAACCTTTGAAAGTGAGCATCGAGCTTGCTTTTGTTCAACCTTTGAGGGAAAGGCACCATGGGCACATACTTCCTCATTAGAATTGGCTCTTCGTCCTTTTTCTCCTCCTCCGCGGGAGCTTGAGGTTCATCTTCTAAATTTTCCTTGGCCATTCCTCCTTCTTTGTCCTTGCCATCGGGACTAGATTTCCCTTGAGGGGTGGGTAGAACTTTCCCGCTCTTCAATGTGATGGCATCCACATGTTCAATGGAGTTCACGTCCGGTTGAGAAGGAAGTTTCCCCATTTGCTTCAATGCCACGGCTTGTTGAGCCACTTGATTCTCGAGCATCTTGTTATGAGTTTCCAATTGCTCCATTCTCTTGTTCGTCTCTTTTTGGTTCTCTAGCATTTGAGCCATCATAGACATCATGGCATTATCTTGGTTGTTGGAAGGAGTTTGCCTTTGTGAATTGGAGGGTCCTTGATCGTTCATTTGAGGTTTGGCTTGATAAGGCCTTTGGTAATTCCCTTGGTTGGAGTATTGAGAATTTTGGTTGGACCCTTGACCTTGAGTAGAATAAGAGGTTTGCCCTTGATTTTGGTTCGAGCTATATCCTTGTCTTTGATACGTCCCTTGATAATTGCCTTGCCCTTGAGGCTTAGGAACAAAATTGGACTCATTGGACGCTCTCCTTTGAGGAGGCTCATAATTCCTTGTTGTAGAATTAGGATTTGAAGCATAGTTCCTTTGTTGATTGACGTAGTGCGCTTCTTCATATCCATCATCATCGTCTTCATATCTTCCTTCCGGGCAATTCTTGGTAGTGTGTCTCGTGCTAGCACACAAGAAGCAAGCTTGTTGTGTCGGTATTTTCTCTTTCTCGGCCTTGGCTTTTGTCGCTTCAACACAATTCACCATACTAATCATGTTCTCCACCTTTTTTGTTAAGTCCGCCATTTGATCCTTTAGTGCACAATTTGAGGAGTCATCGCGTGGTTTACCCATTTTCTTGTGGTCTACTCCTTGGTAACGATCGGAATTCGTAGCTATCTTATCCACAATTTTAAACCCTTGGCTAGCCGGTAACTCCATGATAGCACCACCACTTGCCGTATCCAATTGATTTTTAGCTTCCTTGTTCATCCCCAAGTAGAAGTATCTCATAAGATCGGCTTTACGAAAGTTGTGATGAGGGCATTCCTTCAAATAATGCTTGAAGCGATCATAGGCTTGATGGAATAATTCATTATCTCTTTGGGAGAACGTCAATATGTAATCAATGAATTTCTTGGTCCTTGACGGTGGAAAGAACTTGTTCAAGAAGGAATTTGCTAGATGATCCCATGTTCTAAAAGTTCCCGGCTCTTGGTTTTGCAACCACTCCTTAGCGTCCCCATACAAAGAAGAAGGGAAGAGCTTCAAGTAAACGTATTCCACGGGCACATTTCTTGGCTTGTATGTTTGGCAATACTCTTGGAAATTGGCCAAGTGTGTGGAAGGGTTTCCTACCCCTTGATATTGGTCATGGGTCACCATGTGGACCAAGGAAGACTTCACATCAAAGTCGAAAGCATCTTCATCCGGGGGCATGATAGCCGAGCCATTCCCTTCAAGGGTGGGCGTCATGTAATCCCCAACGGGTCTCTCTTGATCCTCATCTTCATATCTCCAACCTCTATTGTTTCTTTGAGGGGCGGGAGGATCATCAATATCGTTTTGTCTAGCGGGAGGGTCATCTACCTCATCCTCATTTCTAATATTTCGGTCGTCCCTTTGAGGACCCACGCGGTTCTCTTGTTCTTCATCCATTCTAAACCCCGGTGGCAAATAAGGGAGCGGATTTAGGAGTGGGGGTGGACGAGGTCTTGGCCCTTGGAAAGCCGGTGGAAGAATAGGAGCAGTAGGAAGGGTAGGCGGTAGAGGATTCTTGCGAGGTCTACCCCTTCCTCTCTTAGCGGTTGGGTGAAAAGGTTGAGAACTTGAACCAATGGCTACGTGCTTTTTCCCGTTGAATCTCGTGTTCATTCAAATCCCTACAAGATCGAAGGAGATTCTTAGCAACGAAAGGCAAGAGAGATTAACACAATCAAGCAAAACACAAGCAATGATTATCAAGCAAAGAAAAGAGAACAAACTAAATAACCAAATAGCACTTAGTTGATTAACCTATCCCCAGCAACGGCGCCATTTGATCGCGTGCAAATATAGTGCAAATATTCGATAAGTGAATCAAATACTTATGCTAAATCACGTTAAATCAAAACATTTGTAAAGACTCGGGAAACCCAAGGTCGTACCCAAGAGATAGGTGATTAAACTAATTGCGCTAATGATTAAACCTAGATTGTTAATGGTTTTGGGGGAGGTTTGTTCCTCAAAAGAGGTTGATAGCCAAGTTTTGACTATCTATAAGAGATTTCAAGCAAGAAACGAATAAACGATCAATCAAAGAAGACTAGGGATTACTTCCCCACCTAGACAATTATAGTGATGATGATATTAGATGTCAATTATGAATTTGCATGCACTTGAATAGAATTTAGCCATGTAACATTTCCCCTAAGTTCCACTCGCGCTACAACCTAGGATAAAGAGGTTACACCTCGCATAGGACCTCACACTCGCGCTCTATTGGCCCTATAGAACATGCATTTCTAATCTCACACTCGCGCTCTATTGACTAGATAAACATGTTCTTGTTAAACTCAAGCCAATCTCATTAGGTTCTAAGTGTCGCCATGTAACACAAAAGTCCTAATGCCTCTTCATTCATTTCATTAAATTCATATTGATCAACGTGAGCTACATCAAATATGAAATTAAACTAAGTTTCTCATTGAGGCATTTTCACAAACACCTTATGGGCAACTCTAGGCATGTAGTTCAAATGAAGAAGATTCATGTGCAAACTCATTCAATATGACATTAATGGTATTTACATCATCACAATATGTCTAGGGGATCCATAATCCCCAATCTAGGTCACTACTCACTCATTGTGAGGTTACAATCAAAAGCATCCATGGATGAGTATGTAAACATATAGAGGAGGAGTTTAGGAATCTAAAACCAAAGTAGGAATTCAAGAGAGTGATGTTGGTCTTCTTCTCCTTCACTCAATCTCCTCGAAATTCGTGCTTGATCTCCTCCAAATCTGTGCCAAAAGTCTCCAAAAAAGCCCCCCCAAAGCTCTCCAAAAGTTTCTATTTATAGCCAAAGCTAGGGTTTTCCGGTACTGTAGCCCAGTCGATCGACTGACGTTGTGTGTTGGCTCAGTCGATCGACTGGTGTTGCCTGATTTGCAGACCCTCCTGAGGATTGATTGAGTCGGTCGACTGGCACAAAGAAGGATCCCAGTCGACCGACTGAGAAGGGTCAAATTGCAGCGCCTCCTGGGAGTTGAGCGAGTCGATCGACTGAAGGTGAGTCGATCGACTGAGATAGGCGGATTTGCAGCAGCTCCTGTTTCTTCTGGCGAGTCGATCGACTGGAGCAGGGGAGCTTCCCAGTCGATCGACTGGAGTGAATTTCTGCCAACTTTTGCTCGAATCTTCGAATTTTCCTCGCTTCTTCGTGCTAAGGTTCTGAGCTCAAAGTATGGTCATTCCAAGCCTGAAATACAAGGAGAGGGGTCAAATGGCATCGAAATAGCATCGGAAATGGACCAAAACTCTTCGTAAATGGGCATGTGAACGTGTCGAGAATTCGACTCATCAAGAGTCCTATTCGTCGTTCAGAACGAGTTCAATAGTAAGTTTTTTGCTACACGATCAATAAAGTAAATCGATAGTGTGAGACCCTTAAGCATGTCGATAATGTGTGATTCTTCCACCCATACTCTTTTCTAAGTATATATAATGATTTATGATCGTTAATTAGGTTTTTTAATTTTTGCCCCCACCACCAAAATCTGTGGATGTACCCCTACGAAAATCGAGTAACTTTGTCTAATTTTTTAATCCCTTATCATCTTTAATTTTCACTAATTAGACTACAATCGCACTGATTTCGTATTATAATGAAAAAAAGAATAGTTATAGTATCAACAGAGTCCTATTCTTTGTTCAGAACGAGTTCAACAGTAAGTTTTTTTGCTACACGATCAATAAAGTAAATCGATAGTGTGAGACCTTTAGGCATGTCGATAATGTGTGATTCTTCCACCCATACTCTTTTCTAAGTATATATAATGATTTACCTTCGTTAATTAGATTTTTTGATTTTTGCCCCCACCACCAAAATCTGTGGATGTACCCCTACGAAAATCGAGTAATTATGTCTAACTTTTGTTTTACTCTCTAATCGTCTTTAATTTTCACTAATTACACTACAGTCGCACTGAACTCGTATAATGATGAAAAAAGAATAGTTATAGTATCAAAAGATTCCTATTCGTCGTTTAGAACGAGTTCAACAATAAGATTTTTTGCTACACGATCAATAAAGTAAATCGATAGTGTGAGACCCTTAAGCTTGTCGATAATGTGTGATTCTTCCACCCATACTCTTTTCTAAGTATATATAATGATTTACCTTCATTAATTAGGTTTTTTTTATTTTTGCCCCCATCACCAAAATCTGTGGATGTACCCCTACGAAAATCGAGTAATTTTGTTTAATTTTTGTTTTAATCCCTAACTGTGTTTCATTTTCACTAATTACACTACAATCGTACTGAACTCGTATTATGATGAAAAAAGAATAGTTATAGTATCAACAGAGTCCTATTCGTTGTTCAGAACGAGTTCAACAATATGTTTTTTTGCTACACGATGAATAAAGTAAATCGATAGTGTGAGACCCTTAAGCATGTCGATAATGTGTGATTCTTCCACCCATACTCTTTTCTAAGTATATATAATGATTTACCAACGTTAATTAGGTTTTTTAATTTTTGCCCCCAACACCAAAATCTGTGGATGTACCCCTACGAAAATTGAGTAATTTTGTCTAATTTTTTCAAATCACTTATCGTCTTTAATTTTCACTAATTAGACTACAATCGCACTGAACTCGTATTATAATGAAAAAAGAAAAGTTATAGTATCAACAGAGTCCTATTCGTCGTTCAGAACGAGTTCAAGAGTAAGTTTTTTGCTACATGATCAATAAACTAAATCGATAGTGTGAGACCCTTAAGCATGTCGATAATGTGTGATTCTTCCACCCATACTCCTTTCTAAATATATATAATGATTTACCTTCGTTAATTAGGTTTTTTTATTTTTGCCCCCACCACCAAAATCTGTGGATGTACCCCTACGAAAATCGAGTAATTTTGTCTAATTTTTGTTTTAGTCCCTAATCGTCTTTAATTTTCACTAATTACACTACAATCGCACTGAACTCGTATTATGATGAAAAAAGAATAGTTATAGTATCAACAGAGTCCTATTCGTCGTTCAGAACCAGTTCAATAGTAAGTTTTTTGGTACACGATCAATAAAGTAAATCGATAGTGTGAGACCCTTAAGCATGTCGATAATGTGTGATTCTTCCACCCATACTCTTTTCTAAGTATATATAATGATTTATCTTCGTTAATTAGGTTTTTTTATTTTTGCCCCTACCACCAAAATCTGTGGATGTACCCCTACGAAAATCGAGTAATTTTGTCTAACTTTTGTTTTACTCCCTAATCTTCTTTAATTTTCACTAATTACACTACAGTCGCACTGAACTCGTATAATGATGAAAAAAGAATAGTTATAGTATCAACAGGGTCCTATTCGTCGTTCAGAACGAGTTCAACAATAAGTTTTTTTGCTACACGATCAATAAAGTAAATCGATAGTGTGAGACCCTTAAGCATGATGATAATGTGTGATTCTTCCACGCATACTCTTTTCTAAGTATATATAATGATTTACCTTCATTAATTAGGTTTTTTTATTTTTGCCCCCATCACCAAAATCTGTGGATGTACCCCTACGAAAATAGAGTAATTTTGTTTAATTTTTGTTTTAATCCCTAACTGTCTTTCATTTTCACTAATTACACTACAATCGTACTGAACTCGTATTATGATGAAAAAAGAATAGTTATAGTATCAACAGAGTCCTATTCGTTGTTCAGAACGAGTTCAACAATAAGTTTTTTTGCTACACGATGAATAAAGTAAATCCATAGTGTGAGACCCTTAATCATGTCGATAATGTGTGATTCTTCCAACCATACTCTTTTCTAAGTATATATAATGATTTACCTTCGTTAATTAGGTTTTTTTATTTTTCCCCCACCATCAAAATCTGTGGATGTACCCCTACGAAAATCGAGTAATTTTGTCTAACTTTTGTTTTACTCCCTAATCTTCTTTAATTTTCACTAATTACACTACAGTCGCACTGAACTCGTATAATGATGAAAAAAGAATAGTTATAGTATCAAAAGAATCCTATTCGTCGTTTAGAACGAGTTCAACAATAAGTTTTTTTGCTACACGATCAATAAAGTAAATCGATAGTGTGAGACCCTTAAGCATGTCGATAATGTGTGATTCTTCCACCCATACTCTTTTCTAAGTATATATAATGATTTACCTTCATTAATTAGGTTTTTTTATTTTTGCCCCCATCACCAAAATCTGTGGATGTACCCCTACGAAAATCGAGTAATTTTGTTAAATTTTTGTTTTAATCCCTTATCATCTTTCATTTTCACTAATTAGACTACAATCGTACTGAACTCGTATTATGATGAAAAAAGAATAGTTATAGTATCAACAGAGTCCTATTCTTTGTTCAGAACGAGTTCAACAGTAAGTTTTTTTGCTACACGATCAATAATGTAAATCCATAGTGTGAGACCTTTAGGCATGTCGATAATGTGTGATTCTTCCACCCTTACTCTTTTCTAAGTATATATAATGATTTACCTTCGTTAATTAGATTTTTTGATTTTTGCCCCCACCACCAAAATCTGTGGATGTACCCCTACGAAAATCGAGTAATTATGTCTAACTTTTGTTTTACTCCCTAATCGTCTTTAGTTTTCACTAATTACACTACAGTCGCACTGAACTCGTATAATGATGAAAAAAGAATAGTTATAGTATCAAAAGAATCCTATTCGTCGTTTAGAACGAGTTCAACAATAAGTTTTTTTGCTACACGATCAATAAAGTAAATCGATAGTGTGAGACCCTTAAGCATGTCGATAATGTGTGATTCTTCCACCCATACTCTTTTCTAAGTATATATAATGATTTACCTTCATTAATTAGGTTTTTTTTATTTTTGCCCCCATCACCAAAATCTGTGGATGTACCCCTACGAAAATCGAGTAATTTTGTTTAATTTTTGTTTTAATCCCTAACTGTGTTTCATTTTCACTAATTACACTACAATCGTACTGAACTCGTATTATGATGAAAAAATAATAGTTATAGTATCAACAGAGTCCTATTCGTTGTTCAGAACGAGTTCAACAATATGTTTTTTTGCTACACGATGAATAAAGTAAATCGATAGTGTGAGACCCTTAAGCATGTCGATAATGTGTGATTCTTCCACCCATACTCTTTTCTAAGTATATATAATGATTTACCAACGTTAATTAGGTTTTTTAATTTTTGCCCCCAACACCAAAATCTGTGGATGTACCCCTACGAAAATTGAGTAATTTTGTCTAATTTTTTCAAATCACTTATCGTCTTTAATTTTCACTAATTAGACTACAATCGCACTGAACTCGTATTATAATGAAAAAAGAAAAGTTATAGTATCAACAGAGTCCTATTCGTCGTTCAGAACGAGTTCAAGAGTAAGTTTTTTGCTACATGATCAATAAACTAAATCGATAGTGTGAGACCCTTAAGCATGTCGATAATGTGTGATTCTTCCACCCATACTCCTTTCTAAATATATATAATGATTTACCTTCGTTAATTAGGTTTTTTTATTTTTGCCCCCACCACCAAAATCTGTGGATGTACCCCTACGAAAATCGAGTAATTTTGTCTAATTTTTGTTTTAGTCCCTAATCGTCTTTAATTTTCACTAATTACACTACAATCGCACTGAACTCGTATTATGATGAAAAAAGAATAGTTATAGTATCAACAGAGTCCTATTCGTCGTTCAGAACCAGTTCAATAGTAAGTTTTTTGGTACACGATCAATAAAGTAAATCGATAGTGTGAGACCCTTAAGCATGTCGATAATGTGTGATTCTTCCACCCATACTCTTTTCTAAGTATATATAATGATTTATCTTCGTTAATTAGGTTTTTTTATTTTTGCCCCTACCACCAAAATCTGTGGATGTACCCCTACGAAAATCGAGTAATTTTGTCTAACTTTTGTTTTACTCCCTAATCTTCTTTAATTTTCACTAATTACACTACAGTCGCACTGAACTCGTATAATGATGAAAAAAGAATAGTTATAGTATCAACAGGGTCCTATTCGTCGTTCAGAACGAGTTCAACAATAAGTTTTTTTGCTACACGATCAATAAAGTAAATCGACAGTGTGAGACCCTTAAGCATGTTGATAATGTGTGATTCTTCCACGCATACTCTTTTCTAAGTATATATAATGATTTACCTTCATTAATTAGGTTTTTTTATTTTTGCCCCCATCACCAAAATCTGTGGATGTACCCCTACGAAAATAGAGTAATTTTGTTTAATTTTTGTTTTAATCCCTAACTGTCTTTCATTTTCACTAATTACACTACAATCGTACTGAACTCGTATTATGATGAAAAAAGAATAGTTATAGTATCAACAGAGTCCTATTCGTTGTTCAGAACGAGTTCAACAATAAGTTTTTTTGCTACACGATGAATAAAGTAAATCCATAGTGTGAGACCCTTAATCATGTCGATAATGTGTGATTCTTCCAACCATACTCTTTTCTAAGTATATATAATGATTTACCTTCGTTAATTAGGTTTTTTTATTTTTCCCCCACCATCAAAATCTGTGGATGTACCCCTACGAAAATCGAGTAATTTTGTCTAACTTTTGTTTTACTCCCTAATCTTCTTTAATTTTCACTAATTACACTACAGTCGCACTGAACTCGTATAATGATGAAAAAAGAATAGTTATAGTATCAACAGAGTCCTATTCGTCGTTCAGAACGAGTTCAATAGTAAGTTTTTTGCTACACGATCAATAAAGTAAATCGATAGTGTGAGACCCTGAAGCATGTCGATAATGTGTGATTCTTCCACCCATACTCTTTTCTAAGTATATATAATGATTTATGATCGTTAATTAGGTTTTTTAATTTTTGCCCCCACCACCAAAATCTGTGGATGTACCCCTACGAAAATCGAGTAACTTTGTCTAATTTTTTTAATCCCTTATCATCTTTAATTTTCACTAATTAGACTACAATCGCACTGATTTCGTATTATAATGAAAAAAAGAATAGTTATAGTATCAACAGAGTCCTATTCTTTGTTCAGAACGAGTTCAACAGTAAGTTTTTTTGCTACACGATCAATAAAGTAAATCGATAGTGTGAGACCTTTAGGCATGTCGATAATGTGTGATTCTTCCACCCTTACTCTTTTCTAAGTATATATAATGATTTACCTTCGTTAATTAGATTTTTTGATTTTTGCCCCCACCACCAAAATCTGTGGATGTACCCCTACGAAAATCGAGTAATTATGTCTAACTTTTGTTTTACTCCCTAATCGTCTTTAATTTTCACTAATTACACTACAGTCGCACTGAACTCGTATAATGATGAAAAAAGAATAGTTATAGTATCAAAAGAATCCTATTCGTCGTTTAGAACGAGTTCAACAATAAGTTTTTTTGCTACACGATCAATAAAGTAAATCGATAGTGTGAGACCCTTAAGCATGTCGATAATGTGTGATTCTTCCACCCATACTCTTTTCTAAGTATATATAATGATTTACCTTCATTAATTAGGTTTTTTTTATTTTTGCCCCCATCACCAAAATCTGTGGATGTACCCCTACGAAAATCGAGTAATTTTGTTAAATTTTTGTTTTAATCCCTTATCATCTTTCATTTTCACTAATTAGACTACAATCGTACTGAACTCGTATTATGATGAAAAAAGAATAGTTATAGTATCAACAGAGTCCTATTCTTTGTTCAGAACGAGTTCAACAGTAAGTTTTTTTGCTACACGATCAATAATGTAAATCCATAGTGTGAGACCTTTAGGCATGTCGATAATGTGTGATTCTTCCACCCTTACTCTTTTCTAAGTATATATAATGATTTACCTTCGTTAATTAGATTTTTTGATTTTTGCCCCCACCACCAAAATCTGTGGATGTACCCCTACGAAAATCGAGTAATTATGTCTAACTTTTGTTTTACTCCCTAATCGTCTTTAGTTTTCACTAATTACACTACAGTCGCACTGAACTCGTATAATGATGAAAAAAGAATAGTTATAGTATCAAAAGAATCCTATTCGTCGTTTAGAACGAGTTCAACAATAAGTTTTTTTGCTACACGATCAATAAAGTAAATCGATAGTGTGAGACCCTTAAGCATGTCGATAATGTGTGATTCTTCCACCCATACCCTTTTCTAAGTATATATAATGATTTACCTTCATTAATTAGGTTTTTTTTATTTTTGCCCCCATCACCAAAATCTGTGGATGTACCCCTACGAAAATCGAGTAATTTTGTTAAATTTTTGTTTTAATCCCTAACTGTCTTTCATTTTCACTAATTACACTACAATCGTACTGAACTCGTATTATGATGAAAAAAGAATAGTTATAGTATCAACAGAGTCCTATTCGTTGTTCAGAACGAGTTCAACAATAAGTTTTTTTTGCTACACGATGAATAATGTAAATCCATAGTGTGAGACCCTTAATCATGTCGATAATGTGTGATTCTTCCTCCCAAACTCTTTTCTAAGTATATATAATGATTTACCTTCGTTAATTAGATTTTTTTTATTCCCCCCCCCCCACCAAAATCTGTGGATGTACCCCTACAAAAATCGAATAATTTTGTCTAACTTTTGTTTTACTCCCTAATCTTCTTTAATTTTCACTAATTACACTACAGTCGCACTGAACTCGTATAATGATGAAAAAAGAATAGTTATAGTATAAACAAAGTCCTATTCGTCGTTCAGAACGAGTTCAATAGTAAGTTTTTTGCTACACGATCAATAAAGTAAATCGATAGTGTGAGACCCTTAAGCATGTCGATAATGTGTGATTCTTCCCCCCATACTCTTTTCTAAGTATATATAATGATTTATGATCGTTAATTAGGTTTTTTAATTTTTGCCCCCACCACTAAAATCTTTGGATGTACCCCTACGAAAATCGAGTAATTTTGTTTAATTTTTGTTTTAATCCCTAACTGTCTTTCATTTTCACTAATTACACTACAATCGTACTGAATTCGTATTATGATGAAAAAAGAATAGTTATAGTATCAACAGAGTCCTATTCATTGTTCAGAACGAGTTCAACAATAAGTTTTTTTTGCAACACGATGAATAAAGTAAATCCATAGTGTGAGACCCTTAATCATGTCGATAATGTGTGATTCTTCCTCCCAAACTCTTTTCTAAGTATATATAATGATTTACCTTCGTTAATTAGGTTTTTTTATTTTTTCCCCCACCACCAAAATCTGTGAATGTACCCCTACAAAAATCGAATAATTTTGTCTAACTTTTGTTTTACTCCCTAATCTTCTTTAATTTTCACTAATTACACTACAGTCGCACTGAACTCGTATAATGATGAAAAAAGAATAGTTATAGTATCAACAGAGTCCTATTCGTCGTTCAGAACGAGTTCAATAGTAAGTTTTTTGCTACACGATCAATAAAGTAAATCGATAGTGTGAGACCCTTAAGCATGTCGATAATGTGTGATTCTTCCACCCATACTCTTTTCTAAGTATATATAATGATTTATGATCGTTAATTAGGTTTTTTAATTTTTGCCCCCACCACCAAAATCTTTGGATGTACCCCTACGAAAATCGAGTAATTTTGTCTAATTTTTTCTGATCCCTTATCGTCTTTAATTTTCACTAATTAGACTACAATCGCACTGAACTCGTATTATAATGAAAAAAGAATAGTTATAGTATCAACAGAGTCCTATTCTTTGTTCAGAACGAGATCAACAATCAATTTTTTTGATACACGATCAATAAAGTAAATCGATAGTGTGAGACCTTTAGGCATGTCGATAATGTGTGATTCTTCCACCCATACTCTTTTCTAAGTATATATAATGATTTACCTTCGTTAATTAGATTTTTTGATTTTTGCCCCCACCACCAAAATCTGTGGATGTACCCCTAAGAAAAGAGAGTAATTTTGTCTAATTTTTGTTTTAATCCCTAATCGTCTTTAATTTTCACTAATTACACTACAATCGCACTGAACTCGTATTATGATGAAAAAAGAATAGTTATAGTATCAACAGAGTCCTATTCGTCGTTCAGAACAAGTTCAATAGTAAGTTTTTTGCTACACGATCAATAAAGTAAATCGATAGTGTGAGACCCTTAAGCATGTCGATAATGTGTGATTCTTCCACCCATACTCTTTTCTAAGTATATATAATGATTTACTGATCGCTCGTAAATATAGTGTAAACATTCGATAAGAAAATCAAATACTTATGCTAAGTCACGTTAAATCAAAACATTTGTAAAGACTCGGGAAACCCAAGGTCGTACCCAAGAGATAGGTGATTAAACTAGTTGTGCTCAGGATTAAATCTAGATTATTTATGGTTTGGGGGGGTTTATGCCTAGAGAGAGGTTGATAGCAATGATTTACTATCCAAAAAGAGAGATTCTAGCAAAGAAACGAATAAACGATCAATCAAAGAAGACTAGGGATTACTTCCCCACCTAGACAATTATAGTGATGATGATGTTAGATGTCAATTATGAATTTGCATGCACTTGAATAGAATTTAGCCATGTAACATTTCCCCTAAGTTCCACTCGCGCTACAACCTAGGATAAAGAGGTTACACCTCGCATAGGACCTCACACTCGCGCTCTATTGGCCCTATAGAACATGCATTTCTAATCTCACACTCGCGCTCTATTGATTAGATAAACATGTTCTTGTTAAACTCAAGCTATTCTCGTTAGAATTTAAGTGTCGCCATGTAACACAAAAGTCCTAATGCCTCTCCATTCATTTCATTAACTTCATGTTGATCAACGTGAGCTACATCAAACATGAAATTAAGCTAAGTTCCCATTGAGGACATTTCACAAACACCTTATGGGCAACTCTAATCATGTAGTTCAAATGAAGAGAATTCATGTGCAAACTCATTCAATATTGACATCAATGGTATTTACATCATCACAATATGTCTAGGGGATCCATAATCCCCAATCAAGTCACTACTCACTCATAGTGAGTTTACAAATAAAAGCAATCATAAGAGTGCAAACAATCATGAAAAGAGTAGAGTTTAGAATTCAAATCCAATATGGAGCTTCAATAGAACTAGATGATCCAATCTTCAATCTTTGTTGTTGTAGACCTCCCAAAATCCCAGCTAAAACTGCCTTCGAAATCCCCCAAAAAGCGCCCCTTTTTTCTTTCTCTCCAACTTTCTATTTATAGCTGAAAATTAGGGTTTCCGGTACTGTAGCACGGTTGAACCGGCCGGTTCAAATTGTGTGAAGGAATCCAGCCGGCCGGTTCGAGCAGGGGAGGCTGGATGGGAACCTTCTGAGCACCTCAACCGGCCGGTTCGATTGGATAGAGGAAGTTCAACCGGCCGGTTCGATCAGGGGAGAGCTTCCTTGGAGTTTCTGAGCATTTGAACCGCCCGGTTCAAAGTGTGTTCAATTCTCAACCGGCCGGTTCAATGCTTCAGAGAATTCTAGCTTCTGGCCTTCATTTCAACCGGCCGGTTCGATCCAAGGCCAATATTCACCCGGCCGGTTGGATCTGCTCCTTGGGTGATTTTCGCTCCAAAAACTCGGTTTTGATCCAAAATCAATGCACACTTGTGTTCTCAGCTTAAACTCTGTAATTCGCCTGAAATGAACCACAAGGCATCAAATAGCAAGTGAAATTGTGATAAAACGAACGAAACAACAAGCATAGATGTCGCCTAAAATGCATATATTTTAGCGCTATCAAATCACCCCACACTTAACGTTTGATCGTCCCGAGCAAACTAATCATAGAGATCAACAACAAGAAGGCACTTCACTCACTCAAGATCGATTCAAAGAAAATCCATTTGGTTGTGAAAACTAACTAAAAACACTAAGAAACAAATACTACTTTTGATAAACCACTTTCGTAGGTGACACGAGTGCATTTAGCGAATGCACCAAGCCTTTAAACCCCTAGGCTACCCTAGTGGAGGAGTTGTAGTCTCCTGAGAGTTTTCAGACACGGGAATACTCACAAATCCCACAAGAAGAACAATCATCCAAATAGGCATTTAAGTTTACAGATGTCAAAGTACTAGGCAAGGTATTTCTCATGAAGCTCATTATGTATTCAACTAGATGCGTGCATTTCAATCACTACATGAAGCCTTTTCAAATCCTTACAGAAATTCATGAATTAAGACATTCGAGCAAATCAAAGCAAGGACTAATAAATCTTTAATCAAGGATTCTAGTCATTTTCTATGTTAGTGACTTCAAGAAAACAATCTAATAGTCGCAAAGAATCTTGTTGGATCATTCACCAATGCTAGCAAGGAGGCTAGTCCATTGGCTTGTGAGCCTTGAACTCATTCTCAAGCCTAGGACGCAAAGGTCACTTAGTCATAAGAGAAGAGGAGTTCCAACATCACAGTTTTTGTAAATACTTGCAAGTCATATCATGCCTAAGTACAAAAGAGTACGAGGCTCGTCCCTTAGTGAATTCTTGCTAGGAAGTATCAATTGTCTCATTGGTTTTCATGCTAGAGAATGGTGGAATAGCCGATTGTCAAGTCTAATTGAAACATTAAAGGGGGTAGAAGCCGCACTAAGCACTTTCGAGGGGGAATTTACCTTCCTAACCCTCGGCACTTAGCACATACTTCTTTAAATTTGCTTCCTAATGGTGATCAATCATAAGGAAGGGATTTGGGGCTTATTTCATTTTTTTCTTTTTTTTCTCTTTTCTCTTTCATTTTTTTTCTCTTTTCTTGCCCTCTTTTGACCCCACACTTAGAACTTTGACAAAGGGCTAAGTGTTAAAAATGGAGCATGACAAACTAACAAGACAAATCCACAAGATAAGCACGGTCACTAAGGTCACCTAAGGGCAATCATGGCATGCAAGATTTTTAAAATTATATTTGTTCGATTTTATGCTTTCAAAGATCAACTCTTTAGTCTCAACGAGAAAAAGCTTAGAATAAAAGATAAAGAAGTGTTAGTAGATGCTTTGATCCTCAAGAATGAAAGTCAATAATCCAATCCATTAGTCATCTAAAGGATCAATCAAGTGAACTCATGCACGACTAGTTGAATTTAGAGATGAATTTTTTTCGAAAATGTAGCCTTGCCTAGACTTTTTGTTTTCATTTAATAATTCGAAATTTTTGGATGAATTGTGCAAAAGTGTGAATGTTTTCCCTTAAACATACAAGTTGATTGGATTCCACACATTAAAGCACATCAAGCAAGCACAAACATCTCGTGTAGTCAAAACATAGGCACCCCACACTTGTGTCCTATCAAAGCATCAAATTCACCAAGCACATCATGCTAAAAGCTTTTCAATTGCACATAGATCATCAAACATAAGCATTCACGCATGCATAGTTCATATTCTCAATTCTTGCACAAAGCAATAGGAGTCCAATCAAAATAGACATCTTGAAAGTCAAGGAAGAAACACTCACAAGCCTAGTTTAACGTCTTGGCTAAGACGGAGCCGATTCTCCTCTTAGGAGAGATAGGAAGCACACTTGAGGAGTCTTTTGCTAAGATCCCTCCTCAAGCGAAGCCTTGGACTTGATCGTGTCAAACCACCTTCAAATCCCATTTGAATTTCTTCCCACCAATTCCACAATGGGCTTTCTTTTGCAAGTTCGACCTTTTCATAGATGTTGAAAATCCCTTTATAGCTAAGGGGTCATGGTAGCTTTTTCCAAATGATCTTGCAAAATATGGCACGAAGCTCCCAAACTTGTCTTGAGACGTCGGAATGAAGAAAGAGTCTTCAAAATTTGTCTCGAGCTTGATGGGCACACCCTCCTTTAATTTCTCAATAATTTCCTTGGGTGCCCATTCCTCAATATCCCTCTCTAAGCTTTTTCCTTCTTGAATGCGAGTTGGTTCCTTGGTTTCCTCCATGAAAACCTCAATGAAGTCTCTATACCCTTGAAGACTTTCGATCTCTATACGCTCTTCCTCTATCTTGTCCTCATCAAGGAATTGGGATTCACATTCAAGCTCGTTCGTAGCGGGAGGAGAGAGTTCTTCTTCAACAACAAAAGGTGTTTCCTCAATGCAAGAGGCATCGTCATTGAAGAGTTCCTCATTGGAGAGCCGAGGCGTTGATAGAATGGTGGACTCTTGTGTGTTCTCGTTCAAATGATCTTGAGATGTGCTAGTAGTGAAGGATGCTTCACTTTTGCATTCTACCTCGTCTTCGTCACAAGATTCACCATCCCTTTGGTTGTAATGGGTTACGGTGCCGACTCTCCAAAGTTCATCCTCCCTTTCTTGATCCCATTCTTCCCTCGAGACATTAGATTCAAGGACTTCTTCTTCGGGTACCTCCTCTTCTTCATCCAAGTTTTCGTTTTCCATTGCTATTTGTGCCATCTCAGCTAGGTGCTTATCCATGCGAGCCTCCAATTTTTTCATTTGAGCTTTCATCTCCTTTTGGTCTGCTAGGTATGTGGCAAGCATGGCTGCAAGAGCGGAGGGCACATTTGATGGTTGAGGGGGTTGAGGGTATGGAGGGTATGGAGGGTAGGAGTGTTCTACTTCAAAGCGTTGGCCATCATCCCAATTTGGAGTGTAATAACTTGTCGGATGGTCATGCTCCTGATAATAAGAATTCATGTGCTCCTCCTCTTGATAGTATCCCTCATTAGAGTAGACTTGTTGGTTTTGGTCGTTCATCCAATAGTCTTCACAATGGGCATTTGGTTGACCCTCTTCATAATAATCTTCATCGTGCATGACTAGTTGGTTATAGTGATCCATCCTCGCAAAACAAGATTAACGAAGTCAGTAAGGAATATGAGAGAAAAAGAAGAATATACAAGCATAAGAAAAAGAAAAATATTTACAAGACAAACTAAACTAATCTAATAGCACCTAGTTAATTAACCTATCCCCGGCAACGACGCCATTTGATCGCTCGTAAATATAGTGTAAACATTCGATAAGAAAATCAAATACTTATGCTAAGTCACGTTAAATCAAAACATTTGTAAAGACTCGGGAAACCCAAGGTCGTACCCAAGAGATAGGTGATTAAACTAGTTGTGCTCAGGATTAAATCTAGATTATTTATGGTTTGGGGGGGTTTATGCCTCGAAAGAGGTTGATAGCAATGATTTACTATCCAAAAAGAGAGATTCTAGCAAAGAAACGAATAAACGATCAATCAAAGAAGACTAGGGATTACTTCCCCACCTAGACAATTATAGTGATGATGATGTTAGATGTCAATTATGAATTTGCATGCACTTGAATAGAATTTAGCCATGTAACATTTCCCCTAAGTTCCACTCGCGCTACAACCTAGGATAAAGAGGTTACACCTCGCATAGGACCTCACACTCGCGCTCTATTGGCCCTATAGAACATGCATTTCTAATCTCACACTCGCGCTCTATTGATTAGATAAACATGTTCTTGTTAAACTCAAGCTATTCTCGTTAGAATTTAAGTGTCGCCATGTAACACAAAAGTCCTAATGCCTCTCCATTCATTTCATTAACTTCATGTTGATCAACGTGAGCTACATCAAACATGAAATTAAGCTAAGTTCCCATTGAGGACATTTCACAAACACCTTATGGGCAACTCTAATCATGTAGTTCAAATGAAGAGAATTCATGTGCAAACTCATTCAATATTGACATCAATGGTATTTACATCATCACAATATGTCTAGGGGATCCATAATCCCCAATCAAGTCACTACTCACTCATAGTGAGTTTACAAATAAAAGCAATCATAAGAGTGCAAACAATCATGAAAAGAGTAGAGTTTAGAATTCAAATCCAATATGGAGCTTCAATAGAACTAGATGATCCAATCTTCAATCTTTGTTGTTGTAGACCTCCCAAAATCCCAGCTAAAACTGCCTTCGAAATCCCCCAAAAAGCGCCCCTTTTTTCTTTCTCTCCAACTTTCTATTTATAGCTGAAAATTAGGGTTTCCGGTACTGTAGCACGGTTGAACCGGCCGGTTCAAATTGTGTGAAGGAATCCAGCCGGCCGGTTCGAGCAGGGGAGGCTGGATGGGAACCTTCTGAGCACCTCAACCGGCCGGTTCGATTGGATAGAGGAAGTTCAACCGGCCGGTTCGATCAGGGGAGAGCTTCCTTGGAGTTTCTGAGCATTTGAACCGCCCGGTTCAAAGTGTGTTCAATTCTCAACCGGCCGGTTCAATGCTTCAGAGAATTCTAGCTTCTGGCCTTCATTTCAACCGGCCGGTTCGATCCAAGGCCAATATTCACCCGGCCGGTTGGATCTGCTCCTTGGGTGATTTTCGCTCCAAAAACTCGGTTTTGATCCAAAATCAATGCACACTTGTGTTCTCAGCTTAAACTCTGTAATTCGCCTGAAATGAACCACAAGGCATCAAATAGCAAGTGAAATTGTGATAAAACGAACGAAACAACAAGCATAGATGTCGCCTAAAATGCATATATTTTAGCGCTATCAAATCACCCCACACTTAACGTTTGATCGTCCCGAGCAAACTAATCATAGAGATCAACAACAAGAAGGCACTTCACTCACTCAAGATCGATTCAAAGAAAATCCATTTGGTTGTGAAAACTAACTAAAAACACTAAGAAACAAATACTACTTTTGATAAACCACTTTCGTAGGTGACACGAGTGCATTTAGCGAATGCACCAAGCCTTTAAACCCCTAGGCTACCCTAGTGGAGGAGTTGTAGTCTCCTGAGAGTTTTCAGACACGGGAATACTCACAAATCCCACAAGAAGAACAATCATCCAAATAGGCATTTAAGTTTACAGATGTCAAAGTACTAGGCAAGGTATTTCTCATGAAGCTCATTATGTATTCAACTAGATGCGTGCATTTCAATCACTACATGAAGCCTTTTCAAATCCTTACAGAAATTCATGAATTAAGACATTCGAGCAAATCAAAGCAAGGACTAATAAATCTTTAATCAAGGATTCTAGTCATTTTCTATGTTAGTGACTTCAAGAAAACAATCTAATAGTCGCAAAGAATCTTGTTGGATCATTCACCAATGCTAGCAAGGAGGCTAGTCCATTGGCTTGTGAGCCTTGAACTCATTCTCAAGCCTAGGACGCAAAGGTCACTTAGTCATAAGAGAAGAGGAGTTCCAACATCACAGTTTTTGTAAATACTTGCAAGTCATATCATGCCTAAGTACAAAAGAGTACGAGGCTCGTCCCTTAGTGAATTCTTGCTAGGAAGTATCAATTGTCTCATTGGTTTTCATGCTAGAGAATGGTGGAATAGCCGATTGTCAAGTCTAATTGAAACATTAAAGGGGGTAGAAGCCGCACTAAGCACTTTCGAGGGGGAATTTACCTTCCTAACCCTCGGCACTTAGCACATACTTCTTTAAATTTGCTTCCTAATGGTGATCAATCATAAGGAAGGGATTTGGGGCTTATTTCATTTTTTTCTTTTTTTTCTCTTTTCTCTTTCATTTTTTTTCTCTTTTCTTGCCCTCTTTTGACCCCACACTTAGAACTTTGACAAAGGGCTAAGTGTTAAAAATGGAGCATGACAAACTAACAAGACAAATCCACAAGATAAGCACGGTCACTAAGGTCACCTAAGGGCAATCATGGCATGCAAGATTTTTAAAATTATATTTGTTCGATTTTATGCTTTCAAAGATCAACTCTTTAGTCTCAACGAGAAAAAGCTTAGAATAAAAGATAAAGAAGTGTTAGTAGATGCTTTGATCCTCAAGAATGAAAGTCAATAATCCAATCCATTAGTCATCTAAAGGATCAATCAAGTGAACTCATGCACGACTAGTTGAATTTAGAGATGAATTTTTTTCGAAAATGTAGCCTTGCCTAGACTTTTTGTTTTCATTTAATAATTCGAAATTTTTGGATGAATTGTGCAAAAGTGTGAATGTTTTCCCTTAAACATACAAGTTGATTGGATTCCACACATTAAAGCACATCAAGCAAGCACAAACATCTCGTGTAGTCAAAACATAGGCACCCCACACTTGTGTCCTATCAAAGCATCAAATTCACCAAGCACATCATGCTAAAAGCTTTTCAATTGCACATAGATCATCAAACATAAGCATTCACGCATGCATAGTTCATATTCTCAATTCTTGCACAAAGCAATAGGAGTCCAATCAAAATAGACATCTTGAAAGTCAAGGAAGAAACACTCACAAGCCTAGTTTAACGTCTTGGCTAAGACGGAGCCGATTCTCCTCTTAGGAGAGATAGGAAGCACACTTGAGGAGTCTTTTGCTAAGATCCCTCCTCAAGCGAAGCCTTGGACTTGATCGTGTCAAACCACCTTCAAATCCCATTTGAATTTCTTCCCACCAATTCCACAATGGGCTTTCTTTTGCAAGTTCGACCTTTTCATAGATGTTGAAAATCCCTTTATAGCTAAGGGGTCATGGTAGCTTTTTCCAAATGATCTTGCAAAATATGGCACGAAGCTCCCAAACTTGTCTTGAGACGTCGGAATGAAGAAAGAGTCTTCAAAATTTGTCTCGAGCTTGATGGGCACACCCTCCTTTAATTTCTCAATAATTTCCTTGGGTGCCCATTCCTCAATATCCCTCTCTAAGCTTTTTCCTTCTTGAATGCGAGTTGGTTCCTTGGTTTCCTCCATGAAAACCTCAATGAAGTCTCTATACCCTTGAAGACTTTCGATCTCTATACGCTCTTCCTCTATCTTGTCCTCATCAAGGAATTGGGATTCACATTCAAGCTCGTTCGTAGCGGGAGGAGAGAGTTCTTCTTCAACAACAAAAGGTGTTTCCTCAATGCAAGAGGCATCGTCATTGAAGAGTTCCTCATTGGAGAGCCGAGGCGTTGATAGAATGGTGGACTCTTGTGTGTTCTCGTTCAAATGATCTTGAGATGTGCTAGTAGTGAAGGATGCTTCACTTTTGCATTCTACCTCGTCTTCGTCACAAGATTCACCATCCCTTTGGTTGTAATGGGTTACGGTGCCGACTCTCCAAAGTTCATCCTCCCTTTCTTGATCCCATTCTTCCCTCGAGACATTAGATTCAAGGACTTCTTCTTCGGGTACCTCCTCTTCTTCATCCAAGTTTTCGTTTTCCATTGCTATTTGTGCCATCTCAGCTAGGTGCTTATCCATGCGAGCCTCCAATTTTTTCATTTGAGCTTTCATCTCCTTTTGGTCTGCTAGGTATGTGGCAAGCATGGCTGCAAGAGCGGAGGGCACATTTGATGGTTGAGGGGGTTGAGGGTATGGAGGGTATGGAGGGTAGGAGTGTTCTACTTCAAAGCGTTGGCCATCATCCCAATTTGGAGTGTAATAACTTGTCGGATGGTCATGCTCCTGATAATAAGAATTCATGTGCTCCTCCTCTTGATAGTATCCCTCATTAGAGTAGACTTGTTGGTTTTGGTCGTTCATCCAATAGTCTTCACAATGGGCATTTGGTTGACCCTCTTCATAATAATCTTCATCGTGCATGACTAGTTGGTTATAGTGATCCATCCTCGCAAAACAAGATTAACGAAGTCAGTAAGGAATATGAGAGAAAAAGAAGAATATACAAGCATAAGAAAAAGAAAAATATTTACAAGACAAACTAAACTAATCTAATAGCACCTAGTTAATTAACCTATCCCCGGCAACGACGCCATTTGATCGCTCGTAAATATAGTGTAAACATTCGATAAGAAAATCAAATACTTATGCTAAGTCACGTTAAATCAAAACATTTGTAAAGACTCGGGAAACCCAAGGTCGTACCCAAGAGATAGGTGATTAAACTAGTTGTGCTCAGGATTAAATCTAGATTATTTATGGTTTGGGGGGGTTTATGCCTCGAAAGAGGTTGATAGCAATGATTTACTATCCAAAAAGAGAGATTCTAGCAAAGAAACGAATAAACGATCAATCAAAGAAGACTAGGGATTACTTCCCCACCTAGACAATTATAGTGATGATGATGTTAGATGTCAATTATGAATTTGCATGCACTTGAATAGAATTTAGCCATGTAACATTTCCCCTAAGTTCCACTCGCGCTACAACCTAGGATAAAGAGGTTACACCTCGCATAGGACCTCACACTCGCGCTCTATTGGCCCTATAGAACATGCATTTCTAATCTCACACTCGCGCTCTATTGATTAGATAAACATGTTCTTGTTAAACTCAAGCTATTCTCGTTAGAATTTAAGTGTCGCCATGTAACACAAAAGTCCTAATGCCTCTCCATTCATTTCATTAACTTCATGTTGATCAACGTGAGCTACATCAAACATGAAATTAAGCTAAGTTCCCATTGAGGACATTTCACAAACACCTTATGGGCAACTCTAATCATGTAGTTCAAATGAAGAGAATTCATGTGCAAACTCATTCAATATTGACATCAATGGTATTTACATCATCACAATATGTCTAGGGGATCCATAATCCCCAATCAAGTCACTACTCACTCATAGTGAGTTTACAAATAAAAGCAATCATAAGAGTGCAAACAATCATGAAAAGAGTAGAGTTTAGAATTCAAATCCAATATGGAGCTTCAATAGAACTAGATGATCCAATCTTCAATCTTTGTTGTTGTAGACCTCCCAAAATCCCAGCTAAAACTGCCTTCGAAATCCCCCAAAAAGTGCCCCTTTTTTCTTTCTCTCCAACTTTCTATTTATAGCTGAAAATTAGGGTTTCCGGTACTGTAGCACGGTTGAACCGGCCGGTTCAAATTGTGTGAAGGAATCCAGCCGGCCGGTTCGAGCAGGGGAGGCTGGATGGGAACCTTCTGAGCACCTCAACCGGCCGGTTCGATTGGATAGAGGAAGTTCAACCGGCCGGTTCGATCAGGGGAGAGCTTCCTTGGAGTTTCTGAGCATTTGAACCGCCCGGTTCAAAGTGTGTTCAATTCTCAACCGGCCGGTTCAATGCTTCAGAGAATTCTAGCTTCTGGCCTTCATTTCAACCGGCCGGTTCGATCCAAGGCCAATATTCACCCGGCCGGTTGGATCTGCTCCTTGGGTGATTTTCGCTCCAAAAACTCGGTTTTGATCCAAAATCAATGCACACTTGTGTTCTCAGCTTAAACTCTGTAATTCGCCTGAAATGAACCACAAGGCATCAAATAGCAAGTGAAATTGTGATAAAACGAACGAAACAACAAGCATAGATGTCGCCTAAAATGCATATATTTTAGCGCTATCAAATCACCCCACACTTAACGTTTGATCGTCCCGAGCAAACTAATCATAGAGATCAACAACAAGAAGGCACTTCACTCACTCAAGATCGATTCAAAGAAAATCCATTTGGTTGTGAAAACTAACTAAAAACACTAAGAAACAAATACTACTTTTGATAAACCACTTTCGTAGGTGACACGAGTGCATTTAGCGAATGCACCAAGCCTTTAAACCCCTAGGCTACCCTAGTGGAGGAGTTGTAGTCTCCTGAGAGTTTTCAGACACGGGAATACTCACAAATCCCACAAGAAGAACAATCATCCAAATAGGCATTTAAGTTTACAGATGTCAAAGTACTAGGCAAGGTATTTCTCATGAAGCTCATTATGTATTCAACTAGATGCGTGCATTTCAATCACTACATGAAGCCTTTTCAAATCCTTACAGAAATTCATGAATTAAGACATTCGAGCAAATCAAAGCAAGGACTAATAAATCTTTAATCAAGGATTCTAGTCATTTTCTATGTTAGTGACTTCAAGAAAACAATCTAATAGTCGCAAAGAATCTTGTTGGATCATTCACCAATGCTAGCAAGGAGGCTAGTCCATTGGCTTGTGAGCCTTGAACTCATTCTCAAGCCTAGGACGCAAAGGTCACTTAGTCATAAGAGAAGAGGAGTTCCAACATCACAGTTTTTGTAAATACTTGCAAGTCATATCATGCCTAAGTACAAAAGAGTACGAGGCTCGTCCCTTAGTGAATTCTTGCTAGGAAGTATCAATTGTCTCATTGGTTTTCATGCTAGAGAATGGTGGAATAGCCGATTGTCAAGTCTAATTGAAACATTAAAGGGGGTAGAAGCCGCACTAAGCACTTTCGAGGGGGAATTTACCTTCCTAACCCTCGGCACTTAGCACATACTTCTTTAAATTTGCTTCCTAATGGTGATCAATCATAAGGAAGGGATTTGGGGCTTTTTTCTTTTTTTTCTTTTTTTTCTCTTTTCTCTTTCATTTTTTTTCTCTTTTCTTGCCCTCTTTTGACCCCACACTTAGAACTTTGACAAAGGGCTAAGTGTTAAAAATGGAGCATGACAAACTAACAAGACAAATCCACAAGATAAGCACGGTCACTAAGGTCACCTAAGGGCAATCATGGCATGCAAGATTTTTAAAATTATATTTGTTCGATTTTATGCTTTCAAAGATCAACTCTTTAGTCTCAACGAGAAAAAGCTTAGAATAAAAGATAAAGAAGTGTTAGTAGATGCTTTGATCCTCAAGAATGAAAGTCAATAATCCAATCCATTAGTCATCTAAAGGATCAATCAAGTGAACTCATGCACGACTAGTTGAATTTAGAGATGAATTTTTTTCGAAAATGTAGCCTTGCCTAGACTTTTTGTTTTCATTTAATAATTCGAAATTTTTGGATGAATTGTGCAAAAGTGTGAATGTTTTCCCTTAAACATACAAGTTGATTGGATTCCACACATTAAAGCACATCAAGCAAGCACAAACATCTCGTGTAGTCAAAACATAGGCACCCCACACTTGTGTCCTATCAAAGCATCAAATTCACCAAGCACATCATGCTAAAAGCTTTTCAATTGCACATAGATCATCAAACATAAGCATTCACGCATGCATAGTTCATATTCTCAATTCTTGCACAAAGCAATAGGAGTCCAATCAAAATAGACATCTTGAAAGTCAAGGAAGAAACACTCACAAGCCTAGTTTAACGTCTTGGCTAAGACGGAGCCGATTCTCCTCTTAGGAGAGATAGGAAGCACACTTGAGGAGTCTTTTGCTAAGATCCCTCCTCAAGCGAAGCCTTGGACTTGATCGTGTCAAACCACCTTCAAATCCCATTTGAATTTCTTCCCACCAATTCCACAATGGGCTTTCCTTTGCAAGTTCGACCTTTTCATAGATGTTGAAAATCCCTTTATAGCTAAGGGGTCATGGTAGCTTTTTCCAAATGATCTTGCAAAATATGGCACGAAGCTCCCAAACTTGTCTTGAGACGTCGGAATGAAGAAAGAGTCTTCAAAATTTGTCTCGAGCTTGATGGGCACACCCTCCTTTAATTTCTCAATAATTTCCTTGGGTGCCCATTCCTCAATATCCCTCTCTAAGCTTTTTCCTTCTTGAATGCGAGTTGGTTCCTTGGTTTTCTCCATGAAAACCTCAATGAAGTCTCTATACCCTTGAAGACTTTCGATCTCTATACGCTCTTCCTCTATCTTGTCCTCATCAAGGAATTGGGATTCACATTCAAGCTCGTTCGTAGCGGGAGGAGAGAGTTCTTCTTCAACAACAAAAGGTGTTTCCTCAATGCAAGAGGCATCGTCATTGAAGAGTTCCTCATTGGAGAGCCGAGGCGTTGATAGAATGGTGGACTCTTGTGTGTTCTCGTTCAAATAATCTTGAGATGTGCTAGTAGTGAAGGTTGCTTCACTTTTGCATTCTACCTCGTCTTCGTCACAAGATTCACCATCCCTTTGGTTGTAATGGGTTACGGTGCCGACTCTCCAAAGTTCATCCTCCCTTTCTTGATCCCATTCTTCCCTCGAGACATTAGATTCAAGGACTTCTTCTTCGGGTACCTCCTCTTCTTCATCCAAGTTTTCGTTTTCCATTGCTATTTGTGCCATCTCAGCTAGGTGCTTATCCATGCGAGCCTCCAATTTTTTCATTTGAGCTTTCATCTCCTTTTGGTCTGCTAGGTATGTGGCAAGCATGGCTGCAAGAGCGGAGGGCACATTTGATGGTTGAGGGGGTTGAGGGTATGGAGGGTAGGAGTGTTCTACTTCAAAGCGTTGGCCATCATCCCAATTTGGAGTGTAATAACTTGTCGGATGGTCATGCTCCTGATAATAAGAATTCATGTGCTCCTCCTCTTGATAGTATCCCTCATTAGAGTAGACTTGTTGGTTTTGGTCGTTCATCCAATAGTCTTCACAATGGGCATTTGGTTGACCCTCTTCATAATAATCTTCATCGTGCATGACTAGTTGGTTATAGTGATCCATCCTCGCAAAACAAGATTAACGAAGTCAGTAAGGAATATGAGAGAAAAAGAAGAATATACAAGCATAAGAAAAAGAAAAATATTTACAAGACAAACTAAACTAATCTAATAGCACCTAGTTAATTAACCTATCCCCGGAAACGACGCCATTTGATCGCTCGTAAATATAGTGTAAACATTCGATAAGAAAATCAAATACTTATGCTAAGTCACGTTAAATCAAAACATTTGTAAAGACTCGGGAAACCCAAGGTCGTACCCAAGAGATAGGTGATTAAACTAGTTGTGCTCAGGATTAAATCTAGATTATTTATGGTTTGGGGGGGTTTATGCCTCGAAAGAGGTTGATAGCAATGATTTACTATCCAAAAAGAGAGATTCTAGCAAAGAAACGAATAAACGATCAATCAAAGAAGACTAGGGATTACTTCCCCACCTAGACAATTATAGTGATGATGATGTTAGATGTCAATTATGAATTTGCATGCACTTGAATAGAATTTAGCCATGTAACATTTCCCCTAAGTTCCACTCGCGCTACAACCTAGGATAAAGAGGTTACACCTCGCATAGGACCTCACACTCGCGCTCTATTGGCCCTATAGAACATGCATTTCTAATCTCACACTCGCGCTCTATTGATTAGATAAACATGTTCTTGTTAAACTCAAGCTATTCTCGTTAGAATTTAAGTGTCGCCATGTAACACAAAAGTCCTAATGCCTCTCCATTCATTTCATTAACTTCATGTTGATCAACGTGAGCTACATCAAACATGAAATTAAGCTAAGTTCCCATTGAGGACATTTCACAAACACCTTATGGGCAACTCTAATCATGTAGTTCAAATGAAGAGAATTCATGTGCAAACTCATTCAATATTGACATCAATGGTATTTACATCATCACAATATGTCTAGGGGATCCATAATCCCCAATCAAGTCACTACTCACTCATAGTGAGTTTACAAATAAAAGCAATCATAAGAGTAAAAAACAATCATGAAAAGAGTAGAGTTTAGAATTCAAATCCAATATGGAGCTTCAATAGAACTAGATGATCCAATCTTCAATCTTTGTTGTTGTAGACCTCCCAAAATCCCAGCTAAAACTGCCTTCGAAATCCCCCAAAAAGCCCCCCTTTTTTCTTTCTCTCCAACTTTCTATTTATAGCTGAAAATTAGGGTTTCCGGTACTGTAGCACGGTTGAACCGGCCGGTTCAAATGTTCGAGCAGGGGAGGCTGGATGGGAACCTTCTGAGCACCTCAACCGGCCGGTTCGATTGGATAGAGGAAGTTCAACCGGCCGGTTCGATCAGGGGAGAGCTTCCTTGGAGTTTCTGAGCATTTGAACCGCCCGGTTCAAAGTGTGTTCAATTCTCAACCGGCCGGTTCAATGCTTCAGAGAATTCTAGCTTCTGGCCTTCATTTCAACCGGCCGGTTCGATCCAAGGCCAATATTCACCCGGCCGGTTGGATCTGCTCCTTGGGTGCTTTTCGCTCCAAAAACTCAGTTTTGCTCCAAAATCAATGCACACTTGTGTTCTCAGCTTAAACTCTGTAATTCGCCTGAAATGAACCACAAGGCATCAAATAGCAAGTGAAATCGTGATAAAACGAACGAAACAACAAGCATAGATGTCGCCTAAAATGCATATATTTTAGCGCTATCATTTACCTTCGTTAATAAGGTTTTTTTTATTTTTGCCCCCACCACCAAAATCTGTGGATCCCCTACGAAAATCGAGTAATTTTGTCTAATTTTTGTTTTACTCCCTAATCGTCTTTAATTTTCACAAAATATACTAAAAATAGCACTGAACTCGTATTATGATGAAAAAAGAATAGTTATAGTTGATCGGCTGTAATTTAGTGTAAATATTCGATAAGGATATCAAATACTTATGCTAATCACGGTTAATCAAAACAATTTGTAATGACTCGGGAAACCCAAGGTCGTACCCAAAGGACAGGTGATTAAACTAATAGTGCTAAAGATTAAACAAGATTGTCTATGGTTTGGGGGAGTTTGTTCCTCTTAAGAGGTTGATAGCAAGATTTTACTATCCTAAATAGAGGTTTGATCGACGAAAAGGAGTAAACAAACAATTCAAAGATGACTAGGGATCTATTTCCCATCTAGACAATTATTGTGACGGTAAATTGGGACACTATTGATGAATTCTCATACACACATATAGAATTGGGCTATGTAACATCAATACCAAGTTCAACTCGCGCTACAACTTAGTATCAAGAGGTTACACCTCGCATAGCACCTCACACTCGCGCTCTATTGGTGCTATAGGACATGATTTATCTAGCCTCACACTCGCGCTTTATTGACTAAATAAATCATGCACTTGTTAAATTCGTGTCATTCTCATTAGGATTAAAGCATCGCCATGTAACACAAAAACCCTAATGCTTCTTCATTTCGTTTATTTGAAATCATACTTTTCAGGGGTTAGCTACGTCAAGCATGAAATCAAGCAGAATTCCTATTTCGGACTTGTTAAAAACATGTCATAGGTAATTCGAAAACATTAAGTTCAAATGAAGAAGAATCATGTGTAAAATCATTCATCAATAGCATCCATAATATTTACAATGTCACAAACATGTCTAGGGGGTTCATAGACCCCCAACCAATGTCACTACTCACTCATGGTGAGGTTGCAATCCATAATAATAGTAGATAGGCAGAAAAACATGTAGAGTATAGAATTTAGGGATCTAGAACCAATATGGAGCAATCAATACTAAGGAGGATCCAATCCAAGTGTTGTTGATGACTCTAGAAAATTTGGCTTCTTCTCCAAGCTAACTTCTCCCAAAAATCCTAGCAAATCCAAGAGTGGGGGCTTGAAAACCCTAACTTTCTATTTATAGTTCAGCGTAAAAATGCAGACTTTACGACGTTGTGCGACCGCACGGGTGGGTTGTGCGACCGCACAGCTGCCCAAAATCCTGCCTCGTGCTATCGTGGTTCCTGAGTGTGCGACCGCACAGAATTCCTGTGCTTCTGGTTTGAGTCGTGCGACCGCACGAAGAGGTTGTGCGACCGCACAGAATTCCTGTGCTTCTGGTTTGAGTCGTGCGACCGCACAGAGAGGTTGTGCGACCGCACGCTCTTGGAGAGTTTGTGCTCCGACTTCCATTTTGCTTGTTTTCGCTCCAGAGTGCTCGGTTTTGCTCCAAAATCAAGGTCCACTTGTGTTCTCAGCTTAAACTCTGTAATTCGCCTGAAATGAACCTCAATGCATTAAATGGCAAGTGAAATCGTGATAAAATGAACGAAACAATAAGCATAGAGGTCGCCTAAAATGCATATATTTTAGCGCTATCAAATCACCCCACACTTAACGTTTGATCGTCCCGAGCAAACTAATCCTAGAGATCAACAACAAGAAGGCACTTCACTCACTCAGGATCGGTTCAAAGGAAACTCCATATGGTTATGAAAACTACCTAACAACACTAAGAAACAAATACTACTTATGATAAACCACTTTCGTAGGTGACACGAGTGCATTTAACGAATGCACCAAGCCTTTAAACCCCTAGGCTACCCTAGTGGAGGAGTTGTAGTCTCCTGAGAGTTTTCAGACACGGGAATACTCACAAATCCCACAAAGAGAACAATCATCCAATTAGGCATTTTAAACTCACAATTTTCAAAGTACTAGGCAAGGTTTTTTTTATGAAGTTCATAATGTATTCAACTAGATACGTGCATTTCAATCACTACATGAGTCCTCTTCGAATCCTTATGGAAGTTCATGAATTGGGACATTCAAGCAAATCTAAGCAAAGACTAATAAATCTTTAATCAAGGATTCTAGTCGTTTTCTATAGTAGTGACTTCAAGAAAACAATCTAATAGTCGCAAAGAAATCTTGTTGGATCACTCACAAATGCTAGCAAGGAGGCTAGTCCATTGGCTTGTGAGCTTTGAACTCATTCTCAAGCCTAGGACGCAAAGGTCACTTAGTCATAAGAGAGGAGGAGTTCCAACATCTTAGCTTTGTATACCCTTGCAAATTATATCATGCCTAAGTATAAAAGAATATAAGGTTCGTCCCTTAGTGAATTCTTGCTAGGAAGTATCACTTGTCTCATTGGTTTTCATGCTAGAGAATGGTGGAATAGCCGATTGTCAAGTCTAAGTGCTTCTTATTATTTTTTTTTCTTTTCTTTCAAATGGCCTTTGGCCTACAAATGCTTTCGAGGGGGGGCCTTACCTCCCTAACCCCCGGCATTTTTATATTTTGATCAAAACTTCTCTTGTACTTTGAGAAAGTTTTTAGTCGGGGCTTTGCCCTCTTTTGACCATAAGAGTGAAGCATATATTTTTTTGTTGGGGCCCATTTTTCGCCCTCTTTTGACCCCACACTTAGAACTTTGACAAAGGGCTAAGTGTTAAAAATGGAGCATGACAAACCAACAAGACGAAATCCACTAGATAAACAAGGTCACTAAGGTCACCTAAAGGCAATCATGGCATGCAAGGGTTTTGGAGTTATAAATTTTTTTCGATTTTATGCTTTCAAAGGTCAACTCTTTAGTCTCAACGAGAAAAAGCTTAGAATAAAAGATAAAGAAATGCTAGTAGATGCTTTGATCCTCAAGAATGAAAGTCAACAATCCAATCCATTAGTCATCTAAAGGATCAATCAAGTGAAATCATGCACGACTAGTTGAATTTAGAGATGAAAATTTTCGAACATGTAGCCTTGCCTAGACTTTTTGTTTTCATTAATAATTTGAAATTTTTGGATGAATTGTGCAATGGTGCAAGTGTTTTTCCTTAAGCATACGCTGATTGGGTTTTAAAAGTGAAGGCATATCAAGCAAGCACAAACATCTCATGTAGTATAGGCAATGTCAAATATAGGCCACCCCACACTTATCGATTGCTTAGTCCCTAAGCAATTAATAGAATGAAAAGTGAAAAGGAAGTTAAGATGAACTTCTCTCGTTTGGAGGCAGCTCTTTCAAGAGTAGAGGCGTTGCTTGCTTGTCGAGTTAATCTTGCTCAAAAGATTCGATTAATGATCTCCCTTTTAAATCTATGAGGCATAAAACTAAAGAATGAGAGTGTTAAGAACACAAGGTAGGGGAAATCATCATCTAAACATGTCGATGTTAAGCAGGTTAATTCAAAATTTCGTGAAAAAGGCTGAATAAGCCTGGCGTGCGAGCGCACGGATAGTTTGTGCGAGCGCACAACCGAAAATAGCAGCACAACATTTTAGTGCGAGCGCACAAAATGTGTGCGAGCTCGACACTGAGGAGGAATGACTGTTGTGCGAGCACACAAAGAATTCTGTGCGAGCGCACAAGGGAAAACAGACGCACAACATTGTTGTGCGAGCGCACGAAAGTTGTGCGTTCTTGATTGACGTGGAATTGGCCCGCTGTGCGAGCGCACAAGACTAGACAGAGGCATGAAATTTTTGTGCGAGCGCACAGAATCTATGCGATCTTAACAGAACGAAGGAAAGGCTCTTTGTGCGACCGCACGAAATATCTGTGCGAACGCACGGAGTTATGAAAAGAAAATTCTAAGCCGATTTCACAACGTAGGTTAACACTTCTGCACAAAATTTCAAAACCCCGCACTTATTTCCTATTAAAACATCCAGTCCATCAAGCACACACCATAGGGATGACCCAAACCTCCATTAATCATCAAATTTATGCTCACGCACAATCATAGTTCAAATTTTCACCGTTTCACATGAATAGCCCAAACAACATGGCAAATGCAAATCCAATCAACATAAACACTATTGGGGACATGGGAAAGACACTTACGAGCCTAGTTTAACGTCTTGGCTAAGACGGAGCCGATTCTCCTCTTGGGAAATAAGAAGCACGCTTGAGGAGTCTTTTGCTAAGATCCCTCCTCAAGCGGGGCCTTGTACTTGATCGTGTCAAACCACCTTCAAATCCCATTTGAATTTCCTCCCATCAAGCCTACAATGGACTTTCCTTTGGGAGCATGACCTCTTCAAGTATGAAAACCCTTAAAAATTAAGGGGCCATGGGAGCTTTTTCCGAATAACCTTTGGAAATATAGCAAGAAGCTCCAAAACTTATCTCGAGACTTCGTAGTGAAGAAGGGGTCTTCATAACTTGTCTCGAGAATGATGGGCATCCCCTCCTTGAGTTTTTCAATGACGTCCATGGGTGCCCACTCCTCAATATCCCTTATTGAACTTGTGTCTTCTTGCATGCGAGAATGGTCTTTAGTCTCTTCCATGAAAACCTCAACAAAGTCTCTATACCCTTGAAGTTCTTGTGGCTCAATATCCTCTTCCTTTAATCCATCATCAATAAGAATTTGGGATTCATATTTCGGCTCTTCTATAGCGGGAGGGGTGAGTTCTTCTTCATCAATAAAAGGTATTTTCTCTATGTAAGAGGCATCATCATTGAAGAATTCCTCATCAGAGAGCGTCAAATAGACGGCGAGCTCTTGTGTGTTCTCATCTAAATGATATTGAGATGTGCTAGTGGTGAAGGATGCTTCACTTTTGCATTCCATCTCTTCTTCGTTTGAAGATTCACCATCCCTTTGGTTGTAATGAGCTACGGTGCCGACTCTTCAAAGTTCAACCTCCCTTTCTTGATCCCATTCTTCCCTTGAGACATTAGATTCAAGGACTTCTTCTTCGGGTACCTCCTCTTCTTCATCCAAGTTTTCGTTTTCCATTGCTATTTGTGCCATCTCAGCTAGATGCTTATCTATGCGAGCTCTCATGTCTTTTTGGTCTGCTAGGTATGTGGCAATCATGGCTTCAAAACCGGAGGGCACATTTGATGGTTGAGGAGGTTGAGGGTATGGAGGGTAGGAGTGTTCTACTTCAAAGCGTTGGCCATCATCCCAATTTGGAGTGTAATAACTTGTCGGATGGCTATGCTCCTGATAATAAGAATTCATGTGCTCCTCCTCTTGATAGTATCCCTCATTAGAATAGACTTGTTGGCTTTGATTGTTCATCCAATAGTCTTCACAATGGGCATTTGGTTGATCATCTTCATAATAATCTTCATTGTCTTCATACTTCCTTTTGTCAACCCAAGCCTTAACCATACTCATCATGCTATCCACTTTCTTTTCCAAATCACTCATTTGATCTTTTATCGCATAATTGGAAAAATCTTCATAATAATCTTCATCGTGCATGACTTGTTGGTTATAGTGATCCATCCTCGCAAAACAAGATTAACGAAGTTAGTAAGGGATGTGAGAGAAAAAGAAGAATATACAAGTAAAAGAGAAAGAAAAATATTTACAAGAATAGACAAACTAAAAAATCTATTAGCACCTAGTTAATTAACCTATCCCCGGCAACGGCGCCATTTGATCGGCTGTAATTTAGTGTAAATATTCGATAAGGATATCAAATACTTATGCTAATCACGGTTAATCAAAACAATTTGTAATGACTCGGGAAACCCAAGGTCGTACCCAAAGGACAGGTGATTAAACTAATAGTGCTAAAGATTAAACAAGATTGTCTATGGTTTGGGGGGTTTGTTCCTCTTAAGAGGTTGATAGCAAGATTTTACTATCCTAAATAGAGGTTTGATCGACGAAAAGGAGTAAACAAACAATTCAAAGATGACTAGGGATCTATTTCCCACCTAGACAATTATTGTGACGGTAAATTGGGACACTATTGATGAATTCTCATACACACATATAGAATTGGGCTATGTAACATCAATACCAAGTTCAACTCGCGCTACAACTTAGTATCAAGAGGTTACACCTCGCATAGCACCTCACACTCGCGCTCTATTGGTGCTATAGGACATGATTTATCTAGCCTCACACTCGCGCTTTATTGACTAAATAAATCATGCACTTGTTAAATTCATGCCATTCTCATTAGGATTAAAGCATCGCCATGTAACACAAAAACCCTAATGCTTCTTCATTTCGTTTATTTGAAATCATACTTTTCAGGGGTTAGCTACGTCAAGCATGAAATCAAGCAGAATTCTTATTTCGGACTTGTTAAAAACATGTCATAGGTAATTCGAAAACATTAAGTTCAAATGAAGAAGAATCATGTGTAAAATCATTCATCAATATCATCCATAATATTCACAATGTCACAAACATGTCTAGGGGGTTCATAGACCCCCAACCAATGTCACTACTCACTCATGGTGAGGTTACAATCCATAATAATAGTAGATGAGCAGAAAAACATGTAGAGTGTAGAGTTTAGGGATCTAGAACCAATATGGAGCAATCGATACTAAGGAGGATCCAATCCAAGTGTTGTTGATGACTCTAGAAAATTTGGCTTCTTCTCCAAGCTAACTTCTCCCAAAAATCCCAGCAAATCCAAGAGTGGGGGCTTGAAAACCCTAACTTTCTATTTATAGTTCAGCGTAAAAATGCAGACTTTACGACGTTGTGCGACCGCACGGGTGGGTTGTGCGACCGCACAGCTGCCCAAAATCCTGCCTCGTGCTATCGTGGTTCCTGAGTGTGCGACCGCACAGAATTCCTGTGCTTCTGGTTTGAGTCGTGCGACCGCACGAAGAGGTTGTGCGACCGCACAGAATTCCTGTGCATCTGGTTTGAGTCGTGCGACCGCACAGAGAGGTTGTGCGACCACACGCTCTTGGAGAGTTTGTGCTCCGACTTCCATTTTGCTCGTTTTCGCTCCAGAGTGCTCGGTTTTGCTCCAAAATCAAGGTCCACTTGTGTTCTCAGCTTAAACTCTGTAATTCGCCTGAAATGAACCTCAATGTATTAAATAGCAAGTGAAATCGTGATAAAACGAACGAAACAATAAGCATAGAGGTCGCCTAAAATGCATATATTTTAGCGCTATCAATAGTATCAAACGAGTCCTAGGAGTTCAACAGTAAGTTATTTTGCTACACGATCAATAAAGTAAATCGATAGTGTGAGACCTTTAAGCATGTCGATAATGTGTGATTCTTCCACCCATACTCTTTTCGAAGAATATATAATGTTTTACCTTCGTTAATTAGGTTTTTTTATTTTTGCCCCTACCACCAAAATCTGTGGATATACCCCTACGAAAATCGAGTAATTTTGTCGAATTTTTGTTTTACTCCCTAATCGTCTTTAATTTTCACTAATTACACTACAATAGCACTGAACTCGTATTATGATGAAAAAAGAATAGTTATAGTATCAACAGAGTCCTATTCGTCGTTCAGAACGAGTTCAACAGTAAGTTTTTTTGCTACACGATCAATAAAGTAAATCGATAGTGTGAGACCCTTAAGCATGTCGATAATGTGTGATTCTTCCACCCATACTCTTTTCTAAGTATATATAATGATTTCCCTTCGTTAATTAGTTTTTTTATTTTTGCCCCCACCACCAAAAGCTGTGGATGTACCCCTACGAAAATCGAGTAATTTTGTCTAATTTTTGTTTTACTCCCTAATCGTCTTTAATTTTCACTAATTACACTACAATAGTACTGAACTCGTATTATGATGAAAAAAGAATAGTTATAGTATCAACAGAGTCCTATTCGTCGTTCAGAACGAGTTTAACAGTAAGTTTTTTTGCTACACGATCAATAAAGTAAATCGATAGTGTGAGACCCTTAAGCATGTCGATAATGTGTGATTCTTCCACCCATACTCTTTTCTAAGTATATATAATGATTTACCTTCGTTAATTAGGTTTTTTTATTTTTGCCCCCACCACCAAAATCTGCGGATGTACCCCTATGAAAATCAAGTAATTTTATCTTTTTTTTGTTTTACCCCCTAATCGTCTTTAATTTTCACTAGCTACACTACAATCGCACTGAGCTCGTATTATGATGAAAAAAGAATAGTTATAGTATTAACAGAGTCCAATTCGTCGTTCAGAATGAGTTCAACAGTAAGTTTTTTTGCTATATGATCAATAAAGTAAATCGATAGTGTGAGACCCTTAGGCATATCGATAATGTGTGATTCTTCCACCCATACTCATTTCTAAGTATATATAATGATTTACCTTCGTTAATTAGGTTTTTTTTATTTTTGCCCCCACCACCAAAATCTATGGATGTACCCCTACGAAAATTGAGTAATTTTGTCTAACTTTTGTTTTACTCCCTAATCGTCTTTAATTTTCACTAATTACACTACAGTCGCACTGAATTGATATAATGATGAAAAAAGAATAAATATAGTATCAACACAGTCCTATTCGTCGTTCAGAACGAGTTCAACAATAAGTTTTTTTGCTACACGATTAATAAAGTAAATCGATAGTGTGAGACCCTTAAGCATGTCGATAATGTGTGATTCTTCCATCCATACTCTTTTCTATGTATATATAGTGTTTTACCTTCATTAATTAGTTGTTTTTGCCCCCATCACCAAGATCTGTGGTTGTACCCCAACGCAAATCGAGTAATTTTAGCTAATTTTTGTTTTAATCCCTAATTGTCTTTCATTTTCACTAATTACACTACAATCGTACTGAACTCGTATTATGACGAAAAAAGAATAGTTATAGTATCAACAGAGTCCTATTCGTTGTTCAGAACGAGTTCAACAGTAAGTTCTTTTGCTACACGATGAACAAAGTAAATCGATAGTGTGAGACCCTCAAGCATGTCGATAATGTGTGATTATTCCACCCATACTCTTTTCTAATTATATATAATGATTTACCATCGTTAATTAGGTTTTTTTATTTTTGCCCCCACCACCTAAATCTGTGGAAGTACTCCTACGAAAATCGAGTAATTTTGTCTAATTTTTTTAATCCTTTATCGTCTTTAACTTTCACTAATTAGACTACAATCGCACTGAACTCGTATTATAATGAAAAAAGAATAGTTATAGTATCAACATAGTCCTATTCGTCATTCAGAACGAGTTCAATAGTAAGTTTTTTGCTACACGATCAATAAAGTAAATCGACAGTGTGAGACCATTAAGCATGTCGATAATGTGTGATTCTTCCACCAATACTCTTTTCTAAATATATATATAATGATTTATCTTCGTTAATTAGTTTTTTTTATTTTTGCCCCCACCACCAAAATCTGTGGATGTACCCCTACGAAAATCGAGTAATTCTGTCTAATTTTTAGTTTAATCCCTAATCGTCTTTAATTTTCACTAATTACACTACAATCACACTGAACTCGTATTATGATGAAAAAAGAATAGTTATAGTATCAACAATGTCCTATTCGTCGTTCAGAACAAGTTCAATAGTAAGTTTTTTGCTACACGATCAATATAGTAAATCGATAGTGTGAGCCCTTAAGCATGTCGATAATGTGTGATTCTTCCACCCATACTCTTTTCTAAGTATATATAATGATTTACCTTCGTTAATTAAGTTTTTTTATTTTTGCCCCCCACCACCAAAATCTGTGGATGTACCCTTACGAAAATCGAATAATTTTGTCTAATTTTTGTTTACTCCCAAATCGTCTTTAATTTTCACTAAATACACTAAAAAAATCGCACTGAACTCGTATTACGATGAAAAAAGAATAGTTATAGTATCAATAGAGTCCTATTCTTTGTTCAGAACGAGCTCAATAGTAAGTTTTTTGCTACACGATCAATAAAGTAAATCGATAGTGTGCCCCCTTAAGCATGTCGATAATGTGTGATTCTTCCACCCATACTCTTTTCTAAGTATAAATAATGCTTTACCGTCGTTAATTAGGTTTTTTTATTTTAACCCCCACCACCAAAATCTGTGGATGTACCCCTACGAAAATCGAGTAATTTTGTCTAATTTTTGTGTTAATCCCTAATCGTCTTTAATTTTCACTAATTACACTACAATCGCACTGAACTCGTATTATGATGAAAAAAGAATAGTTATAGTATCAACAGAGTCCTATTCGTCGTTCAGAACGAGTTCAATAGTAAGTTATTTTGCTACACGATCAATAAAGCAAATCGATAGTGTGAGGCCCTTAAGCATGTCGATAATGTGTGATTCTTCCACCCATACTCTTTTCTATTTATATATAATGATTTACCTTCGTTAATTAGGTTTTTTTATTTTTTCCCCCACCACCAAAATCTGTGGATGTACCCTACAAAAATCGAGTAATTTTGTTTAACTTTTGTTTTACTCCCTAATCTTCTTTAATTTTCACTAATTACACTACAGTCGCACTGAACTCGTATAATGATGAAAAAAGAATAGTTATAGTATCAACAGAGTCCTATTCGTCGTTTAGAACGAGTTCAACAATAAGTTTTTTACTACACGATCAATAAAGTAAATCGATAGTGTGAGACCCTTAAGCATGTCGATAATGTGTGATTCTTCCACCCATACTCTTTTCTAACTATATATAACGATTTACCATCATTAAGTAGGTTTTTTTATTTTTCCCCCATCACCAAAATCTGTGGATGTACCCCTACGAAAATCGAGTAATTTTGTTTAATTTTTGTTTGAATCCCTAACTGTCTTTCATTTTCACTAATTACACTACAATCGTACTGAACTCGTATTATGACGAAAAAAGAATAGTTATTGTATCAACAGAGTCCTATTCGTTGTTCAGAACGAGTTCAATAATAAGTTTTTTTGCTACACGATGAATAAAGTAAATCGATAGTGTGAGACCCTTAAGCATATCGATAATGTGTGATTCTTCCACCCATACTCTTTTCTAAATATATATAATGATTTACCTTCGTTAATTAGGTTTTTTTATTTTTGCCCCCACCACCAAAATCTATGGATGTACCCCTACGAAAATCGAGTAATTTTGTCTAATTTTTGTTTTAATCCCTAATCGTCTTTAATTTTCACTAATTACACTATAATCGCATTGAACTCGTATTATGATGAAAAAAGAATAGTTAAAGTATCAACAGAGTCCTATTCGTCGTTCAGACCGAGTTCAATTGTAAGTTTTTTGCTACACGATCAATAAAGTAAATCGATATTATGAGACCCTTAAGCATGTCGATAATGTGTGATTCTTCCACCCATACTATTTTCTAAGTATATATAATGATTTACCTTCATTAATTAGGTTTTTTTTATTTTTGCCCCCACCACCAAAAGCTGTGGATGTACCCCTACGAATATCGAGTAATTTTGTCTAATTTTTGTTTTACTCCCTAATCGTCTTTAATTTTTACTAATTACACTACAATAGCACTGAACTCGTATTATGATGAAAAAAGAAGAGTTATAGTATCAACAGACTCCTATTCTTTGTTCAGAACGAGTTCAACAATAAGTTTTTTTGCTACACGATCAATAAAGTTAATCGATAGTGTGAGACCCATAAGCATGTCGATAATGTGTGATTCTTCCACCCATACTCTTTTCTAAGTATATAAAATGTTTTACCTTCGTTAATTAGGTTTTTTATTTTTGCCACCACCACCAAAATCTGTGGATGTACCCCTACGAAAATCGAGTAATTTTGTCTATTTTTTGTTTTACTCCCAAAGCGTCTTTAATTTTCCCTAAATACACTACAAATTGCACTAAACTCGTATTATGATGAAAAAAGAATAGTTATAGTATCAACAGAGTCCTATTCGTCGTTCAGAATGAGTTCAACAGTAAGTTTTTTTGCTACACGATCAATAAAGTAAATCGATAGTGTGAGACCCTTAAGCATGTCGATAATGTGTGATTCTTCCACCCGTACTCTTTTCTAACTATATATAATGATTTACCTTCGTTAATTAGGTTTTTTTTATTTTTGCCCCCACCACCAAAATCAATGGATGTACCCCTACGAAAATCGAGTAATTTTGTCTAATTTTCTTTTTACTCCCTAATCGTCTTTAATTTTCACTAAATACACTATAATCGCACTGAACTCGTATTATGATGAAAAAAGAATATTTATATTATCAACAGAGTCCTATTCGTCGTTCAGAACTAGTTCAACAGTAAGTTTTTTTGCTACACGATCAATAAAGTAAATCGATAGTGTGAGGCCCTTAAGCATGTCGATAATGTGTGATTCTTCCACCCATACTCTTTTCCATTTATATATAATGATTTACCTTCGTTAATTAGGTTTTTTTATTTTTTTTCCCCCACCACCAAAATCTGTGGATGTACCCTACAAAAATCGAGTAATTTTGTATAACTTTTGTTTTACTCCCTAATCTTCTTTAATTTTCACTAATTACACTACAGTCGCACTGAACTCGTATAATGTTGAAAAAAGAATAGTTATAGTATCAACAGAGTCCTATTCGTCGTTCAGAACGAGTTCAACAATAAGTTTTTTTACTACACGATCAATAAAGTAAATCGATAGTGTGAGACCCTTAAGCATGTCGATAATGTGTGATTCTTCCACCCATACTCTTTTCTAACTATATATAACGATTTACCATCATTAAGTAGGTTTTTTTATTTTTTTCCCCCATCACCAAAATCTGTGGATGTACCCCTACGAAAATCGAGTAATTTTGTTTAATTTTTGTTTGAATCCCTAACTGTCTTTCCTTTTCAGTAATTACACTACAATCGCACTGAACTCGTATTATGATGAAAAAAGAATAGTTAAAGTATCAACAGAGTCCTATTCGTCGTTCAGAACGACTTCAATAGTAAGTTTTTTGCTACACGATCAATAAAGTAAATCGATATTATGAGACCCTTAAGCATGTCGATAATGTGTGATTCTTCCACCCATACTATTTTCTAAGTATATATAATGATTTACCTTCATTAATTAGGTTTTTTTTATTTTTGCCCCCACAACCAAAAGCTGTGGATGTACCCCTACGAATATCGAGTAATTTTGTCTAATTTTTGTTTTACTCCCTAATCGTCTTTAATTTTTACTAATTACACTACAATTGCACTGAACTCGTATTATGATGAAAAAAGAAGAGTTATAGTATCAACAGAGTCCTATTCTTTGTTCAGAACGAGTTCAACAATAAGTTTTTTTGCTACACGATCAATAAAGGTAATCGATAGTGTGAGACCCTTAAGCATGTTGATAATGTGTGATTATTCCACCCATACTCTTTTCTAAGTATATATAATGATTTACCTTCGTTAATTAGGTTTTTTTATTTTTGCCCCCACCACAAAAATCTGTAGATGTACCCCCTACGAAAATCGAGTAATTTTGTCTAATTTTTGTTTTAATCCCTAATCGTCTTTAATTTTCACTAATTACACTACAATCGCACTGAACTCGTATTATGATGAAAAAAGAATAGTTATAGTATCAACAGAGTCCTATTCGTCGTTCAGAACTAGTTCAATAGTAAGTTTTTTGCTACATGATCAATAAAGTAAATCGATATTGTGAGACCCTTAAACATGTCGATAATGTGTGATTCTTCCACCCATATTATTTTCTAAGTATATGTAATGATTTACCTTCATTAATTAGGTTTTTTTTATTTTTGCCCCTACCACCAAAAGCTGTGGATCCCTACGAATATCGAGTAATTTTGTCTAATTTTTGTTTTACTCCCTAATAGTCTTTAATTTTCACTAATTACACTACAATAGCACTGAACTCGTATTATGATGAAAAAAGAATAGTTATAGTATCAACAGAGTCCTATTCTTTGTTCAGAACGAGTTCAACAATAAGTTTTTTTGCTACACGATCAATAAAGTTAATCGATAGTGTGAGACCCTTAAGCATGTCGATAATGTGTGATTCTTCCACCCATACTCTTTTCTAAGTATATGTAATGATTTACCTTCGTTAATTAGGTTTTTTTATTTTTGCCCCCACCACCAAAATCTGTGGATGTACCCCTACGAAAATCGAGTAATTTTGTCTCATTTTTGTTTTAATCCCTAATCGTCTTTAATTTTCACTAATTATACTACAATCACACTGAACTCGTATTATGATGAAAAAAGAATAGTTATAGTATCAACAGAATCCTATTCGTCGTTCAGAACGAGTTCAATAGTAAGTTTTTTGCTATCAATAAAGTAATTCGATATTGTGAGACCCTTAAGCATGTCGATAATGTGTGATTTATCCACCCATACTCTTTTCTAAGTATATATAATGATTTACCTTCGTTAATTAGATTTTTTTATTTTTGCCCCCACCACCAAAATCTGTGGATGTACCCCTACGAAAATCAAGTAGTTTTGTCTAATTTTTGTTTTAATCCCTAATCGTCTTTAATTTTCATTAATTACTCTACAATCGCATTGAACTCGTATTATGATGAAAAAAAAATAGTTATAGTATCAACAGAGTCCTATTCGTTGTTCAGAACGAGTTCAATAGTAAGTTTTTTGCTACACGATCAATAAAGTAAATCGATAGTGTGAGACCCTTAAGCATGTCGATAATGTGTGACTCTTCCCCCCATACTATTTTCTAAGTATATATAATGATTTACTTTCGTTAATTAGGTTTTTTTATTTTTGCCCCCACCACCAAAATCTGTGGATGTACCCCTACGAAAATCGAGTAATTTTGTCTAATTTTTGTTTTACTCCCTAATCGTCTTTAATTTTCACTAAATACACTACAATTGCACTAAACTCGTATTATGATGAAAAAAGAATAGTTATAGTATCAATAGAGTCCTATTCTTTGTTTAGAACGAGTTCAACAGTAAGTTTTTTTGCTACACGATCAATAAAGTAAATCGATAGTGTGAGACCCTTAAGCATGTCGATAATGTGTGATTCATCCACCCATACTCTTTTCTAAGTATATATTATGATTTACCTTCGTTAATTAGGTTTTTTTATTTTTGCCCCCACCACCAAAATCTGTGGATGTACCCCTACGAAAATCGAGTAATTTTGTCTAATTTTTGTTTTATTCCCTAAACGTCTTTAATTTTCACTAAATACACTACAATCGCACTGAACTCGTATTATGATGAAAAAAGAATAGTTATAGTTTCAACAGAGTCCTATTCGTCGTTCAGAACGAGTTCAATAGTAAGTTTTTTGCTACATGATGAATAAAGTAAATCGATAGTGTGAGACCCTTAAGCATGTCGATAATGTGTGATTCTTCCACCCATACTCTTTTCTAAGTATATATAATGATATACCTTCGTTAATTAGGTTTTTTATTTTTTTTCCCCACCACCAAAATCTGTGGATACGAAAATCGACTAATTTTGTCTAATTTTTGTTTTAATCCCTAATCGTCTTTAATTTTCATTAATTACACTACAATCGCGCTGAACTCGTATTATGATGAAAAAAAGAATAGTTATAGTATCAACAGAGTCCTATTCGTCGTTCAGAACGAGTTCAATAGTAAGTTTTTTGCTACACGATCAATAAAGTAAATCGATAGTGTGAGACCCTTAAGCATGCTGATAATGTGTCATTCTTCCACACATTGTCTTTTCTAAGTATATATAATGATTTACATTTGTTAATTAGGTTTTTTTATTTTTGCCCCCACCTCCAAAATCTGTGGATGTACCCCTACGAAAATCGAGTAATTTTGTCTAAGTTTTGTTTTACTCCCTAATCGTCTTTAATTTTCACTAAATACACTACAAATCGCACTGAACTCGTATTATGATGAAAAAAGAATAGTTATAGTATCAACAGAGTCCTATTCTTTGTTCAGAACGAGTTCAATAGTAAGTTTTTTTGCTACACGATCAATAAAGTAAATCGATAGTGTGAGACCCTTAAGCATGTCGATAATGTGTGATTCATCCACCCATACTCTTTTCTAAGTATATATAATGTTTTACCTTCGTTAATTAGGTTTTTTAATTTTGCACCCACCACGAAAGTCTGTGGATGTACCCCAACGATAATCTAGTAATTTTGTCTTATTTTTGTTTTATTCCTTAATCGTCTTTAATTTTCACTAATTACACTACAATCGCACTGAACTCGTATTATGATGAAAAAGAATAGTTATAGTATCAACAGAGTCCTATTCGTCGTTCAGAACGAGTTCAATAGTAAGTTTTTTGATACACGATCAATAAAGTAAATTGATATTGTGAGACCCTTAAGCATGTCGATAATGTGTGATTCTTCCACCCATACTCTTTTCTAAGTATATATAATGATTTACCTTCGTTAATTAGGTTTTTTAATTTTTTCCCCAACCACCATAATCTGTGGATGTATCCCTACGAAAATCGAGTAATTTTGTCTAATTTTTGTTTTATTCCCTAATCGTCTTTAATTTTCACAAATTACACTACAATCGCACTGAACTCATATTATGATGAAAAAAGAATAGTTATAGTATCAACAGAGTCCTATTCGTCGTTCAGAACGAGTTCAATAGTAAGTTTTTTGCTACACGATCAATAAAGTAATTCGATATTGTGAGACCCTTAAGCATGTCGATAATGTGTGATTCTTCCACCCATACTCTTTTCTAAGTATATATAATGATTTACCTTCGTTAATTAGATTTTTTATTTTTGCCCCCACCACCAAAATCTGTGGATGTACTCCTACGAAAATCGAGTAATTTTGTCTAATTTTTGTTTTAATCCCTAATCGTCTTTAATTTTCAATAATTACACTACAATATCACTGAACTCGTATTATGATGAAAAAAGAATAGTTATAGTATCAACAGAGTCCTATTCGTCGTTCAGAACGAGTTCAATAGTAAGTTTTTTGCTACACGATCAATAAAGTTAATCGATAGTGTGAGACCCTTAAGCATGTCGATAATGTGTGACTCTTCCGCCCATACTCTTTTCTAAGTATATATAATGATTTACCTTCGTTAATTAGGTTTTTTTATTTTTGCCCTCACCACCAAAATCTGTGGATGTACCCCTACGAAAATCGACTAATTTTGTCTAATTTTTGTTTTAATCCTTAATCGTCTTTAATTTTCATTAATTACACTACAATCGCACTGAACTCATATTATTATGAAAAAAGAATAGCTATAGTATCAACAGAGTCCTATTCGTCGTTCAGAACGAGTTCAATAGTAAGTTTTTTGCTACACGATCAATAAAGTGAATCGATAGTGTGAGACCCTTAAGCATGTCGATAATGTGTGATTCTTCCACACATACTCTTTTATAAGTATATATAATGATTTACCTTTGTTAATTAGGTTTTTTTATTTTTGCCCCCACCACCAAAATCTGTGGATGTACACCAACGAAAATCTAGTAATTTTGTCTAATTTTTGTTTTACTCCCTAATCGTCTTTAATTTTCACTAAATACACTACAAATCGCACTGAACTCGTATTATGATGAAAAAAGAATAGTTATAGTATCAACAGAGTCCTATTCTTTGTTCAGAATGAGTTCAATAGTAAGTTTTTTTTGCTACACGATCAATAAAGTAAATCGATAGTGTGAGACCCTTAAGCATGTCGATAATGTGTGATTCATCCACCCATACTCTTTTCTAAGTATATATAATGTTTTACCTTCATTAATTAGGTTTTTTTATTTTTGCCCCCACCACCAAAATCTGTGGATGTACCCCTACGAAAATCGAGTAATTTTGTCTAATTTTTGTTTTATTCCCTATTCGTCTTTAATTTTCACTAAATACACAACAATCGCACTGAACTCGTATAATGATGAAAAAAGAATAGTTATAGTATCAACAGAGTCCTATTCGTCGTTCAGAACGAGTTCAATAGTAAGTTTTTTTTGCTACACGCTCAATAAAGTAAATCGATAGTGTGAGACCCTTAAGCATGTCGATAATGTGTGATTCATCCACCCATACTCTTTTCTAAGTATATATAATGTTTTACCTTCGTTAATTAGGTTTTTTTATTTTTGCCCCCACCACCAAAATCAGTGGATGTACCCCTACGAAAATCGAGTAATTTTGTCTAATTTTTGTTTTAATCCCTAATCGTCTTTAATATTCACTAATTACACTACAATCGCACTGAACTCGTATTATGATGAAAAAAGAATAGTTATAGTATCAACAGAGTCCTATTCTTCGTTCAGAACGAGTTCAATAGTAAGTTTTTTGCTACACGATCAATAAAGTAAATCGATAGTGTGAGACCCTTAAGCATGTCGATAATGTGTGATTCTTCCACCCATACTCTTTTCTAAGTATATATAATGATTTACCTTTGTTAATTAGGTTTTTTTATTTTCGCCCCCACCACCAAAATCTGTGGATTCCCTACGAAAATCGAGTAATTTTGTCTAACTTTTGTTTTACTCCCTAATCGTCTTTAATTTTCACTAATTACACTACAGTCGCACTGAACTCGTATAATGATGAAAAAAGAATAGTTATAGTATCAACAGAGTCCTATTCGTCGTTCAGAACGAGTTCAACAATAAGTTTTTTTGCTACACGATCAATAAAGTAAATCGATAGTGTGAGACCCTTAAGCATGTCGATAATGTGTGTTTCTTCCACCCATACTCTTTTCTAAGTATATATAATGATTTACCTTCATTAATTAGATTTTTTTTTATTTTTGCCCCCACCACCAAAATCTGTGGATGTACCCCTTCGAAAATCGAGTAATTTTGTCTAATTTTTGTTTTACTCCCTAATCGTCTTTAATTTTCACTAAATACACTACAAATCGCACTGAACTCGTATAATGATGAAAAAAGAATAGTTATAGTATCAACAGAGTCCTATTCGTCGTTCAGAACGAGTTCAACAATAAGTTTTTTTTCTACACAATCAATAAAGTAAATCGATAGTGTGAGACCCTTAAGCATGTCAATAATGTGTGATTCTTCCACCCATACTCTTTTCTAAATATATCGACACATTATCGCCATGTTTAAGGGTCTCACACTATCGATTAACTTTATTGATCGTGTAGCAAAAAAACTTACTGTTGAACTCGTTCTGAACGACGAATAGGACTCTGTTGATACTATAACTATTCTTTTTTTCATCATAATACGAGTTCAGTGCGATTGTAGTGTAATTAGTGAAAATTAAAGACGGTTATGGAGTGAAACAAAAATTAGACAAAATTACTCGATTTTCGTAGGGGTACATCCACAGATTTTGGTGGTGGGGGCAAAAATAAGAAAACCTAATTAACGAAGGTAAATCATTATATATACTTAGAAAAGAGTATGGGTGGAAGAATCACACATTATCGACATGCTTAAGGGTTTCACACTATCGATTTACTTTATTGATCGTGTAGCAAAATAACTTACTATTGAACTCGTTCTGAACAATGAATAGGACTCTGTGGATACTATAACTATTCTTTTTTCATTATAATACGAGTTCAGTGCGATTGTAGTCTAATTGGTGAAAATTAAAGACGACAAGGGATTAAAAAAATTAGACAAAATTACTCGATTTTCATAGGGGTACATCCACAGATTTTGGTGGTGGGGGCAAAAATAAAAAAACCTAATTAACGACGGTAAATCATTATATATACTTAGAAAAGAGTATGGGTGGAAGAATCACACATTATCGACATGCTTAAGGGTCTCACACTATCGATTTACTTTATTGATCGTGTAGCAAAAAACTTGCTACTGAACTCGTTCTGAACGACGAATAGGACTCTGTTGATACTATAACTATTCTTTTTTCATCATTATACGAGTTCAGTACGATTGTAGTGTAATTAGTGAAAATGAAAGACAATTTGGGATTAAAACAAAAATTAGACAAAATTACTCAATTTTCGTAGGGGTACATCCACAGATTTTGGTGATGGGGGCAAAAATAAAAAAACCTAATTAATGAAGGTAAAACATTATATATACTTAGAAAAGAGTATGGGTGGAAGAATCACACATTATCGACATGCTTAAGGGTCTCACACTATCGATTTACTTTATTGATCGTGTAGCAAAAAAACTTACTGTTGAACTCGTTCTGAACAAAGAATAGGACTCGGTTGATACTATAACTATTCTTTTTTCATCATAATACGAGTTCAGTGCGATTTGTAGTGTATTTATTGTAAATTAAAGATGATTAGGGAGTAAAACAAAAATTAGACAAAATTACTTGATTTTCGTAGGGGTACATCCACAGATTTTGGTGGTGGGGGCAAAAATAAAAAAACCTAATTAACGAAGGTAAATCATTATATATACTTAGAAAAGAGTATGGGTGGATGAATAACACATTATCGACACGCTTAAGGGTCTCACACTATCGATTTAATTTATTGATCGTGTAGCAAAAAACTTACTATTGAACTCGTTCAGAACGACGAATAGGACTCATTCTTTTTTCATCATAATACGAGTTCAGTGCGATTGTAGAGTAATTAATGAAAATTAAATACGATTAGGGATTAAAACAAAAATTAGACAAAATTACTCGATTTTCGTAGGGGTACATCCACAGATTTTGGTGGTAGGGGCAAAAATAAAAAAAACCTAATTAACGACGGTAAATCATTGTATATATTTAGAAAAGAGTATGGGTTGAAGAATCACACATTATCGACATGCTTAAGGGTCTCACAATATCGAATTACTTTATTGATCGTGTAGCAAAAAACTTACTTTTGAACTCGTTCTGAACGACGAATAGGACTCTGTTGATACTATAACTATTCTTTTTTCATCATAATACGAGTTCTGTGCGATTGTAGTGTAATTAGTGAAAATTAAAGACGATTAGGGATTGAAACAAAAATTAGACAAAATTACTCGATTTTCGCAGGGGTACATCCACAGATTTTGGTGGTGGGGGCAAAAATAAATAAAACCTAATTAACGAAGGTAAAACATTATATATACTTCGAAAAGAGTATGGGTGGAAGAATCACACATTATCGACATGCTTAAAGGTCTCACACTATCGACTTACTTTATTGATCGTGTAGCAAAAAAACTTACTATTGAACTCGTTCTGAACGACGAATAGGACTCTGTTGATACTATAACTTTTCTTTTTTCATCATAATACGAGTTCAGTGCGATTTGTAGTGTATTTAGTGAAAATTAAAGATGATTAGGGAGTAAAACAAAAATTAGACAAAATTACTCGATTTTCGTAGGGGTACATCCACAGATTTTGGTGGTGGGGGCAAAAATAAAACAACATAATTAACGAAGGTAAATAATTATATATACTTAGAAAAGAGTATGGGTGGAAGAATCGCACATTATCGACATGCTTAAGGGTCTCACACTATCGATTTACTTTATTGATCGTGTAGCAAAAAAACTTACTGTTGAACTCGTTCTGAACAAAGAATAGGACTCTGTTGATACTATACCTATTCTTTTTTCATCATAATACGAGTTCAGTGCGATTTGTAGTGTATTTAGTGTAAATTAAAGATGATTAGGGAGTAAAACAAAAATTAGACAAAATTACTCGATTTTCGTAGGGGTACATCCACAGATTTTGGTGGTGGGGGCAAAAATAAAAAAACATAATTAACGAAGGTAAATAATTATATATACTTAGAAAAGAGTATGGGTAGAAGAATCACACATTATCGACATGCTTAAGGGTCTCACACTATCGATTTACTTTATTGATCGTGTAGCAAAAAACTTGCTACTGAACTCGTTCTGAACGACGAATAGGACTCTGTTGATACTATAACTATTCTTTTTTCATCATTATACGAGTTCAGTGCGATTTGTAGTGTATTTAGTGAAAATTAAAGACGATTAGGGAGTAAAACAAAAATTAGACAAAATTACTCGATTTTCGTATGGGTACATCCACAGATTTTGGTGGTGTGGGCAAAAATAAAAAAACCTAATTAACGAAGGTAAATACTTATATATACTTAGAAAAGAGTATGGGTGGATGAATCACACATTATCGACATGCTTAAGGGTCTCACACTATCGATTTACTTTATTGATCGTGTAGCAAAAAAACTTACTTTTGAACTCGTTCTGAACAAAGAATAGGACTCGGTTGATACTATAACTATTCTTTTTTCATCATAATACGAGTTCAGTGCGATTTGTAGTGTATTTAGTGTAAATTAAAGATGATTAGGGAGTAAAACAAAAATTAGACAAAATTACTTGATTTTCGTAGGGGTACATCCACAGATTTTGGTGGTGGGGGCAAAAATAAAAAAACCTAATTAACGAAGGTAAATCATTATATATACTTAGAAAAGAGTATGGGTGGATGAATAACACATTATTGACATGCTTAAGGGTCTCACACTATCGATTTAATTTATTTGTCGTGTAGCAAAAAACTTACTATTGAACTCGTTCTGAACGACGAATAGGACTCTGTTGATACAATAACTATTCTTTTTTCATCATAATACGAGTTCAGTGCGATTGTATTGTAATTAATGAAAATTAAATACGATTAGGGATTAAAACAAAAATTAGACAAAATTACTCGATTTTCGTAGGGGTACATCCACAGATTTTGGTGGTAGGGGCAAAAAATAAAAAAACCTAATTAACGATGGTAAATCATTATATATACTTAGAAAAGAGTATGGGTGGAAGAATCACACATTATCGACATGCTTAAGGGTCTCACAATATCGAATTACTTTATTGATCGTGTAGCAAAAAACTTACTTTTGAACTCGTTCTGAACGACGAATAGGACTATGTTGATACTATAACTATTCTTTTTTCATCATAATACGAGTTCTGTGCGATTGTAGTGTAATTAGTGAAAATTAAAGACGATTAGGGATTGAAACAAAAATTAGACAAAATTACTCGATTTTCGTAGGGGTACATCGACGGATTTTGGTGGTGGGGGCAAAAATAAAAAACCTAATTAACGAAGGTAAATCATTATATATACTTAGAAAAGAGTATGGGTGGAAGAATCACACATTATCGACATGCTTAAGGGTCTCACACTATCGATTTACTTTATTCATCGTGTAGCAAAAAACTTACTATTGAACTCGTTCTGAACGACGAATAGGACTCTGTTGATACTATAACTATTCTTTTTTCATCATAATACGAGTTCAGTGCAATTGTAGTGTATTTAGTGAAAATTAAAGACGATTAGGGAATAAAACAAAAATTAGACAAAATTACTCGATTTTCGTAGGGGTAAATCCACAGATTTTTGTGGTGGGGGCAAAAATAAAAAAACCTAATTAATGAAGGTAAATCATTATATATATTTAGAAAAGAGTATGGGTGGAAGAATCACACATTATCGACATGCTTATGGGTCTCACACTATCGATTTACTTAATTCATCGTGTAGCAAAAAACTTACTATTGAACTCGTTCTGAACGACGAATAGGACTCTGTTGATACTATAACTATTCTTTTTTCATCAGTTCAGTGCGATTGTAGTGTATTTAGTGAAAATTAAAGACGATTAGGGAATAAAACAAAAATTAGACAAAATAACTCAATTTTCGTAGGGGTACATCCACAGATTTTGGTTGTGGGGGCAAAAATTAAAAAACCTAATTAACGAAGGTAAATCATTATATATACTTAGAAAAGAGTACGGGTGGAAGAGTCGCACATTATCGACATGCTTAAGGGTCTCTCACTATCGATTTAATTTATTGACCGTGTAGCAAAAAACTTACTATTGAACACGTTCTGAACGACGAATAGGACTCTGTTGATACAATAACTATTCTTTTTTCATCATAATACGAGTTCAGTGCGATTGTAGTGTAATTAATGAAAATTAAAGACGATTAGGGATTAAAACAAAAATTAGACAAAATTACTCGATTTTCGTAGGGGTACATCCACAGATTTTGGTGGTGGGGGCAAAAATAAAAAAACCTAATTAACGACGGTAAATCATTATATATACTTAGAAAAGAGTATGGGTGGAACAATCACACATTATCGACATGCTTAAGGGTCTCACAATATCGAATTACTTTATTGATAGTGTAGCAAAAAACTTACTATTGAACTCGTTCTGAACGACGAATAGGACTCTGTTGATACTATAACTATTCTTTTTTCATCATAATACGAGTTCAGTGCTATTGTAGTGTAATTAGTGAAAATTAAAGACGATTAGGGATTGAAACAAAAATTAGAAAAAATTACTCGATTTTCGTAAGGGTACATCCACAGATTTTGGTGGTGGGGGAAAAAATAAAAAAACCTAATTAACGAAGGTAAATCATTAAATATACTTAAAAAAGAGTATAGGTGGAAGAACACACATTATCGACATGCTTAAGGGTCTCACACTATCGATTTACTTTATTCATCGTGTAGCAAAAAACTTACTATTGAACTCGTTCTGAACGACGAATAGGACTCTGTTGATAATATAACTATTCTTTTTTCATCATAATACGAGTTCAGTGCAATTGTAGTGTATTTAGTGAAAATTAAAGACGATTAGGGAATAAAACAAAAATTAGACAAAATTACTCGATTTTCGTAGGGGTAAATCCACAGAATTTTGTGGTGGGGGCAAAAATAAAAAAACCTAATTAACGAAGGTAAATCATTATATATATTTAGAAAAGAGTATGGGTGGAAGAATCACACATTATCGACATGCTTAAGGGTCTCACACTATCGATTTACTTTATTCATCGTGTAGCAAAAAACTTACTATTGAACTCGTTCTGAACGACGAATAGGACTCTGTTGATACTATAACTATTCTTTTTTCATCGTAATACGAGTTCAGTGCGATTGTAGTGAATTTAGTGAAAATTAAAGACGATTAAGGAATAAAACAAAAATTAGACAAAATAACTCAATTTTCGTAGGGGTACATCCACAGATTTTTGTGGTGGGGGGAAAAATAAAACAACCTAATTAACGAAGGTAAATCATTATATATACTTAGAAAAGAGTATGGGTGGAAGACTCACACATTATCGACATGCTTAAGGGTCTCACACTATCGATTAACTTTATTGATCGTGTAGCAAAATAACTTACTATTGAACTCGTTCTGAACAAAGAATAGGAATCTGCTGATACTATAACTATTCTTTTTTCATCATAATACGAGTTCAGTGCGATTTGTAGTGTATTTAGTGAAAATTAAAGATGATTAGGGAGTAAAACAAAATATAGACAAAATTACTCGATTTTCGTAGGGGTACATCCACAGATTTGGGTGGTGGGGCAAAAATAAAAAAAACCTAATTAACGAAGGTAAATCATTATATATACTTAGAAAAGAGTATGGGTGGAAGAATCACACATTATCGACATGCTTAAGGGTCTCACACTATCGATTTACTTTATTGATCGTGTAGCAAAAAAACTTACTACTGAACTCGTTCTGAACGACGAATAGGACTCTGTTGATACTATAACAATTATTTTTTCATCATAATACGAGTTCAGTGCGATTATAATGTAATTAGTGAAAATTAAAGATGATTATGGAGTAAACCAAAAATTAGACAATTACTCGATTTTCGTAGGGGTACATCCACAGATTTTGGTGGTGTGGGCAAAAATAAGAAAACCTAATTAACGAAGGTAAATCATTATATATACTTAGAAAAGAGTATGGGTGGAAGAATCACACATTATCGACATGCTTAAGGGTTTCACACTATCGATTTGCTTTATTGATCGTGTAGCAAAATAACTTACTATTGAACTCGTTCTGAACAACGAATAGGACTCTGTTGATACTATAACTATTCTTTTTTCATTATAATACGAGTCCAGTGCGATTGTAGTCTAATTGGTGAAAATTAAAGATGATAAGGGATTAAAAAATTAGACAAAATTACTCGATTTTCGTAGGGGTACATCCACAGATTTTGGTGGTGGGGGCAAAAATAAAAAAACCTAATTAACGTTGGTAAATCATTATATATACTTAGAAAAGAGTATGGGTGGAAGAATCACACATTATCGACATGCTTAAGGGTCTCACACTATCGATTTACTTTATTCATCGTGTAGCAAAACAACTTACTGTTGAACTCGTTCTGAACAAAGAATAGGACTCTGCTGATACTATAACTATTCTTTTTTCATCATAATACGAGTTCAGTGCGATTTGTAGTGTATTTAGTGAAAATTAAAGATGATTAGGGAGTAGAACAAAAATTAGACAAAATTACTCGATTTTCGTAGTGGTACATCCACAGATTTGGGTGGTGGGGCAAAAATAAAAAAAACCTAATTAACGAAGGTAAATCATTATATATACTTAGAAAACAGTATGGGTGGAAGAATCACACATTATCGACATGCTTAAGGGTCTCACACTATCGAATTACTTTATTGATCGTGTAGCAAAAAACTTACTACTGAACTCGTTCTGAACGACGAATAGGACTCTGTTGATACTATAACTATTATTTTTTAATCATAATACGAGTTCAGTGCGATTATAGTGTAATTAGTGAAAATTAAAGATGATTATGGAGTAAACCAAAAATTAGACAAAATTACTCGATTTTCGTAGGGGTACATCCACAGATTTTGGTGGTGGGGGCAAAAATAAGAAAACCTAATTAACGAAGGTAAATCATTATATATACTTAGAAAAGATTATGGGTGGAAGAATCACACATTATCGACATGCTTAAGGGTCTCACACTATCGAATTACTTTATTGATCGTGTAGCAAAAAACTTACTACTGAACTCGTTCTGAACGACGAATAGGACTCTGTTGATACTATAACTATTATTTTTTAATCATAATACGAGTTCAGTGCGATTATAGTGTAATTAGTGAAAATTAAAGATGATTATGGAGTAAACCAAAAATTAGACAAAATTACTCGATTTTCGTAGGGGTACATCCACAGATTTTGGTGGTGGGGGCAAAAATAAAAAAACCTAATTAACGATGGTAAATAATTATATATACTTAGAAAAGAGTATGGGTGGAAGAATCACACATTATCGACATGCTTAAGGGTCTCACACTATCGATATACTTTATTCATCGTGTAGCAAAAAAACTTACTGTTGAACTCGTTCTGAATAACGAATAGGACTCTGTTGATCCTATAACTATTCTTTTATCATCATTATACGAGTTCAGTACGATTGTTGTGTAATTAGAGAAAATGAAAGACAATTAGGGATTAAAACAAAAATTAGACAAAATTACTCGATTTTCGTAGGGGTACATCCACAGATTTTTGTGGTGGGGGAAAAAATAAAAAAAAAACCTATTTAACGAAGGTAAAACATTATATATACTTAGAAAAGAGTATGGGTGGATGAATCACACATTATCGACATGCTTAAGGGTCTCACACTATCAATTTACTTTATTCATCGTGTAGCACAAAAACTTACTATTGAACTCGTTCTGAACAAAGAATAGAACTCTGTTAATACTATAACTATTCTTTTTTCATCATAATACGAGTTCATTGCGATTTGTAGTGTATTTAGTGAAAATTAAAGACGATTAGGGAGTAAAACAAAAATTAGACAAAATTACTCGATTTTCGTAGGGGTACATCCACAGATTTTGGTGGTGGGGGCAAAAATAAAAAAACCTAATTAACGATGGTAAATCATTATATATACTTAGAAAAGAGTATGGGTGGAAGAATCACACATTATCGACATGCTTAAGGGTCTCACACTATCGATTTACTTTATTCATCGTGTAGCAAAAAAACTTACTGTTGAACTCGTTCTGAACGACGAATAGGACTCTGTTGATACTATAACTATTCTTTTTTCATCATAATACGAGTTCAGGGCGATTGTAGTGTATTTAGTGAAAATTAAAGATGATTAGGGAATAAAACAAAAATTAGACAAAATTACTCAATTTTCGTAGGGGTACATCCACAGATTTTGGTGGTGGGGGCAAAAATAAAAAAACCTAATTAACGAAGGTAAATCATTATATATACTTAGAAAAGAGTATGGGTGGAAGAATCACACATTATCGCCATGCTAATGGGTCTCACACTATCGATTAAATTTATTGATCGTGTAGCAAAAAAACTTACTGTTGAACTCGTTCTGAACAAAGAATAGGACTCTGTTGATACTATAACTATTCTTTTTTCATCATAATACGAGTTCATTGCGATTTGTAGTGTATTTAGTGAAAATTAAAGACGATTAGGGAGTAAAACAAAAATTAGACAAAATTACTCGATTTTCGTAGGGGTACATCCACAGATTTTGGTGGTGGGGGCAAAAATAAAAAAACCTAATTAACGATGGTAAATCATTATATATACTTAGAAAAGAGTATGGGTGGAAGAATCACACATTATCGACATGCTTAAGGGTCTCACACTATCGATTTACTTTATTCATCGTGTAGCTAAAAAACTTACTGTTGAACTCGTTCTGAATAACGAATAGGACTCTGTTGATCCTATAACTATTCTTTTATCATCATTATACGAGTTCAGTACGATTGTTGTGTAATTAGAGAAAATGAAAGACAATTAGGGATTAAAACAAAAATTAGACAAAATTACTCGATTTTCGTAGGGGTACATCCACAGATTTTTGTGATGGGGGCAAAAATAAAAAAACCTAATTAATGAAGGTAAAACATTATATATACTTAGAAAAGAGTATGGGTGGAAGAATCACACATTATCGACATGCTTAAGGGTCTCACACTATCGATTTACTTTATTGATTGTGTAGCAAAAAAACTTACTGTTGAACTCGTTCTGAACGACGAATAGGACTCTGTTGATACTATAACTATTCTTTTTTCATCATTATACGAGTTAAGTGCGATTTGTAGTGTATTTAGTGAAAATTAAAGACGATTAGGGAGTAAAACAAAAATTTTACAAAATTACTCGATTTTCGTAGGGGTACATCCACAGATTTTGGTGGTGGGGGGAAAAATAAAAAAAACCTATTTAACGAAGGTAAAACATTATATATACTTAGAAAAGAGTATGGGTGGATGAATCACACATTATCGACATGCTTAAGGGTCTCACACTATCAATTTACTTTATTCATCGTGTAGCACAAAAACTTACTATTGAACTCGTTCTGAACAAAGAATAGGACTCTGTTGATACTATAACTATTCTTTTTTCATCATAATACGAGTTCAGTGCGATTTGTAGTGTATTTAGTGAAAATTAAAGACGATTAGGGAGTAAAACAAAAATTAGACAAAATTACTCGATTTTCGTAGGGGTACATCCACAGATTTTGGTGGTGGGGGTAAAAATAAAAAAACCTAATTAACGAAGGTAAATACTTATATATACTTAGAAAAGAGTATGGGTGGATGAATCACACATTATCAACATGCTTAAGGGTCTCACACTATCGATTTACTTTATTGATCGTGTAGCAAAAAAACTTACTGTTGAACTCGTTCTAAACAAAGAATAGGACTCTGTTAATACTATAACTATTCTTTTTTCATCATAATACGAGTTCAGTGCGATTTGTAGTGTATTTAGTGAAAATGAAAGACGATTAGGGAGTAAAACAAAAATTACACAAAATTACTCGATTTTCGTAGGGGTACATCCACAGATTTTGTGGTGGGGGCAAAAATTAAAAAAACCTAATTAACGAAGGTAAATCATTATATATACTTAGAAAAGAGTATGGGTGGAAGAGTCACACATTATCGACATGCTTAAGGGTCTCACACTATCGATTTAATTTATTCATCGTGTAGCAAAAAACTTACTATTGAACTCGTTCTGAACGACGAATAGGACTCTGTTGATACTATAACTATTCTTTTTTCATCATAATACGAGTTCAGGGCGATTGTAGTTTATTTAGTGAAAATTAAAGATGATTAGGGAATAAAACAAAAATTAGACAAAATTACTCAATTTTCGTAGGGGTACATCCACAGATTTTGGTGGTGGGGGCAAAAATAAAAAAACCTAATTAATGAAGGTAAAACATTATATATACTTAGAAAAGAGTATGGGTGGAAGAATCACACATTATCGACATGCTTAAGAGTCTCACACTATCGATTTACTTTATTGATTGTGTAGCAAAAATATTTACTGTTGAACTCGTTATGAACGACGAATAGGACTCTGTTGATACTATAACTATTCTTTTTTCATAATTATACGAGTTCAGTACGATTTGTAGTATATTTAGTGAAAATTAAAGACGATTAGGGAGTAAAACAAAAAATTATACAAAATTACTCGATTTTCGTAGGGGGTACATCCACAGATTTGGGTGGTGGGGGCAAAAAAAAACCTAATTAACGAAGGTAAATCATTATATATACTTAGAAAAGAGTATGGGTGGAAGAATGACACATTATCGACATGCTTAAGGGTCTCACACTATCGATTTACTTTATTGATCGTGTAGCAAAAACTTACTACTGAACTCGTTCTGAACGACGAATAGGACTCTGTTGATACTATAACTATTCTTTTTTTCATCATAATACGAGTTCAGTGCGCTTGTAGTGTAATTAGTGAAAATTAAAGACGATTATGGAGTAAAACAAAAATTAGACAAAATTACTCGATTTGCGTAGGGGTACATCCACAGATTTTGGTGGTGGGGGCAAAAATAAGAAAACCTAATTAACGAAGGTAAATCATTATATATACTTAGAAAATAGTATGGGTGGAAGAATCACACATTATCGACATGCTTAAGGGTTTCACACTATCGATTTACTTTATTGATCGTGTAGCAAAATAACTTACTATTGAACTTGTTCTGAACAACGAATAGGACTCTGTTGATACTATAACTATTCTTTTTTCATTATAATACGAGTTCAGTGCGATTGTAGTCTAATTGGTGAAAATTAAAGACGATAAGGGATTAAAAAATTAGACAAAATTACTCGATTTTCGTAGGGGTACATCAACAGATTTTGGTGGTGGGGGCAAAAATTAAAAAACCTAATTAACGATGGTAAATCATTATATATACTTAGAAAAGAGTATGGGTGGAAGAATCACACATTATCGACATGCTTAAGGGTCTCACACTATCGATTTACTTCATTCATCGTGTAGCAAAAAAACTTACTGTTGAACTCGTTCTGAATAACGAATAGGACTCTGTTGATACTATAACTATTCTTTTTTTATCATTATACGAGTTCAGTACGATTGTAGTGTATATAGTGAAAATGAAAGACAAGTAGGGATTAAAACAAAAATTATACAAAATTACTCGATTTTCGTATGGGGTACATCCACAGATTTTGGTGGTGGGGGCAAAAATAAAAAAAGCTAATTAACGATGGTAAATCATTAAATATACTTAGAAAAGAGTATGGGTGGATGAATCACACATTATCGACATGCTTAATGATGAGTCGAGTTTTCGACTCATTTATGATCATTCTTCACTATAGTTTTTGATCGTTTCCGACATTATTTTAATGTCATTTGACCTCTATATCTACATTTCAGGTAGAAAACAAGTTTCCCCCATGGTCAAAGCCTAAATATGAAGATTGGTTGAGTTTCGGCGCAAAACAAGGATTTTCGGGGCAATACCGAGCATATTGACCTTTGACACTTGTTTTGGACCTAGAGGGCTCGTCCGACCTCCGAATTGGTTGATTCAAAGCTTGGTGGAAAGCTAACTCAAAGGGCTACAACTCTCTAAGAGACGTCAAGACCAAATTCGGCCGGAAAGACCCCAGTCGATCGACTGAAACTCCAGTCGGTCGACTGAGAAAACGAAGAATTTGGGGGGCTCTGAAACTTCATTGAGTCGATCGACTGGGAGTCAAGGCTAGTCAAGCCTCTCCCCAGTCGATCGACTGGATCAAAAAGTCAGTTTTTATGCCCAAATTTCAGCCGAATCTATAAAGGGAAAGTAAGGGTTTTGGACCAAGTGTGGAGGTTTTTGGGGAAAAATACTCATCAAAGGGGATCAAATCAAGGGCATCCATACACATCCAACAAGGAGGAGTGAAGATCCAAGGGAGACATCTAGGATTAATCATCCTACTTCTATCCTTCTTCTCTTCTTATTTGTTGTGTAAAAACCCTACACACATCATGTTGTCTTACATGATGTGTGAGTAGTCTCCTTGTGTTTTGAGGGTGTTTGTACCCTCCTTGGTACTCTTGATCATGAATACACATGTTTGATTGTTGATCTATGGTGTTAGATTTACATTTGCTATGATATTCATTGTGCATGCACTCTAGGTGTTTGACGAAATGCCTAAGTGACTTGTTTGTCCCAAAACTTGACCTAATAATCTAGCGATGTTAGGGATGGTTTAGATGTAGTAAATGTGATCCTAACCAATGTGTGCATTTGTGGTTAACTAGGGGTCGAGTTCATAGTAGTTATTACCTTAGGAAGAAATTCCAAGAATAATGGTGCTATGGAATGAATCAATATCTCGAGAGAGTGAGGTTCGAGCTATAAGAGAGTTTTGCTAGGAATAGATTCAACGAGAGTTGGTCTACACTAGTCTAAGCTAGGTTTTCTACAATGCATGGTTAGGAAGTGAACTAGAAGTCGAGTTCATGGGATTTATTGCTTGGGAGAAATTTCAATGCTAATAAATGTCATGGAATGAATCGGTATCTCGGGAGAGTGAGGTTCGAGCGATAAGGGAGCTTGACTAGAGTAGATTCAACGAGAGTTGGTCCACCTTAGTTTAAGCTAGGTTCAAAACTATCTAACACCTAGAAATGTGTTTAATTCTTGTATGCATGATCATGGATAATACCAAGGAGGGGCACAACCCCTCGAAACCCTCTTTTGATTGAATTGAACCCTTAATACCTTCTCATTGATTGAATTGATTATTTACCTTTTCGTTGATCAACCTCATTTCGGATAGTGAAGATTCTCTACCGACCTCTTAAGAGGAACCAACCCCCCCCCCCAACCATAGACATTCTAGCATAATCTTAGCACTATTAGTTTAATCACCTATCCTTTGGGTTCGACCTTGGGTTCACCCGAGTCAAATATAAATGTTTTGATTAAATGTGACTAGCATAAGTATTTGAATTCTTATTTGAATATTTACGCTATATTTACAACCGATCAAATGCTTAAGGGTCTCACACTATCGATTTACTTTATTCATCTTGTAGCAAAAAAACTTACTAGTGAACTCGTTCTGAACAAAGAATAGGACTCTGTTGATACTATACCTATTCTTTTTTCATCATAATAAGAGTTCAGTGCGATTTGTAGTGTATTTAGTGAAAATTAAAGACGATTAGGGAGTAAAACAAAAATTAGAAAAAAATTACTCGATTTTCGTAGGGGTACATCCATAGATTTGGGTGGTGGGGACAAAAATAAAAAAAAACCTAATTAACGAAGGTAAATCATTATATATACTTAGAAAAGAGTATGGGTGGAAGAATCACACATTATCGACATGCTTAAGGGTCTCACACTATCGATTTACTTTATTGATTGTGTAGCAAAAAACTTACTACTGAACTCGTTCTGAACGACGAATAGGATTCTGTTGATACTATAACTATTCTTTTTTTTCATCATAATACGAGTTCAGTGCGATTGTAGTGTAATTAGTGAAAACTAAAGACGATTATGGAGTAAAACAAAAATTAGACAAAATTACTCGATTTGCGTAGGGGTACATCCACAGATTTTGGTGGTGGGGGCAAAAATAAGAAAACCTAATTAACGAAGGTAAATCATTATATATACATAGAAAAGAGTATGGGTGGAAGAATCACACATTATCGACATGCTTAAGGGTCTCACACTATCGATTTACTTTATTGATCGTGTAGCAAAATAACTTACTATTGAACTCGTTCTGAACAACGAATAGGACTCTGTTGATACTATAACTATTCTTTTTTCATTATAATACGAGTTCAGTCCGATGTTAGTCTAATTGGTGAAAATTAAAGACGATAAGGGATTAAAAAATTAGACAAAATTACTCGATTTTCGTAGGGGTACATCCACGGATTTTGGTGGTGGGGGCAAAAATAAAAAAACCTAATTAACGTTGGTAAATCATTATATATACTTAGAAAAGAGTATGGGTGGAAGAATCACATATTATCGACATGCTTAAGGGTCTCACACTATCGATTTACTTTATTGATTGTGTAGCAAAAAAACTTACTGTTGAACTCGTTATGAACGACGAATAGGACTCTGTTGATACTATAACTATTCTTTTTTCATCATTATACGAGTTCAGTGCGATTTGTAGTATATTTAGTGAAAATTAAAGACGATTAGGGAGTAAAACAAAAAATTATACAAAATTACTCGATTTTCGTAGGGGGTACATCCACAGATTTGGGTGGTGGGGCAAAAAAAAACCTAATTAACGAAGGTAAATCATTATATATACTTAGAAAAGAGTATGGGTGGAAGAATGACACATTATCGACATGCTTAAGGGTCTCACACTATCGATTTACTTTATTGATCGTGTAGCAAAAACTTACTACTGAACTCGTTCTGAACGACGAATAGGACTCTGTTGATACTATAACTATTCTTTTTTTCATCATAATACGAGTTCAGTGCGCTTGTAGTGTAATTAGTGAAAATTAAAGACGATTATGGAGTAAAACAAAAATTAGACAAAATTACTCGATTTGCGTAGGGGTACATCCACAGATTTTGGTGGTGGGGGCAAAAATAAGAAAACCTAATTAACGAAGGTAAATCATTATATATACTTAGAAAATAGTATGGGTGGAAGAATCACACATTATCGACATGCTTAAGGGTTTCACACTATCGATTTACTTTATTGATCGTGTAGCAAAATAACTTAATATTGAACTTGTTCTGAACAACGAATAGGACTCTGTTGATACTATAACTATTCTTTTTTCATTATAATACGAGTTCAGTGCGATTGTAGTCTAATTGGTGAAAATTAAAGACGATAAGGGATTAAAAAATTAGACAAAATTACTCGATTTTCGTAGGGGTACATCAACAGATTTTGGTGGTGGGGGCAAAAATTAAAAAACCTAATTAACGATGGTAAATCATTATATATACTTAGAAAAGAGTATGGGTGGAAGAATCACACATTATCGACATGCTTAAGGGTCTCACACTATCGATTTACTTTATTCATCGTGTAGCAAAAAAACTTACTGTTGAACTCGTTCTGAATAACGAATAGGACTCTGTTGATACTATAACTATTCTTTTTTCATCATTATACGAGTTCAGTACGATTGTAGTGTAATTAGTGAAAATGAAAGACAAGTAGGGATTAAAACAAAAATTATACAAAATTACTCGATTTTCGTATGGGGTACATCCACAGATTTTGGTGGTGGGGGCAAAAATAAAAAAAGCTAATTAACGATGGTAAATCATTAAATATACTTAGAAAAGAGTATGGGTGGATGAATCACACATTATCGACATGCTTAAGGGTCTCACACTATCGATTTACTTTATTCATCTTGTAGCAAAAAAACTTACTAGTGAACTCGTTCTGAACAAAGAATAGGACTCTGTTGATACTATACCTATTCTTTTTTCATCATAATATGAGTTCAGTGCGATTTGTAGTGTATTTAGTGAAAATTAAAGACGATTAGGGAGTAAAACAAAAATTAGAAAAAAAATTACTCGATTTTCGTAGGGGTACATCCATAGATTTGGGTGGTGGGGACAAAAATAAAAAAAACCTAATTAACGAAGGTAAATCATTATATATACTTAGAAAAGAGTATGGGTGGAAGAATCACACATTATCGACATGCTTAAGGGTCTCACACTATCGATTTACTTTGTTGATTGTGTAGCAAAAAACTTACTACTGAACTCGTTCTGAACGACGAATAGGATTCTGTTGATACTATAACTATTCTTTTTTTTCATCATAATACGAGTTCAGTGCGATTGTAGTGTAATTAGTGAAAACTAAAGACGATTATGGAGTAAAACAAAAATTAGACAAAATTACTCGATTTGCGTAGGGGTACATCCACAGATTTTGGTGGTGGGGGCAAAAATAAGAAAACCTAATTAACGAAGGTAAATCATTATATATACATAGAAAAGAGTATGGGTGGAAGAATCACACATTATCGACATGCTTAAGGGTCTCACACTATCGATTTACTTTATTGATCGTGTAGCAAAATAACTTACTATTGAACTCGTTCTGAAAAACGAATAGGACTCTGTTGATACTATAACTATTCTTTTTTCATTATAATACGAGTTCAGTCCGATGTTAGTCTAATTGGTGAAAATTAAAGACGATAAGGGATTAAAAAATTAGACAAAATTACTCGATTTTCGTAGGGGTACATCCACGGATTTTGGTGGTGGGGGCAAAAATAAAAAAACCTAATTAACGATGGTAAATCATTATATATACTTAGAAAAGAGTATGGGTGGAAGAATCACACATTATCGACATGCTTAAGGGTCTCACACTATCGATTTACTTTATTCATCGTGTAGCAAAACAACTTACTGTTGAACTCGTTCTGAACAAAGAATAGGACTCTGCGGATACTATAACTATTCTTTTTTCATCATAATACGAGTTCAGTGCGATTTGTAGTGTATTTAGTGAAAATTAAAGATGATTAGGGAGTAGAACAAAAATTAGACAAAATTACTCGATTTTCGTAGGGGTACATCCACAGATTTGGGTGGTGGGGCAAATATAAAAAAAACCTAATTAACGAAGGTAAATCATTATATATACTTAGAAAAGAGTATGGGTGGAAGAATCACACATTATCGACATGCTTAAGGGTCTCACACTATCGATTTACTTTATTGATTGTGTAGCAAAAAAACTTACTGTTGAACTCGTTATGAACGGCGAATAGGACTCTGTTGATACTATAACTATTCTTTTTTCATCATTATACGAGTTCAGTGCGATTTGTAGTATATTTAGTGAAAATTAAAGAAGATTAGGGAGTAAAACAAAAATTATACAAAATTACTCGATTTTCGTAGGGGTACATCCACAGATTTTGGTGGTGGGGGCAAAAATAAATAAAACCTAATTAACGAAAGTAAAACATTATATATACTTAGAAAAGAGTATGGGTGGATGAATCACACATTATCGACATGCTTAAGGGTCTCACACTATCGATTTACTTTATTCATCGTGTAGCACAAAAACTTACTATTGAACTCGTTCTGAAAAAAGAATAGGACTCTGTTGATACTATAACTATTCTTTTTTCATCATAATACGAGTTCAGTGCGATTTGTAGTGTATTTAGTGAAAATTAAAGACGATTAGGGAGTAAAACAAAAATTAGACAAAATTACTCGATTTTCGTAGGGGTACATCCACAGATTTTGGTGGTGGGGGCAAAAATAAAAAAATCTAATTAACGAAAGTAAATCATTATATATACTTAGAAAAGAGTATGGGTGGAAGAATCACACATTATCGACATGCTTAAGGGTCTCACACTATCGATTTACTTTATTCATCGTGTAGCAAAAAACTTACTGTTGAACTCGTTCTGAACGACGAATCGGACTCTGTTGATACTATAACTATTCTTTTTTCATCATAATACGAGTTCAGTGCGATTGTAGGGTATTTAGAGGAAATTAAAGACGATTAGGGAATAAAACAAAAATTAGACAAAATTACTCGATTTTCGTAGGGGTAAATCCACAGATTTTGGTGGTGGGGGCAAAAATAAAAAAACCTAATTAACGAAGGTAAATCATTATATATACTTAGAAAAGAGTATGGGTGGAAGAGTCACACCTTATCGACATGCTTAAGGGTCTCACACTATCGATTTAATTTATTGATCGTGTAGCAAAAATGTTACTATTGAACTTGTTCTGAACGACGAATAGGACTCTGTTGATACAATAACTATTCTTTTTTCATCATAATACGAGTTCAGTACGATTGTATTCTAATTAGTGAAAATTAAAGAAGATTCGGGATTAAAACAAAAATTAGACAAAATTACTCGATTTTCGTAGGGGTACATCCACAGATTTTGGTGGTGGGGGCAAAAATAAAAAAACCTAATTAACGACGTTAAATCATTATATATACTTAGAAAAGAGTATGGGTGGAAGAATCACACATTATCGACATGCTTAAGGGTCTCACAATATCGAATTACTTTATTATTCGTGTAGCAAAAAACTTACTATTGAACTCGTTCTGAACGACGAATAGGACTCTGTTGATACTATAACTATTCTTTTTTTCATCATAATACGAGTTCAGTGCGATTGTAGTGTAATTAGCGAAAATTAAAGACGATTAGGAATTGAAACAAAAATTAGACAAAATTACTCGATTTTCGTAGGGGGGGTACATCCACAGATTTGGTGGTGGGGGCAAAAATAAAAAAACCTAATTAACGAAGGTAAATCATTATATATACTTAGAAAAGAGTATGGGTGGAAGAATCACACATTATCGACATGCTTAAGGGTCTCACACTATCGATTTACTTTATTGATCGTGTAGCAAAAAAACTTATTGTTGAACTCGTTCTGAACGACGAATAGGACTCTGTTGATACTATAACTATTCTTTTTTCATCATTATTCGAGTTCAGTGCGATTTGTAGTGTATTTAGTGAAAATTAAAGACGATTAAGGAGTAAAACAAAAATTAGACAAAATAACTCGATTTTCGTAGGGGTACATCCACAGATTTTGGTGGTGGGGGCAAAAATAAAAAAACCTAATTAACGAAGGTAAATCATTATATATACTTAGAAAAGAGTATGGGTGGAAGAGTCACACCTTATCGACATGCTTAAGGGTCTCACACTATCGATTTAATTTATTGATCGTGTAGCAAAAATGTTACTATTGAACTTGTTCTGAACGACGAATAGGACTCTGTTGATACAATAACTATTCTTTTTTCATCATAATACGAGTTCAGTGCGATTGTATTCTAATTAGTGAAAATTAAAGAAGATTCGGGATAAAAACAAAAATTAGACAAAATTACTCGATTTTCGTAGGGGTACATCCACAGATTTTGGTGGTGGGGGCAAAAATAAAAAAACCTAATTAACGACGGTAAATCATTATATATACTTAGAAAAGAGTATGGGTGGAAGAATCACACATTATCGACATGCTTAAGGGTCTCAAAATATCGAATTACTTTATTGTTCGTGTAGGAAAAAACTTACTATTAAACTCATTCTGAACGACGAATAGGACTCTGTTGATACTATAACTATTCTTTTTTCTTCATAATACGAGTTCAGTGCGATTGTAGTGTAATTAGCGAAAATTAAAGACGATTAGGGATTGAAACAAAAATTAGACAAAATTACTCGATTTTCGTAGGGGGGTACATCCACAGATTTGGTGGTGGGGGCAAAAATAAAAAAACCTAATTAACGAAGGTAAATCATTATATATACTTAGAAAAGAGTATGGGTGGAAGAATCACACATTATCGACATGCTTAAGGGTCTCACACTATCGATTTACTTTATTCATCGTGTAGCAAAAAACTTACTATTGAACTCGTTCTGAACGACGAATGGGACTCTGTTGATACTATAACTATTCTTTTTTCATCATAATACAAGTTCAGTGCGATTGTAGTGTATTTAGTAAAAATTAAAGATGATTAGGGAATAAAACAAAAATTAGACAAAATTACTCGATTTTCGTAGGGGTAAATCCACAGATTTTGGTGGTGGGGGGCAAAAATAAAAAAACCTCATTAACGAAGGTAAATCATTATATATATTTAAAAAAGAGTATGGGTTGAAGAATCACACATTATCGACATGCTTAAGGGTCTCACACTATCGATTTACTTTATTCATCGTGTAGCAAAAAACTTACTATTGAACTCGTTCTGAACGACGAATAGGACTCTGTTGATACTATAACTATTCTTTTTTCATCATAGTACGAGTTCAGTGCGATTGTAGTGTATTTAGTGAAAATTAAAGACGATTTGGGAATAAAACAAAATTTAGACAAAATTACTCAATTTTCGTAGGGGTACATCCTTAGATTTTGGTGGTGGGGGCAAAAATAAAAAAACCTAATTAACGTAGGTAAATCATTATATATACTTTGAAAAGAGTATGGGTGGAAGAATCACACAATATCGACATGCTTAAGGGTCTCACAATATCGATTAACTTTATTGATCGTGTTGCAAAAAATCTTACTGTTGAACTCGTTCTGAACAAAGAATAGGACTCTGTTGATACTATAACTATTCTTTTTTCATCATAATACGAGTTCAGTGCGATTTGTAGTGTATTTAGTGAAAATTAAAGATGATTAGGGAATAAAACAAAAATTAGACAAAATTACTCGATTTTCGTAGGGGTAAATCCACAGATTTTGGTGGTGGGGGCAAAAATAAAAAAACCTAATTAACGAAGGTAAATCATTATATATACTTAGAAAAGAGTATGGGTGGAAGAATCACACATTGTCGACATGCTTAAGGGTCTCACACTATCGATTTACTTTATTGATCGTGTAGCAAAAAACTTACAACTGAACTCGTTCTGAACGACGAATAGGACTCTGTTGATACTATAACTATTCTTTTTTTTCATCATAATACGAGTTCAGTGCGATTGTATTCTAATTAGTGAAAATTAAAGATGATTATGGAGCAAAACAAAAATTAGACAAAATTACTCGATTTTCGTAGGGACGGATTTTGGTGGTGGGGGAAAAATAAGAAAACCTAATTAACGAAGGTAAATCTTTATATATACTTAGAAAAGAGTATGGGTGGAAGAATCACACATTATCGACATGCTTAAGGGTTTCACACTATCGATTTACTTTACAGATCGTGTAGCAAAATAACTTACTATTGAACTCGTTCTGAACAACGAATAAAACTCTGTTGATACTATAACTGTTCTTTTTAATTATAATACGAGTTCAGTGCGATTGTAGTCTAATTGGTGAAAATTAAAGACGATAAGGGATTAAAAAATTAGACAAAATTACTCGATTTTCGTAGGGGTACATCCACAGATTTTGGTGGTGGGGGCAAAAAGAAAAAAACCTAATTAACGATGGTAAATCATTATATATACTTAGAAAAGAGTATGGGTGGAAGAATCACACATTATCGACATGCTTAAGGGTCTCACACTATCGATTTACTTTATTCATCGTGTAGCAAAAAAACTTACTGTTGAACTCGTTCTGAATAAGGAATAGGACTCTCTTGATCCTATAACTATTCTTTTATCATCATTATACGAGTTCAGTACGATTGTAGTGTAATTAGTGAAAATGAAAGACAATTAGGGATTAAAACAAAAATTAGACAAAATTACTCGATTTTCGTAGGGGTACATCCACAGATTTTTGTTATGGGGGCAAAAATAAAAAAACCTAATTAATGAAGGTAAAACATTATATATACTTAGAAAAGAGTATGGGTGGAAGAATCACACATTATCGACATGCTTAAGGGTCTCACACTATCGATTTACTTTATTGATTGTGTAGCAAAAAAACTTACTGTTGAACTCGTTATGAACGGCGAATAGGACTCTGTTGATACTATAACTATTCTTTTTTCATCATTATACGTGTTCAGTGCGATTTGTAGTATATTTAGTGAAAATTAAAGAAGATTAGGGAGTAAAACAAAAATTATACAAAATTACTCGATTTTCGTAGGGGTACATCCACAGATTTTGGTGGTGGGGGCAAAAATAAATAAAACCTAATTAACGAAAGTAAAACATTATATATACTTAGAAAAGAGTATGGGTGGATGAATCACACATTATCGACATGCTTAAGGGTCTCACACTATCGATTTACTTTATTCATCGTGTAGCACAAAAACTTACTATTGAACTCGTTCTGAAAAAAGAATAGGACTCTGTTGATACTATAACTATTCTTTTTTCATCATAATACGAGTTCAGTGCGATTTGTAGTGTATTTAGTGAAAATTAAAGACGATTAGGGAGTAAAACAAAAATTAGACAAAATTACTCGATTTTCGTAGGGGTACATCCACAGATTTTGGTGGTGGGGGCAAAAATAAAAAAACCTAATTAACGAAGGTAAATACTTATATATACTTAGAAAAGAGTATGGGTGGATGAATCACACATTATCAACATGCTTAAGGGTATCACACTATCGATTTACTTTATTGATCGTGTAGCAAAAAAACTTACTGTTGAACTCGTTCTAAAAAAGAATAGGACTCTGTTGATACTATAACTATTCTTTTTTCATCATAATACGAGTTCAGTGCGATTTGTAGTGTATTTAGTGAAAATGAAAGACGATTAGGGAGTAAAACAAAAATTAGACAAAAATACTCGATTTTCGTAGGGGTACATCCACAGATTTTAGTGGTGGGGGCAAAAATAAAAAAACCTAATTAACGAAGGTAAATCATTATATATACTTAGAAAAGAGTATGGGTGGAAGAGTCACACATTATCGACATGCTTAAGGGTCTCACACTATCGATTTAATTTATTGATCGTGTAGCAAAAAACTTACTATTGAACTCGTTCTGAACAAAGAATATGACTCTGTTGATACAATAACTATTCTTTTTTCATCATAATACGAGTTCAGTGCGATTGTAGTGTAATTAGTGAAAATTAAAGACAATTAGGGATTAAAACAAAAATTAGACAAAATTACTCGATTTTCGTAGGGGTACATCCACAGATTTTGGTGGTGGGGGCAAAAATAAAAAAACCTAATTAACGAAGGTAAATCATTATATATACTTAGAAAAGAGTATGGGTGGAAGAATCACACATTATCGCCATGCTTATGGGTCTCACACTATCGATTAAATTTATTGATCGTGTAGCAAAAAAACTTACTGTTGAACTCGTTCTGAACAAAGAATAGGACTCTGTTGATACTATAACTATTCTTTTTTCATCATAATACGAGTTCAGTGCGATTTGTAGTGTATTTAGTGAAAATTAAAGACGATTAAGGAGTAAAACAAAAATTAGAAGAAATTACTCGATTTTCGTAGGGGTACATCCACAGATTTTGGTGGTGGGGGCAAAAATAAAAAAACCTAATTAACGAAGGTAAATAATTATATATACTTAGATTAGAGTATGGGTGGAAGAATCACACATTATCGACATGCTTAAAGGTCTCACACTATCGATTCACTTTATTGATCGTGTAGCAAAAAAACTTACTGTTGAACTCGTTCTGAACAACGAATAGGACTCTGTTGATACTATAACTATTCTTTTTTCATCATAATACGAGTTCAGTGCTATTGTAGTATAATTAGTGAAAATTAAAGACGATTAGGGAGTAAAACAAAAATTAGACAAAATTACTCGATTTTCGTAGGGGTACATCCACAGATTTTGGTGGTGGGGGCAAAAATAAAAAAACCTAATTAACGATGGTAAATCATTATATACTTAGAAAAGAGTATGGGTGGAAGAATCACACATTATCGACATGATTATGGGTCTCACACTATCGATTTACTTTATTCATCGTGTAGCAAAAAACCTTACTGTTGGACTCGTTCTGAACGACGAATAGGACACTGTTGATACTATAACTATTCTTTTTTCATCATTATACGAGTTCAGTACGATTGTAGTGTTATTAGTGAAAATGAAAGACAATTAGGGATTAAAACAAAAATTAGACAAAATTACTCGATTTTCGTAGGGGACATCCACAGATTTTGGTGATGGTGGCAAAAATAAAAAAACCTAATTAATGATGGTAAAACATTATATATACTTAGAAAAGAGTATGGGTGGAAGAATCACACATTATCGACATGCTTAAGGGTCTCACACTATCGATTTACTTTATTGATTGTGTAGCAAAAAAACTTACTGTTGAACTCGTTCTAAACAAAGAATGGGACTCTGTTGATACTATAACTATTATTTTTTCATCATTATACGAGTTCAGTGCGATTTGTAGTGTATTTAGTGAAAATTAAAGACGATTAGGGAGTAAAACAAAAATTAGACAAAATTACTCGATTTTCGTAGGGGTACATCCACAGATTTTGGTGGTGGGGGCAAAAATAAAAAAAACCTAATTAACGAAGGTAAATCATTATATATACTTAGAAAAGAGTATGTGTGGAAGACTCACACATTATCGACATGCTTAAGGGTCTCACAATATCGAATTACTTTATTGATCGTGTAGCAAAAAACTTACTATAGAACTCGTTCTGAACGACGATTAGGACTCTGTTGATACTATAACTTTTCTTTTTTCATCATAATACGAGTTCAGTGCGATTGTAGTGTAGTTAATGAAAATTAAAGACGATTAGGGATTAAAACAAAAATTAGACAAAATTACTCGATTTTCGTAGGGAAATCCACAGATTTTGGTGGTGGGGGCAAAAATAAAAAAACCTAATTAACGAAGGTAAATCTTTATATATACTTAGAAAAGAGTATGGGTGGAAGAATCACACATTATCGACATGCTTAAGGGTCTCACACTATCGATTTACTTTATTGATCGTGTAGCAAAAAACTTACTATTGAACTCGTTCTGAACGACGAATAGGACTCTGTTGATGCTATAACTATTCTTTTTTCATCATTATACGAGTTTAGTACGATTGTAGTGTTATTAGTGAAAATGAAAGACAATTAGGGATTAAAACAAAAATTAGACAAAATTACTCGATTTTCGTAGGGGTACATCCACAGATTTTGGTGGTAGGGGCAAAAATAAAAAAACCTAATTAACGAAGCTAAATCATTATATATACTTAGAAAAGAGTATGGGTGGAAGAATCACACATTATCGACATGCTTAAGGGTCTCACACTATCGATTAACTTTATTGATCGTGTAGCAAAAAAACTTACTGTTGAACTCGTTCTGAACTAAGAATAGGACTCTGTTGATACTATAACTCTTCTATTTTCATCATAATACGAGTTCAGTGCTATTGTAGTGTAATTAGTGAAAATTAAAGACGATTAGGGAGTAAAACAAAAATTAGACAAAATTACTCGATATTCGTAGGGGTACATCCACAGCTTTTGGTGGTGGGGGCAAAAATTAAAAAAACCTAATTAATGAAGGTAAATCATTATATATACTTAGAAAATAGTATGGGTGGAAGAATCACACATTATCGACATGCTTAAGGGTCTCATAATATCGATTTACTGTATTGATCGTGTAGCAAAAAACTTACTATAGAACTCGTTCTGAACGACGAATAGGACTCTGTTGATACTATAACTATTCTTTTTTCATCATAATACGAGTTCAGTGCGATTGTAGTGTAATTAGTGAAAATTGAAGACGATTAGGGATTAAAACAAAAATTAGACAAAATTACTCGATTTTCGTAGGGGTACATCCAAAGATTTTGGTGGTGGGGGCAAAAATAAAAAAACCTAATTAACGAAGGTAAATCATTATATATAATTAGAAAAGAGTATGGGTGGAAGAGTCACACATTATCGACATGCTTAAGGGTCTCACACTATCGATTTACTTTATTGATCGTGTAGCAAAAAACTTACTATTGAACTCGTTCTGAACGACGAATAGGACTCTGTTGATACTATAACTATTCTTTTTTCATCATAATACGAGTTCAGCGGGATTGTAGTATAATTAATGAAAATTAAAGACGATTAGGGATTAAAACAAAAATTAGACAAAATTACTCGATTTTCGTAGGGGTACATCCACAGATTTTGGTGGTGGGGGCAAAAATAAAAAAATCTAATTAACGAAGGTAAATCATTATATATACTTAGAAAAGAGTATGGGTGGAAGAATCACACATTATCGACATGCTTAAGGGTCTCACAATATCGAATTACTTTATTGATCGTGTAGCAAAAAACTTACTATTGAACTCGTTCTGAACGTTGAATAGGACTCTGTTGATACTATAACTATTCTTTTTTCATCATAATACGAGTTCAATGCGATTGTAGTGTAATTAGTGAAAATTAAAGACGATTAGGGATTAAAACAAAAATTAGATAAAATTACTCGATTTTTGTAGGGGTTCGTCCACAGATTTTGGTGGTGGGGGAAAAATAAAAAAACCTAATTAACGAAGGTAAATCATTATATATACTTAGAAAAGAGTATGGGTGGAAGAATCACACATTATCGACATGCTTAAGGGTGTCACACTATCGATTAACTTTATTGATCGTGTAGCAAAAAAAACTTACTGTTGAACTCGTTCTGAACAAAGAATAGGGCTCTTTTGATACTATAACTATTCCTTTTTCATCGTAATACGAGTTCAGTGCTATTGTAGTGTAATTAGTGAAAATTAAAGACTATTAGGGAGTAAAACAAAAATTAGACAAAATTACTCGATATTTGTAGGGATCCACAGCTTTTGGTGGTGGGGACAAAAATAAAAAAAACCTAATTAATGAAGGTAAATCATTATATATACTTAGAAAATAGTATGGGTGGAAGAATCACACATTATCGACATGCTTAAGGGTCTCACAATATCGATTTACTTTATTGATCGTGTAGCAAAAAACTTACTATTGAACTCGTTCTGAACGACGAATATGACTCTGTTGATACAATAACTATTCTTTTTTCATCATAATACGAGTTCAGTGCGATTGTAGTGTAATTAGTGAAAATTAAAGACAATTAGGGATTAAAACAAAAATTAGACAAAATTACTCGATTTTCGTAGGGGCACATCCACAGATTTTGGTGGTGGGGGCAAAAATAAAAAAACCTAATTAACGAAGGTAAATCATTATATATACTTAGAAAAGAGTATGGGTGGAAGAATCACACATTATCGCCATGCTTATGGGTCTCACACTATCGATTAAATTTATTGATCGTGTAGCAAAAAAACTTACTGTTGAACTCGTTCTGAACAAAGAATAGGACTCTGTTGATACTATAACTATTCTTTTTTCATCATAATACGAGTTCAGTGCGATTTGTAGTGTATTTAGTGAAAATTAAAGACGATTAAGGAGTAAAACAAAAATTAGAAGAAATTACTCGATTTTCGTAGGGGTACATCCACAGATTTTGGTGGTGGGGGCAAAAATAAAAAAACCTAATTAACGAAGGTAAATAATTATATATACTTAGATTAGAGTATGGGTGGAAGAATCACACATTATCGACATGCTTAAAGGTCTCACACTATCGATTCACTTTATTGATCGTGTAGCAAAAAAACTTACTGTTGAACTCGTTCTGAACAACGAATAGGACTCTGTTGATACTATAACTATTCTTTTTTCATCATAATACGAGTTCAGTGCTATTGTAGTATAATTAGTGAAAATTAAAGACGATTAGGGAGTAAAACAAAAATTAGACAAAATTACTCGATTTTCGTAGGGGTACATCCACAGATTTTGGTGGTGGGGGCAAAAATAAAAAAACCTAATTAACGATGGTAAATCATTATATACTTAGAAAAGAGTATGGGTGGAAGAATCACACATTATCGACATGATTATGGGTCTCACACTATCGATTTACTTTATTCATCGTGTAGCAAAAAACCTTACTGTTGGACTCGTTCTGAACGACGAATAGGACACTGTTGATACTATAACTATTCTTTTTTCATCATTATACGAGTTCAGTACGATTGTAGTGTTATTAGTGAAAATGAAAGACAATTAGGGATTAAAACAAAAATTAGACAAAATTACTCGATTTTCGTAGGGGACATCCACAGATTTTGGTGATGGTGGCAAAAATAAAAAAACCTAATTAATGATGGTAAAACATTATATATACTTAGAAAAGAGTATGGGTGGAAGAATCACACATTATCGACATGCTTAAGGGTCTCACACTATCGATTTACTTTATTGATTGTGTAGCAAAAAAACTTACTGTTGAACTCGTTCTAAACAAAGAATGGGACTCTGTTGATACTATAACTATTATTTTTTCATCATTATACGAGTTCAGTGCGATTTGTAGTGTATTTAGTGAAAATTAAAGACGATTAGGGAGTAAAACAAAAATTAGACAAAATTACTCGATTTTCGTAGGGGTACATCCACAGATTTTGGTGGTGGGGGCAAAAATAAAAAAAACCTAATTAACGAAGGTAAATCATTATATATACTTAGAAAAGAGTATGTGTGGAAGACTCACACATTATCGACATGCTTAAGGGTCTCACAATATCGAATTACTTTATTGATCGTGTAGCAAAAAACTTACTATAGAACTCGTTCTGAACGACGATTAGGACTCTGTTGATACTATAACTTTTCTTTTTTCATCATAATACGAGTTCAGTGCGATTGTAGTGTAGTTAATGAAAATTAAAGACGATTAGGGATTAAAACAAAAATTAGACAAAATTACTCGATTTTCGTAGGGAAATCCACAGATTTTGGTGGTGGGGGCAAAAATAAAAAAACCTAATTAACGAAGGTAAATCTTTATATATACTTAGAAAAGAGTATGGGTGGAAGAATCACACATTATCGACATGCTTAAGGGTCTCACACTATCGATTTACTTTATTGATCGTGTAGCAAAAAACTTACTATTGAACTCGTTCTGAACGACGAATAGGACTCTGTTGATGCTATAACTATTCTTTTTTCATCATTATACGAGTTTAGTACGATTGTAGTGTTATTAGTGAAAATGAAAGACAATTAGGGATTAAAACAAAAATTAGACAAAATTACTCGATTTTCGTAGGGGTACATCCACAGATTTTGGTGGTAGGGGCAAAAATAAAAAAACCTAATTAACGAAGCTAAATCATTATATATACTTAGAAAAGAGTATGGGTGGAAGAATCACACATTATCGACATGCTTAAGGGTCTCACACTATCGATTAACTTTATTGATCGTGTAGCAAAAAAACTTACTGTTGAACTCGTTCTGAACTAAGAATAGGACTCTGTTGATACTATAACTCTTCTATTTTCATCATAATACGAGTTCAGTGCTATTGTAGTGTAATTAGTGAAAATTAAAGACGATTAGGGAGTAAAACAAAAATTAGACAAAATTACTCGATATTCGTAGGGGTACATCCACAGCTTTTGGTGGTGGGGGCAAAAATTAAAAAAACCTAATTAATGAAGGTAAATCATTATATATACTTAGAAAATAGTATGGGTGGAAGAATCACACATTATCGACATGCTTAAGGGTCTCATAATATCGATTTACTGTATTGATCGTGTAGCAAAAAACTTACTATAGAACTCGTTCTGAACGACGAATAGGACTCTGTTGATACTATAACTATTCTTTTTTCATCATAATACGAGTTCAGTGCGATTGTAGTGTAATTAGTGAAAATTGAAGACGATTAGGGATTAAAACAAAAATTAGACAAAATTACTCGATTTTCGTAGGGGTACATCCAAAGATTTTGGTGGTGGGGGCAAAAATAAAAAAACCTAATTAACGAAGGTAAATCATTATATATAATTAGAAAAGAGTATGGGTGGAAGAGTCACACATTATCGACATGCTTAAGGGTCTCACACTATCGATTTACTTTATTGATCGTGTAGCAAAAAACTTACTATTGAACTCGTTCTGAACGACGAATAGGACTCTGTTGATACTATAACTATTCTTTTTTCATCATAATACGAGTTCAGCGGGATTGTAGTATAATTAATGAAAATTAAAGACGATTAGGGATTAAAACAAAAATTAGACAAAATTACTCGATTTTCGTAGGGGTACATCCACAGATTTTGGTGGTGGGGGCAAAAATAAAAAAATCTAATTAACGAAGGTAAATCATTATATATACTTAGAAAAGAGTATGGGTGGAAGAATCACACATTATCGACATGCTTAAGGGTCTCACAATATCGAATTACTTTATTGATCGTGTAGCAAAAAACTTACTATTGAACTCGTTCTGAACGTTGAATAGGACTCTGTTGATACTATAACTATTCTTTTTTCATCATAATACGAGTTCAATGCGATTGTAGTGTAATTAGTGAAAATTAAAGACGATTAGGGATTAAAACAAAAATTAGATAAAATTACTCGATTTTTGTAGGGGTTCGTCCACAGATTTTGGTGGTGGGGGAAAAATAAAAAAACCTAATTAACGAAGGTAAATCATTATATATACTTAGAAAAGAGTATGGGTGGAAGAATCACACATTATCGACATGCTTAAGGGTGTCACACTATCGATTAACTTTATTGATCGTGTAGCAAAAAAAACTTACTGTTGAACTCGTTCTGAACAAAGAATAGGGCTCTTTTGATACTATAACTATTCCTTTTTCATCGTAATACGAGTTCAGTGCTATTGTAGTGTAATTAGTGAAAATTAAAGACTATTAGGGAGTAAAACAAAAATTAGACAAAATTACTCGATATTTGTAGGGATCCACAGCTTTTGGTGGTGGGGACAAAAATAAAAAAAACCTAATTAATGAAGGTAAATCATTATATATACTTAGAAAATAGTATGGGTGGAAGAATCACACATTATCGACATGCTTAAGGGTCTCACAATATCGATTTACTTTATTGATCGTGTAGCAAAAAACTTACTATTGAACTCGTTCTGAACGACGAATATGACTCTGTTGATACAATAACTATTCTTTTTTCATCATAATACGAGTTCAGTGCGATTGTAGTGTAATTAGTGAAAATTAAAGACAATTAGGGATTAAAACAAAAATTAGACAAAATTACTCGATTTTCGTAGGGGCACATCCACAGATTTTGGTGGTGGGGGCAAAAATAAAAAAACCTAATTAACGAAGGTAAATCATTATATATACTTAGAAAAGAGTATGGGTGGAAGAATCACACATTATCGCCATGCTTATGGGTCTCACACTATCGATTAAATTTATTGATCGTGTAGCAAAAAAACTTACTGTTGAACTCGTTCTGAACAAAGAATAGGACTCTGTTGATACTATAACTATTCTTTTTTCATCATAATACGAGTTCAGTGCGATTTGTAGTGTATTTAGTGAAAATTAAAGACGATTAAGGAGTAAAACAAAAATTAGAAGAAATTACTCGATTTTCGTAGGGGTACATCCACAGATTTTGGTGGTGGGGGCAAAAATAAAAAAACCTAATTAACGAAGGTAAATAATTATATATACTTAGATTAGAGTATGGGTGGAAGAATCACACATTATCGACATGCTTAAAGGTCTCACACTATCGATTCACTTTATTGATCGTGTAGCAAAAAAACTTACTGTTGAACTCGTTCTGAACAACGAATAGGACTCTGTTGATACTATAACTATTCTTTTTTCATCATAATACGAGTTCAGTGCTATTGTAGTATAATTAGTGAAAATTAAAGACGATTAGGGAGTAAAACAAAAATTAGACAAAATTACTCGATTTTCGTAGGGGTACATCCACAGATTTTGGTGGTGGGGGCAAAAATAAAAAAACCTAATTAACGATGGTAAATCATTATATACTTAGAAAAGAGTATGGGTGGAAGAATCACACATTATCGACATGATTATGGGTCTCACACTATCGATTTACTTTATTCATCGTGTAGCAAAAAACCTTACTGTTGGACTCGTTCTGAACGACGAATAGGACACTGTTGATACTATAACTATTCTTTTTTCATCATTATACGAGTTCAGTACGATTGTAGTGTTATTAGTGAAAATGAAAGACAATTAGGGATTAAAACAAAAATTAGACAAAATTACTCGATTTTCGTAGGGGACATCCACAGATTTTGGTGATGGTGGCAAAAATAAAAAAACCTAATTAATGATGGTAAAACATTATATATACTTAGAAAAGAGTATGGGTGGAAGAATCACACATTATCGACATGCTTAAGGGTCTCACACTATCGATTTACTTTATTGATTGTGTAGCAAAAAAACTTACTGTTGAACTCGTTCTAAACAAAGAATGGGACTCTGTTGATACTATAACTATTATTTTTTCATCATTATACGAGTTCAGTGCGATTTGTAGTGTATTTAGTGAAAATTAAAGACGATTAGGGAGTAAAACAAAAATTAGACAAAATTACTCGATTTTCGTAGGGGTACATCCACAGATTTTGGTGGTGGGGGCAAAAATAAAAAAAACCTAATTAACGAAGGTAAATCATTATATATACTTAGAAAAGAGTATGTGTGGAAGACTCACACATTATCGACATGCTTAAGGGTCTCACAATATCGAATTACTTTATTGATCGTGTAGCAAAAAACTTACTATAGAACTCGTTCTGAACGACGATTAGGACTCTGTTGATACTATAACTTTTCTTTTTTCATCATAATACGAGTTCAGTGCGATTGTAGTGTAGTTAATGAAAATTAAAGACGATTAGGGATTAAAACAAAAATTAGACAAAATTACTCGATTTTCGTAGGGAAATCCACAGATTTTGGTGGTGGGGGCAAAAATAAAAAAACCTAATTAATGAAGGTAAATCTTTATATATACTTAGAAAAGAGTATGGGTGGAAGAATCACACATTATCGACATGCTTAAGGGTCTCACACTATCGATTTACTTTATTGATCGTGTAGCAAAAAACTTACTATTGAACTCGTTCTGAACGACGAATAGGACTCTGTTGATGCTATAACTATTCTTTTTTCATCATTATACGAGTTTAGTACGATTGTAGTGTTATTAGTGAAAATGAAAGACAATTAGGGATTAAAACAAAAATTAGACAAAATTACTCGATTTTCGTAGGGGTACATCCACAGATTTTGGTGGTAGGGGCAAAAATAAAAAAACCTAATTAACGAAGCTAAATCATTATATATACTTAGAAAAGAGTATGGGTGGAAGAATCACACATTATCGACATGCTTAAGGGTCTCACACTATCGATTAACTTTATTGATCGTGTAGCAAAAAAACTTACTGTTGAACTCGTTCTGAACTAAGAATAGGACTCTGTTGATACTATAACTCTTCTATTTTCATCATAATACGAGTTCAGTGCTATTGTAGTGTAATTAGTGAAAATTAAAGACGATTAGGGAGTAAAACAAAAATTAGACAAAATTACTCGATATTCGTAGGGGTACATCCACAGCTTTTGGTGGTGGGGGCAAAAATTAAAAAAACCTAATTAATGAAGGTAAATCATTATATATACTTAGAAAATAGTATGGGTGGAAGAATCACACATTATCGACATGCTTAAGGGTCTCATAATATCGATTTACTGTATTGATCGTGTAGCAAAAAACTTACTATAGAACTCGTTCTGAACGACGAATAGGACTCTGTTGATACTATAACTATTCTTTTTTCATCATAATACGAGTTCAGTGCGATTGTAGTGTAATTAGTGAAAATTGAAGACGATTAGGGATTAAAACAAAAATTAGACAAAATTACTCGATTTTCGTAGGGGTACATCCAAAGATTTTGGTGGTGGGGGCAAAAATAAAAAAACCTAATTAACGAAGGTAAATCATTATATATACTTAGAAAAGAGTATGGGTGGAAGAGTCACACATTATCGACATGCTTAAGGGTCTCACACTATCGATTTACTTTATTGATCGTGTAGCAAAAAACTTACTATTGAACTCGTTCTGAACGACGAATAGGACTCTGTTGATACTATAACTATTCTTTTTTCATCATAATACGAGTTCAGCGCAATTGTAGTATAATTAATGAAAATTAAAGACGATTAGGGATTAAAACAAAAATTAGACAAAATTACTCGATTTTCGTAGGGGTACATCCACAGATTTTGGTGGTGGGGGCAAAAATAAAAAAATCTAATTAACGAAGGTAAATCATTATATATACTTAGAAAAGAGTATGGGTGGAAGAATCACACATTATCGACATGCTTAAGGGTCTCACAATATCGAATTACTTTATTGATCGTGTAGCAAAAAACTTACTATTGAACTCGTTCTGAACGTTGAATAGGACTCTGTTGATACTATAACTATTCTTTTTTCATCATAATACGAGTTCAATGCGATTGTAGTGTAATTAGTGAAAATTAAAGACGATTAGGGATTAAAACAAAAATTAGATAAAATTACTCGATTTTTGTAGGGGTTCGTCCACAGATTTTGGTGGTGGGGGAAAAATAAAAAAACCTAATTAACGAAGGTAAATCATTATATATACTTAGAAAAGAGTATGGGTGGAAGAATCACACATTATCGACATGCTTAAGGGTGTCACACTATCGATTAACTTTATTGATCGTGTAGCAAAAAAAACTTACTGTTGAACTCGTTCTGAACAAAGAATAGGGCTCTTTTGATACTATAACTATTCCTTTTTCATCGTAATACGAGTTCAGTGCTATTGTAGTGTAATTAGTGAAAATTAAAGACTATTAGGGAGTAAAACAAAAATTAGACAAAATTACTCGATATTTGTAGGGATCCACAGCTTTTGGTGGTGGGGACAAAAATAAAAAAAACCTAATTAATGAAGGTAAATCATTATATATACTTAGAAAATAGTATGGGTGGAAGAATCACACATTATCGACATGCTTAAGGGTCTCACAATATCGATTTACTTTATTGATCGTGTAGCAAAAAACTTACTATTGAACTCGTTCTGAACGACGAATAGGACTCTTTTGATACTATAACTATTCTTTGTTCATCATAATACGAGTTCAGTGCGATTGTAGTGTAATTAGTGAAAATTAAAGACGATTAGGGATTAAAACAAAAATTAGACAAAATTACTCGATTTTCGTAGGGGTATATCCACAGATTTTGGTGGTGGGGGCAAAAATAAAAAAAACCTAATTAACGAAGGTAAATCATTGTATATACTTAGAAAAGAGTATGGGTGGAAGAATCACACATTATCGACATGCTTAAGGGTCTCACACTATCGATTAACTTTATTGATCGTGTAGCAAAAAAACTTACTGTTGAACTCGTTCTGAACTAAGAATAGGACTCTGTTGATACTATAACTCTTCTATTTTCATCATAATACGAGTTCAGTGCTATTGTAGTGTAATTAGTGAAAATTAAAGACGATTAGGGAGTAAAACAAAAATTAGACAAAATTACTCGATATTCGTAGGGGTACATCCACAGCTTTTGGTGGTGGGGGCAAAAAAAAACTTAATTAATGAAGGTAAATCATTATATATACTTAGAAAATAGTATGGGTGGAAGAATCACACATTATCGACATGCTTAAGGGTCTCATAATATCGATTTACTTTATTGATCGTGTAGCAAAAAACTTACTATTGAACTCGTTCTGAACGACGAATAGGACACTGTTGATACTATAACTATTATTTTTTCATCATAATACGAGTTCAGTGTGATTGTAGTGTAATTAGTGAAAATTAAAGACGATTAGGGATTAAAACAAAAATTAGACAAAATTACTCGATTTTCGTAGGGGTACATCCACAGATTTTGGTGGTGGGGGAAAAAATAAAAAAAACCTAATTAATGAAGGTAAATCATTATATATACTTAGAAAAGAGTATGGATGGGAGAATAACACATTATCGACATGCTTAAGGGTCTTACACTATCGATTAACTTTATTGATCGTGTAGCAAAAAAACTTACTGTTGAAGTCGTTCTGAACATAGAATAGGACTCTGTTGATACTATAACTATTCTTTTTTCATCATAATACGAGTTCAGTGCTATTGTAGTGTAATTCGTGAAAATTAAAGACGATTAGGGAGTAAAACAAAAATTAGACAAACTTACTCGATTTTCGTAGGGGTACATCCACAGATTTTGGTGGTGGGGGCAAAATAAAAAAACCTAATTAACGAAGGTAAATCATTATATATATTTAGAAAAGAGTATGGGTGGAAGAATCACACATTATCGACATGCTTAAGGGTCTCACACTATCGATTTACTTTATTCATCGTGTAGCAAAAAAACTTATTGTTGAACTCGTTCTGAACAACGAATAGGACTCTGTTGATACTATAACTATTCTTTTTTTTGTCATAATACGAGTTCAGTACGATTGTAGTGTAATTAGTGAAAATGAAAGACAGTTAGGGATTAAAACAAAAATTAAACAAAATTACTCGATTTTCGTAGGGGTACATCCACGGATTTTGGTGATGGGGGCAAAAATAAAAAAACCTAATTAACGAAGGTAAATCATTATATATACTTAGAAAAGAGTATGGGTGGAAGAATCACACATTATCGACATGCTTAAGGGTGTCACACTATCGATTAACTTTATTGATCGTGTAGCAAAAAAACTTACTGTTGAACTCGTTCTGAACAAAGAATAGGGCTCTGTTGATACTATAACTATTCTTTTTTCATCATAATACGAGTTCAGTGCGATTGTAGGGTATTTAGAGGAAATTAAAGACGATTAGGGAATAAAACAAAAATTAGACAAAATTACTCGATTTTCGTAGGGGTAAATCCACAGATTTTGGTGGTGGGGGCAAAAATAAAAAAACCTAATTAACGAAGGTAAATCATTATATATACTTAGAAAAGAGTATGGGTGGAAGAGTCACACCTTATCGACATGCTTAAGGGTCTCACACTATCGATTTAATTTATTGATCGTGTAGCAAAAATGTTACTATTGAACTTGTTCTGAACGACGAATAGGACTCTGTTGATACAATAACTATTCTTTTTTCATCATAATACGAGTTCAGTACGATTGTATTCTAATTAGTGAAAATTAAAGAAGATTCGGGATTAAAACAAAAATTAGACAAAATTACTCGATTTTCGTAGGGGTACATCCACAGATTTTGGTGGTGGGGGCAAAAATAAAAAAACCTAATTAACGACGTTAAATCATTATATATACTTAGAAAAGAGTATGGGTGGAAGAATCACACATTATCGACATGCTTAAGGGTCTCACAATATCGAATTACTTTATTATTCGTGTAGCAAAAAACTTACTATTGAACTCGTTCTGAACGACGAATAGGACTCTGTTGATACTATAACTATTCTTTTTTTCATCATAATACGAGTTCAGTGCGATTGTAGTGTAATTAGCGAAAATTAAAGACGATTAGGGATTGAAACAAAAATTAGACAAAATTACTCGATTTTCGTAGGGGGGTACATCCACAGATTTGGTGGTGGGGGCAAAAATAAAAAAACCTAATTAACGAAGGTAAATCATTATATATACTTAGAAAAGAGTATGGGTGGAAGAATCACACATTATCGACATGCTTAAGGGTCTCACACTATCGATTTACTTTATTGATCGTGTAGCAAAAAAACTTATTGTTGAACTCGTTCTGAACGACGAATAGGACTCTGTTGATACTATAACTATTCTTTTTTCATCATTATTCGAGTTCAGTGCGATTTGTAGTGTATTTAGTGAAAATTAAAGACGATTAAGGAGTAAAACAAAAATTAGACAAAATAACTCGATTTTCGTAGGGGTACATCCACAGATTTTGGTGGTGGGGGCAAAAATAAAAAAACCTAATTAACGAAGGTAAATCATTATATATACTTAGAAAAGAGTATGGGTGGAAGAGTCACACCTTATCGACATGCTTAAGGGTCTCACACTATCGATTTAATTTATTGATCGTGTAGCAAAAATGTTACTATTGAACTTGTTCTGAACGACGAATAGGACTCTGTTGATACAATAACTATTCTTTTTTCATCATAATACGAGTTCAGTGCGATTGTATTCTAATTAGTGAAAATTAAAGAAGATTCGGGATAAAAACAAAAATTAGACAAAATTACTCGATTTTCGTAGGGGTACATCCACAGATTTTGGTGGTGGGGGCAAAAATAAAAAAACCTAATTAACGACGGTAAATCATTATATATACTTAGAAAAGAGTATGGGTGGAAGAATCACACATTATCGACATGCTTAAGGGTCTCAAAATATCGAATTACTTTATTGTTCGTGTAGGAAAAAACTTACTATTAAACTCATTCTGAACGACGAATAGGACTCTGTTGATACTATAACTATTCTTTTTTCATCATAATACGAGTTCAGTGCGATTGTAGTGTAATTAGCGAAAATTAAAGACGATTAGGGATTGAAACAAAAATTAGACAAAATTACTCGATTTTCGTAGGGGGGTACATCCACAGATTTGGTGGTGGGGGCAAAAATAAAAAAACCTAATTAACGAAGGTAAATCATTATATATACTTAGAAAAGAGTATGGGTGGAAGAATCACACATTATCGACATGCTTAAGGGTCTCACACTATCGATTTACTTTATTCATCGTGTAGCAAAAAACTTACTATTGAACTCGTTCTGAACGACGAATGGGACTCTGTTGATACTATAACTATTCTTTTTTCATCATAATACGAGTTCAGTGCGATTGTAGTGTATTTACTAAAAATTAAAGATGATTAGGGAATAAAACAAAAATTAGACAAAATTACTCGATTTTCGTAGGGGTAAATCCACAGATTTTGGTGGTGGGGGGCAAAAATAAAAAAACCTCATTAACGAAGGTAAATCATTATATATATTTAAAAAAGAGTATGGGTTGAAGAATCACACATTATCGACATGCTTAAGGGTCTCACACTATCGATTTACTTTATTCATCGTGTAGCAAAAAACTTACTATTGAACTCGTTCTGAACGACGAATAGGACTCTGTTGATACTATAACTATTCTTTTTTCATCATAGTACGAGTTCAGTGCGATTGTAGTGTATTTAGTGAAAATTAAAGACGATTTGGGAATAAAACAAAATTTAGACAAAATTACTCAATTTTCGTAGGGGTACATCCTTAGATTTTGGTGGTGGGGGCAAAAATAAAAAAACCTAATTAACGTAGGCAAATCATTATATATACTTTGAAAAGAGTATGGGTGGAAGAATCACACAATATCGACATGCTTAAGGGTCTCACACTATCGATTAACTTTATTGATCGTGTTGCAAAAAATCTTACTGTTGAACTCGTTCTGAACAAAGAATAGGACTCTGTTGATACTATAACTATTCTTTTTTCATCATAATACGAGTTCAGCGCAATTGTAGTATAATTAATGAAAATTAAAGACGATTAGGGATTAAAACAAAAATTAGACAAAATTACTCGATTTTCGTAGGGGTACATCCACAGATTTTGGTGGTGGGGGCAAAAATAAAAAAATCTAATTAACGAAGGTAAATCATTATATATACTTAGAAAAGAGTATGGGTGGAAGAATCACACATTATCGACATGCTTAAGGGTCTCACAATATCGAATTACTTTATTGATCGTGTAGCAAAAAACTTACTATTGAACTCGTTCTGAACGTTGAATAGGACTCTGTTGATACTATAACTATTCTTTTTTCATCATAATACGAGTTCAATGCGATTGTAGTGTAATTAGTGAAAATTAAAGACGATTAGGGATTAAAACAAAAATTAGATAAAATTACTCGATTTTTGTAGGGGTTCGTCCACAGATTTTGGTGGTGGGGGAAAAATAAAAAAACCTAATTAACGAAGGTAAATCATTATATATACTTAGAAAAGAGTATGGGTGGAAGAATCACACATTATCGACATGCTTAAGGGTGTCACACTATCGATTAACTTTATTGATCGTGTAGCAAAAAAAACTTACTGTTGAACTCGTTCTGAACAAAGAATAGGGCTCTTTTGATACTATAACTATTCCTTTTTCATCGTAATACGAGTTCAGTGCTATTGTAGTGTAATTAGTGAAAATTAAAGACTATTAGGGAGTAAAACAAAAATTAGACAAAATTACTCGATATTTGTAGGGATCCACAGCTTTTGGTGGTGGGGACAAAAATAAAAAAAACCTAATTAATGAAGGTAAATCATTATATATACTTAGAAAATAGTATGGGTGGAAGAATCACACATTATCGACATGCTTAAGGGTCTCACAATATCGATTTACTTTATTGATCGTGTAGCAAAAAACTTACTATTGAACTCGTTCTGAACGACGAATAGGACTCTTTTGATACTATAACTATTCTTTGTTCATCATAATACGAGTTCAGTGCGATTGTAGTGTAATTAGTGAAAATTAAAGACGATTAGGGATTAAAACAAAAATTAGACAAAATTACTCGATTTTCGTAGGGGTATATCCACAGATTTTGGTGGTGGGGGCAAAAATAAAAAAAACCTAATTAACGAAGGTAAATCATTGTATATACTTAGAAAAGAGTATGGGTGGAAGAATCACACATTATCGACATGCTTAAGGGTCTCACACTATCGATTAACTTTATTGATCGTGTACCAAAAAAACTTACTGTTGAACTCGTTCTGAACTAAGAATAGGACTCTGTTGATACTATAACTCTTCTATTTTCATCATAATACGAGTTCAGTGCTATTGTAGTGTAATTAGTGAAAATTAAAGACGATTAGGGAGTAAAACAAAAATTAGACAAAATTACTCGATATTCGTAGGGGTACATCCACAGCTTTTGGTGGTGGGGGCAAAAAAAAACTTAATTAATGAAGGTAAATCATTATATATACTTAGAAAATAGTATGGGTGGAAGAATCACACATTATCGACATGCTTAAGGGTCTCATAATATCGATTTACTTTATTGATCGTGTAGCAAAAAACTTACTATTGAACTCGTTCTGAACGACGAATAGGACACTGTTGATACTATAACTATTATTTTTTCATCATAATACGAGTTCAGTGTGATTGTAGTGTAATTAGTGAAAATTAAAGACGATTAGGGATTAAAACAAAAATTAGACAAAATTACTCGATTTTCGTAGGGGTACATCCACAGATTTTGGTGGTGGGGGAAAAAATAAAAAAAACCTAATTAATGAAGGTAAATCATTATATATACTTAGAAAAGAGTATGGATGGGAGAATAACACATTATCGACATGCTTAAGGGTCTTACACTATCGATTAACTTTATTGATCGTGTAGCAAAAAAACTTACTGTTGAAGTCGTTCTGAACATAGAATAGGACTCTGTTGATACTATAACTATTCTTTTTTCATCATAATACGAGTTCAGTGCTATTGTAGTGTAATTCGTGAAAATTAAAGACGATTAGGGAGTAAAACAAAAATTAGACAAACTTACTCGATTTTCGTAGGGGTACATCCACAGATTTTGGTGGTGGGGGCAAAATAAAAAAACCTAATTAACGAAGGTAAATCATTATATATATTTAGAAAAGAGTATGGGTGGAAGAATCACACATTATCGACATGCTTAAGGGTCTCACACTATCGATTTACTTTATTCATCGTGTAGCAAAAAAACTTATTGTTGAACTCGTTCTGAACAACGAATAGGACTCTGTTGATACTATAACTATTCTTTTTTTTGTCATAATACGAGTTCAGTACGATTGTAGTGTAATTAGTGAAAATGAAAGACAGTTAGGGATTAAAACAAAAATTAAACAAAATTACTCGATTTTCGTAGGGGTACATCCACAGATTTTGGTGGTGGGGGCAAAAATAAAAAAACCTAATTAACGAAGGTAAATCATTATATATACTTAGAAAAGAGTATGGGTGGAAGAGTCACACCTTATCGACATGCTTAAGGGTCTCACACTATCGATTTAATTTATTGATCGTGTAGCAAAAATGTTACTATTGAACTTGTTCTGAACGACGAATAGGACTCTGTTGATACAATAACTATTCTTTTTTCATCATAATACGAGTTCAGTACGATTGTATTCTAATTAGTGAAAATTAAAGAAGATTCGGGATTAAAACAAAAATTAGACAAAATTACTCGATTTTCGTAGGGGTACATCCACAGATTTTGGTGGTGGGGGCAAAAATAAAAAAACCTAATTAACGACGTTAAATCATTATATATACTTAGAAAAGAGTATGGGTGGAAGAATCACACATTATCGACATGCTTAAGGGTCTCACAATATCGAATTACTTTATTATTCGTGTAGCAAAAAACTTACTATTGAACTCGTTCTGAACGACGAATAGGACTCTGTTGATACTATAACTATTCTTTTTTTCATCATAATACGAGTTCAGTGCGATTGTAGTGTAATTAGCGAAAATTAAAGACGATTAGGGATTGAAACAAAAATTAGACAAAATTACTCGATTTTCGTAGGGGGGTACATCCACAGATTTGGTGGTGGGGGCAAAAATAAAAAAACCTAATTAACGAAGGTAAATCATTATATATACTTAGAAAAGAGTATGGGTGGAAGAATCACACATTATCGACATGCTTAAGGGTCTCACACTATCGATTTACTTTATTGATCGTGTAGCAAAAAAACTTATTGTTGAACTCGTTCTGAACGACGAATAGGACTCTGTTGATACTATAACTATTCTTTTTTCATCATTATTCGAGTTCAGTGCGATTTGTAGTGTATTTAGTGAAAATTAAAGACGATTAAGGAGTAAAACAAAAATTAGACAAAATAACTCGATTTTCGTAGGGGTACATCCACAGATTTTGGTGGTGGGGGCAAAAATAAAAAAACCTAATTAACGAAGGTAAATCATTATATATACTTAGAAAAGAGTATGGGTGGAAGAGTCACACCTTATCGACATGCTTAAGGGTCTCACACTATCGATTTAATTTATTGATCGTGTAGCAAAAATGTTACTATTGAACTTGTTCTGAACGACGAATAGGACTCTGTTGATACAATAACTATTCTTTTTTCATCATAATACGAGTTCAGTGCGATTGTATTCTAATTAGTGAAAATTAAAGAAGATTCGGGATAAAAACAAAAATTAGACAAAATTACTCGATTTTCGTAGGGGTACATCCACAGATTTTGGTGGTGGGGGCAAAAATAAAAAAACCTAATTAACGACGGTAAATCATTATATATACTTAGAAAAGAGTATGGGTGGAAGAATCACACATTATCGACATGCTTAAGGGTCTCAAAATATCGAATTACTTTATTGTTCGTGTAGGAAAAAACTTACTATTAAACTCATTCTGAACGACGAATAGGACTCTGTTGATACTATAACTATTCTTTTTTCATCATAATACGAGTTCAGTGCGATTGTAGTGTAATTAGCGAAAATTAAAGACGATTAGGGATTGAAACAAAAATTAGACAAAATTACTCGATTTTCGTAGGGGGGTACATCCACAGATTTGGTGGTGGGGGCAAAAATAAAAAAACCTAATTAACGAAGGTAAATCATTATATATACTTAGAAAAGAGTATGGGTGGAAGAATCACACATTATCGACATGCTTAAGGGTCTCACACTATCGATTTACTTTATTCATCGTGTAGCAAAAAACTTACTATTGAACTCGTTCTGAACGACGAATGGGACTCTGTTGATACTATAACTATTCTTTTTTCATCATAATACGAGTTCAGTGCGATTGTAGTGTATTTACTAAAAATTAAAGATGATTAGGGAATAAAACAAAAATTAGACAAAATTACTCGATTTTCGTAGGGGTAAATCCACAGATTTTGGTGGTGGGGGGCAAAAATAAAAAAACCTCATTAACGAAGGTAAATCATTATATATATTTAAAAAAGAGTATGGGTTGAAGAATCACACATTATCGACATGCTTAAGGGTCTCACACTATCGATTTACTTTATTCATCGTGTAGCAAAAAACTTACTATTGAACTCGTTCTGAACGACGAATAGGACTCTGTTGATACTATAACTATTCTTTTTTCATCATAGTACGAGTTCAGTGCGATTGTAGTGTATTTAGTGAAAATTAAAGACGATTTGGGAATAAAACAAAATTTAGACAAAATTACTCAATTTTCGTAGGGGTACATCCTTAGATTTTGGTGGTGGGGGCAAAAATAAAAAAACCTAATTAACGTAGGCAAATCATTATATATACTTTGAAAAGAGTATGGGTGGAAGAATCACACAATATCGACATGCTTAAGGGTCTCACACTATCGATTAACTTTATTGATCGTGTTGCAAAAAATCTTACTGTTGAACTCGTTCTGAACAAAGAATAGGACTCTGTTGATACTATAACTATTCTTTTTTCATCATAATACGAGTTCAGTGCGATTTGTAGTGTATTTAGTGAAAATTAAAGATGATTAGGGAATAAAACAAAAATTAGACAAAATTACTCGATTTTCGTAGGGGTAAATCCACAGATTTTGGTGGTGGGGGCAAAAATAAAAAAACCTAATTAACGAAGGTAAATCATTATATATACTTAGAAAAGAGTATGGGTGGAAGAATCACACATTGTCGACATGCTTAAGGGTCTCACACTATCGATTTACTTTATTGATCGTGTAGCAAAAAACTTACAACTGAACTCGTTCTGAACGACAAATAGGACTCTGTTGATACTATAACTATTCTTTTTTTTCATCATAATACGAGTTCAGTGCGATTGTATTCTAATTAGTGAAAATTAAAGATGATTATGGAGCAAAACAAAAATTAGACAAAATTACTCGATTTTCGTAGGGACGGATTTTGGTGGTGGGGGAAAAATAAGAAAACCTAATTAACGAAGGTAAATCATTATATATACTTAGAAAAGAGTATGGGTGGAAGAATCACACATTATCGACATGCTTAAGGGTTTCACACTATCGATTTACTTTACAGATCGTGTAGCAAAATAACTTACTATTGAACTCGTTCTGAACAACGAATAAAACTCTGTTGATACTATAACTGTTCTTTTTAATTATAATACGAGTTCAGTGCGATTGTAGTCTAATTGGTGAAAATTAAAGACGATAAGGGATTAAAAAATTAGACAAAATTACTCGATTTTCGTAGGGGTACATCCACAGATTTTGGTGGTGGGGGCAAAAAGAAAAAAACCTAATTAACGATGGTAAATCATTATATATACTTAGAAAAGAGTATGGGTGGAAGAATCACACATTATCGACATGCTTAAGGGTCTCACACTATCGATTTACTTTATTCATCGTGTAGCAAAAAAACTTACTGTTGAACTCGTTCTGAATAAGGAATAGGACTCTGTTGATCCTATAACTATTCGTTTATCATCATTATACGAGTTCAGTACGATTGTAGTGTAATTAGTGAAAATGAAAGACAATTAGGGATTAAAACAAAAATTAGACAAAATTACTCGATTTTCGTAGGGGTACATCCACGGATTTTTGTTATGGGGGCAAAAATAAAAAAACCTAATTAATGAAGGTAAAACATTATATATACTTAGAAAAGAGTATGGGTGGAAGAATCACACATTATCGACATGCTTAAGGGTCTCACACTATCGATTTACTTTATTGATTGTGTAGCAAAAAAACTTACTGTTGAACTCGTTATGAACGGCGAATAGGACTCTGTTGATACTATAACTATTCTTTTTTCATCATTATACGTGTTCAGTGCGATTTGTAGTATATTTAGTGAAAATTAAAGAAGATTAGGGAGTAAAACAAAAATTATACAAAATTACTCGATTTTCGTAGGGGTACATCCACAGATTTTGGTGGTGGGGGCAAAAATAAATAAAACCTAATTAACGAAAGTAAAACATTATATATACTTAGAAAAGAGTATGGGTGGATGAATCACACATTATCGACATGCTTAAGGGTCTCACACTATCGATTTACTTTATTCATCGTGTAGCACAAAAACTTACTATTGAACTCGTTCTGAAAAAAGAATAGGACTCTGTTGATACTATAACTATTCTTTTTTCATCATAATACGAGTTCAGTGCGATTTGTAGTGTATTTAGTGAAAATTAAAGACGATTAGGGAGTAAAACAAAAATTAGACAAAATTACTCGATTTTCGTAGGGGTACATCCACAGATTTTGGTGGTGGGGGCAAAAATAAAAAAACCTAATTAACGAAGGTAAATACTTATATATACTTAGAAAAGAGTATGGGTGGATGAATCACACATTATCAACATGCTTAAGGGTATCACACTATCGATTTACTTTATTGATCGTGTAGCAAAAAAACTTACTGTTGAACTCGTTCTAAAAAAGAATAGGACTCTGTTGATACTATAACTATTCTTTTTTCATCATAATACGAGTTCAGTGCGATTTGTAGTGTATTTAGTGAAAATGAAAGACGATTAGGGAGTAAAACAAAAATTAGACAAAAATACTCGATTTTCGTAGGGGTACATCCACAGATTTTAGTGGTGGGGGCAAAAATAAAAAAAACCTAATTAACGAAGGTAAATCATTATATATACTTAGAAAAGAGTATGGGTGGAAGAGTCACACATTATCGACATGCTTAAGGGTCTCACACTATCGATTTAATTTATTGATCGTGTAGCAAAAAACTTACTATTGAACTCGTTCTGAACAAAGAATATGACTCGGTTGATACAATAACTATTCTTTTTTCATCATAATACGAGTTCAGTGCGATTGTAGTGTAATTAGTGAAAATTAAAGACAATTAGGGATTAAAACAAAAATTAGACAAAATTACTCGATTTTCGTAGGGGTACATCCACAGATTTTGGTGGTGGGGGCAAAAATAAAAAACCTAATTAACGAAGGTAAATAATTATATATACTTAGAAAAGAGTATGGGTGGAAGAATCACACATTATCGACATGCTTAAAGGTCTCACACTATCGATTCACTTTATTGATCGTGTAGCAAAAAAACTTACTGTTGAACTCGTTCTAAACAAAGAATAGGACTCTGTTGATACTATAACTATTCTTTTTTCATCATAATACGAGTTCAGTGCGATTAGTAGTGTATTTAGTGAAAATTAAAGACGATTAGGGAGTAAAACAAAAATTAGACAAAATTACTCGATTTTCGTAGGGGTACATCCACAGATTTTGGTGGTGGGGGCAAAAATAAAAAAACCTAATTAACGAAGGTAAATCATTATATATACTTAGAAAAGAGTATGGGTGGAAGAATCACACATTATCGCCATGCTTATGGGTCTCACACTATCGATTAAATTTATTGATCGTGTAGCAAAAAAACTTACTGTTGAACTCGTTCTGAACAAAGAATAGGACTCTGTTGATACTATAACTATTCTTTTTTCATCATAATACGAGTTCAGTGCGATTTGTAGTGTATTTAGTGAAAATTAAAGACGATTAAGGAGTAAAACAAAAATTAGAAGAAATTACTCGATTTTCGTAGGGGTACATCCACAGATTTTGGTGGTGGGGGCAAAAATAAAAAAACCTAATTAACGAAGGTAAATAATTATATATACTTAGATTAGAGTATGGGTGGAAGAATCACACATTATCGACATGCTTAAAGGTCTCACACTATCGATTCACTTTATTGATCGTGTAGCAAAAAAACTTACTGTTGAACTCGTTCTGAACAACGAATAGGACTCTGTTGATACTATAACTATTCTTTTTTCATCATAATACGAGTTCAGTGCTATTGTAGTATAATTAGTGAAAATTAAAGACGATTAGGGAGTAAAACAAAAATTAGACAAAATTACTCGATTTTCGTAGGGGTACATCCACAGATTTTGGTGGTGGGGGCAAAAATAAAAAAACCTAATTAACGATGGTAAATCATTATATACTTAGAAAAGAGTATGGGTGGAAGAATCACACATTATCGACATGATTATGGGTCTCACACTATCGATTTACTTTATTCATCGTGTAGCAAAAAACCTTACTGTTGGACTCGTTCTGAACGACGAATAGGACACTGTTGATACTATAACTACTCTTTTTTCATCATTATACGAGTTCAGTACGATTGTAGTGTTATTAGTGAAAATGAAAGACAATTAGGGATTAAAACAAAAATTAGACAAAATTACTCGATTTTCGTAGGGGACATCCACAGATTTTGGTGATGGTGGCAAAAATAAAAAAACCTAATTAATGATGGTAAAACATTATATATACTTAGAAAAGAGTATGGGTGGAAGAATCACACATTATCGACATGCTTAAGGGTCTCACACTATCGATTTACTTTATTGATTGTGTAGCAAAAAAACTTACTGTTGAACTCGTTCTAAACAAAGAATGGGACTCTGTTGATACTATAACTATTATTTTTTCATCATTATACGAGTTCAGTGCGATTTGTAGTGTATTTAGTGAAAATTAAAGACGATTAGGGAGTAAAACAAAAATTAGACAAAATTACTCGATTTTCGTAGGGGTACATCCACAGATTTTGGTGGTGGGGGCAAAAATAAAAAAAACCTAACTAACGAAGGTAAATCATTATATATACTTAGAAAAGAGTATGTGTGGAAGACTCACACATTATCGACATGCTTAAGGGTCTCACAATATCGAATTACTTTATTGATCGTGTAGCAAAAAACTTACTATAGAACTCGTTCTGAACGACGATTAGGACTCTGTTGATACTATAACTTTTCTTTTTTCATCATAATACGAGTTCAGTGCGATTGTAGTGTAGTTAATGAAAATTAAAGACGATTAGGGATTAAAACAAAAATTAGACAAAATTACTCGATTTTCGTAGGGAAATCCACAGATTTTGGTGGTGGGGGCAAAAATAAAAAAACCTAATTAACGAAGGTAAATCTTTATATATACTTAGAAAAGAGTATGGGTGGAAGAATCACACATTATCGACATGCTTAAGGGTCTCACACTATCGATTTACTTTATTGATCGTGTAGCAAAAAACTTACTATTGAACTCGTTCTGAACGACGAATAGGACTCTGTTGATGCTATAACTATTCTTTTTTCATCATTATACGAGTTTAGTACGATTGTAGTGTTATTAGTGAAAATGAAAGACAATTAGGGATTAAAACAAAAATTAGACAAAATTACTCGATTTTCGTAGGGGTACATCCACAGATTTTGGTGGTAGGGGCAAAAATAAAAAAACCTAATTAACGAAGCTAAATCATTATATATACTTAGAAAAGAGTATGGGTGGAAGAATCACACATTATCGACATGCTTAAGGGTCTCACACTATCGATTAACTTTATTGATCGTGTAGCAAAAAAACTTACTGTTGAACTCGTTCTGAACTAAGAATAGGACTCTGTTGATACTATAACTCTTCTATTTTCATCATAATACGAGTTCAGTGCTATTGTAGTGTAATTAGTGAAAATTAAAGACGATTAGGGAGTAAAACAAAAATTAGACAAAATTACTCGATATTCGTAGGGGTACATCCACAGCTTTTGGTGGTGGGGGCAAAAATTAAAAAAACCTAATTAATGAAGGTAAATCATTATATATACTTAGAAAATAGTATGGGTGGAAGAATCACACATTATCGACATGCTTAAGGGTCTCATAATATCGATTTACTGTATTGATCGTGTAGCAAAAAACTTACTATAGAACTCGTTCTGAACGACGAATAGGACTCTGTTGATACTATAACTATTCTTTTTTCATCATAATACGAGTTCAGTGCGATTGTAGTGTAATTAGTGAAAATTGAAGACGATTAGGGATTAAAACAAAAATTAGACAAAATTACTCGATTTTCGTAGGGGTACATCCAAAGATTTTGGTGGTGGGGGCAAAAATAAAAAAACCTAATTAACGAAGGTAAATCATTATATATACTTAGAAAAGAGTATGGGTGGAAGAGTCACACATTATCGACATGCTTAAGGGTCTCACACTATCGATTTACTTTATTGATCGTGTAGCAAAAAACTTACTATTGAACTCGTTCTGAACGACGAATAGGACTCTGTTGATACTATAACTATTCTTTTTTCATCATAATACGAGTTCAGCGCGATTGTAGTATAATTAATGAAAATTAAAGACGATTAGGGATTAAAACAAAAATTAGACAAAATTACTCGATTTTCGTAGGGGTACATCCACAGATTTTGGTGGTGGGGGCAAAAATAAAAAAATCTAATTAACGAAGGTAAATCATTATATATACTTAGAAAAGAGTATGGGTGGAAGAATCACACATTATCGACATGCTTAAGGGTCTCACAATATCGAATTACTTTATTGATCGTGTAGCAAAAAACTTACTATTGAACTCGTTCTGAACGTTGAATAGGACTCTGTTGATACTATAACTATTCTTTTTTCATCATAATACGAGTTCAATGCGATTGTAGTGTAATTAGTGAAAATTAAAGACGATTAGGGATTAAAACAAAAATTAGATAAAATTACTCGATTTTTGTAGGGGTACGTCCACAGATTTTGGTGGTGGGGGAAAAATAAAAAAACCTAATTAACGAAGGTAAATCATTATATATACTTAGAAAAGAGTATGGGTGGAAGAATCACACATTATCGACATGCTTAAGGGTGTCACACTATCGATTAACTTTATTGATCGTGTAGCAAAAAAAACTTACTGTTGAACTCGTTCTGAACAAAGAATAGGGCTCTTTTGATACTATAACTATTCCTTTTTCATCGTAATACGAGTTCAGTGCTATTGTAGTGTAATTAGTGAAAATTAAAGACTATTAGGGAGTAAAACAAAAATTAGACAAAATTACTCGATATTTGTAGGGATCCACAGCTTTTGGTGGTGGGGACAAAAATAAAAAAAACCTAATTAATGAAGGTAAATCATTATATATACTTAGAAAATAGGATGGGTGGAAAAATCACACATTATCGACATGCTTAAGGGTCTCACAATATCGATTTACTTTATTGATCGTGTAGCAAAAAACTTACTATTGAACTCGTTCTGAACGACGAATAGGACTCTTTTGATACTATAACTATTCTTTGTTCATCATAATACGAGTTCAGTGCGATTGTAGTGTAATTAGTGAAAATTAAAGACGATTAGGGATTAAAACAAAAATTAGACAAAATTACTCGATTTTCGTAGGGGTATATCCACAGATTTTGGTGGTGGGGGCAAAAATAAAAAAAACCTAATTAACGAAGGTAAATCATTGTATATACTTAGAAAAGAGTATGGGTGGAAGAATCACACATTATCGACATGCTTAAGGGTCTCACACTATCGATTAACTTTATTGATCGTGTAGCAAAAAAACTTACTGTTGAACTCGTTCTGAACTAAGAATAGGACTCTGTTGATACTATAACTCTTCTATTTTCATCATAATACGAGTTCAGTGCTATTGTAGTGTAATTAGTGAAAATTAAAGACGATTAGGAAGTAAAACAAAAATTAGACAAAATTACTCGATATTCGTAGGGGTACACCCACAGCTTTTGGTGGTGGGGGCAAAAAAAAACTTAATTAATGAAGGTAAATCATTATATATACTTAGAAAATAGTATGGGTGGAAGAATCACACATTATCGACATGCTTAAGGGTCTCATAATATCGATTTACTTTATTGATCGTGTAGCAAAAAACTTACTATTGAACTCGTTCTGAACGACGAATAGGACACTGTTGATACTATAACTATTATTTTTTCATCATAATACGAGTTCAGTGTGATTGTAGTGTAATTAGTGAAAATTAAAGACGATTAGGGATTAAAACAAAAATTAGACAAAATTACTCGATTTTCGTAGGGGTACATCCACAGATTTTGGTGGTGGGGGAAAAAATAAAAAAAACCTAATTAATGAAGGTAAATCATTATATATACTTAGAAAAGAGTATGGATGGGAGAATAACACATTATCGACATGCTTAAGGGTCTTACACTATCGATTAACTTTATTGATCGTGTAGCAAAAAAACTTACTGTTGAAGTCGTTCTGAACATAGAATAGGACTCTGTTGATACTATAACTATTCTTTTTTCATCATAATACGAGTTCAGTGCTATTGTAGTGTAATTCGTGAAAATTAAAGACGATTAGGGAGTAAAACAAAAATTAGACAAACTTACTCGATTTTCGTAGGGGTACATCCACAGATTTTGGTGGTGGGGGCAAAATAAAAAAACCTAATTAACGAAGGTAAATCATTATATATATTTAGAAAAGAGTATGGGTGGAAGAATCACACATTATCGACATGCTTAAGGGTCTCACACTATCGATTTACTTTATTCATCGTGTAGCAAAAAAACTTATTGTTGAACTCGTTCTGAACAACGAATAGGACTCTGTTGATACTATAACTATTCTTTTTTTTGTCATAATACGAGTTCAGTACGATTGTAGTGTAATTAGTGAAAATGAAAGACAGTTAGGGATTAAAACAAAAATTAAACAAAATTACTCGATTTTCGTAGGGGTACATCCACGGATTTTGGTGATGGGGGCAAAAATAAAAAAACCTAATTAACGAAGGTAAATCATTATATATACTTAGAAAAGAGTATGGGTGGAAGAATCACACATTATCGACATGCTTAAGGGTGTCACACTATCGATTAACTTTATTGATCGTGTAGCAAAAAAACTTACTGTTGAACTCGTTCTGAACAAAGAATAGGGCTCTTTTGATACTATAACTATTCTTTTTTCATCGTAATACGAGTTCAGTGCTATTGTAGTGTAATTAGTGAAAACTAAAGACTATTAGGGAGTAAAAAAAAAATTAGACAAAATTACTCGATATTTGTAGGGATCCACAGCTTTTGGTGGTGGGGGCAAAAATAAAAAAAACCTAATTAATGATGGTAAATCATTATATATACTTAGAAAATAGTATGGGTGGAAGAATCACACATTATCGACATGCTTAAGGGTCTCACAATATCGATTTACTTTATTGATCGTGTAGCAAAAAACTTACTATTAAACTCGTTCTGAACGACGAATAGGACTCTGTTGATACTATAACTATTCTTTTTTCATCATAATACGAGTTCAGTGCGATTGTAGTGTAATTAGTGAAAATTAAAGACGATTAGGGATTAAAACAAAAATTAGACAAAATTACTCGATTTTCGTAGGGGTATATCCACAGATTTTGGTGGTGGGGGCAAAAATAAAAAAACCTAATTAATGAAGGTAAATCATTATATATACTTAGAAAATAGTATGGGTGGAAGAATCACACATTATCGACATGCTTAAGGGTCTCATAATATCGAATTACTTTATTGATCGTGTAGCAAAAAACTTACTATAGAACTCGTTCTGAACGACGATTAGGACTCTGTTGATACTATAACTTTTCTTTTTTCATCATAATACGAGTTCAGTGCGATTGTAGTGTAGTTAATGAAAATTAAAGACGATTAGGGATTAAAACAAAAATTAGACAAAATTACTCGATTTTCGTAGGGAAATCCACAGATTTTGGTGGTGGGGGCAAAAATAAAAAAACCTAATTAACGAAGGTAAATCTTTATATATACTTAGAAAAGAGTATGGGTGGAAGAATCACACATTATCGACATGCTTAAGGGTCTCACACTATCGATTTACTTTATTGATCGTGTAGCAAAAAACTTACTATTGAACTCGTTCTGAACGACGAATAGGACTCTGTTGATGCTATAACTATTCTTTTTTCATCATTATACGAGTTTAGTACGATTGTAGTGTTATTAGTGAAAATGAAAGACAATTAGGGATTAAAACAAAAATTAGACAAAATTACTCGATTTTCGTAGGGGTACATCCACAGATTTTGGTGGTAGGGGCAAAAATAAAAAAACCTAATTAACGAAGCTAAATCATTATATATACTTAGAAAAGAGTATGGGTGGAAGAATCACACATTATCGACATGCTTAAGGGTCTCACACTATCGATTAACTTTATTGATCGTGTAGCAAAAAAAACTTACTGTTGAACTCGTTCTGAACTAAGAATAGGACTCTGTTGATACTATAACTCTTCTTTTTTTCATCATATTACGAGTTCAGTGCTATTGTAGTGTAATTAGTGAAAATTAAAGATGATTAGGGAGTAAAACAAAAATTAGACAAAAGTACTCGATATTCGTAGGGGGTACATCCACAGCTTTTGGTGGTGGGGGCAAAAATTAAAAAAACCTAATTAATGAAGGTAAATCATTATATATACTTAGAAAATAGTATGGGTGGAAGAATCACACATTATCGACATGCTTAAGGGTCTCATAATATCGATTTACTTTATTGATCGTGTAGCAAAAAACTTACTATAGAACTCGTTCTGAACGACGAATAGGACTCTGTTGATACTATAACTATTCTTTTTTCATCATAATACGAGTTCAGTGCGATTGTAGTGTAATTAGTGAAAATTAAAGACGATTAGGGATTAAAACAAAAATTAGACAAAATTACTCGATTTTCGTAGGGGTACATCCAAAGATTTTGGTGGTGGGGGCAAAAATAAAAAAACCTAATTAACGAAGGTAAATCATTATATATACTTAGAAAAGAGTATGGGTGGAAGAGTCACACATTATCGACATGCTTAAGGGTCTCACACTATCGATTTACTTTATTGATCGTGTAGCAAAAAACTTACTATTGAACTCGTTCTGAACGACGAATAGGACTCTGTTGATACTATTACTATTCTTTTTTCATCATAATACGAGTTCAGCGCGATTGTAGTGTAATTAATGAAAATTAAAGACGATTAGGGATTAAAACAAAAATTAGACAAAATTACTCGATTTTCGTAGGGGTACATCCACAGATTTTGGTGGTGGGGGCAAAAATGAAAAAATCTAATTAACGAAGGTAAATCATTATATATACTTAGAAAAGAGTATGGGTGGAAGAATCACACATTATCGACATGCTTAAGGGTCTCACAATATCGAATTACTTTATTGATCGTGTTGCAAAAAACTTACTATTGAACTCGTTCTGAACGTTGAATAGGACTCTGTTGATACTATAACTATTCTTTTTTCATCGTAATACGAGTTCAATGCGATTGTAGTGTAATTAGTGAAAATTAAAGACGATTAGGGATTAAAACAAAAATTAGATAAAATTACTCGATTTTTGTAGGGGTACGTCCACAGATTTTGGTGGTGGGGGAAAAATAAAAAAACCTAATTAACGAAGGTAAATCATTATATATACTTAGAAAAGAGTATGGGTGGAAGAATCACACATTATCGATATGCTTAAGGGTGTCACACTATCGATTAACTTTATTGATCGTGTAGCAAAAAAACTTACTGTTGAACTCGTTCTGAACAAAGAATAGGGCTTTTGATACTATAACTATTCCTTTTTCATCGTAATACGAGTTCAGTGCTATTGTAGTGTAATTAGTGAAAATTAAAGACTATTAGGGAGTAAAACAAAAATTAGACAAAATTACTCGATATTTGTAGGGATCCACAGCTTTTGGTGGTGGGGGCAAAAATAAAAAAAACCTAATTAATGAAGGTAAATCATTATATATACTTAGAAAATAGTATGGGTGGAAGAATCACACATTATCGACATGCTTAAGGGTCTCACAATATCGATTTACTTTATTGATCGTGTAGCAAAAAACTTACTATTAAACTCGTTCTGAACGACGAATAGGACTATTTTGATACTATAACTATTCTTTGTTCATCATAATACAAGTTCAGTGCGATTGTAGTGTAATTAGTGAAAATTAAAGACGATTAGGGATTAAAACAAAAATTAGACAAAATTACTCGATTTTCGTAGGGGTATATCCACAGATTTTGGTGGTGGGGGCAAAAATAAAAAAAACCTAATTAACGAAGGTAAATCATTATATATACTTAGAAAAGAGTATGGGTGGAAGAATCACACATTATCGACATGCTTAAGGGTCTCACACTATCGATTAACTTTATTGATCGTGTAGCAAAAAACTTACTGTTGAACTCGTTCTGAACTAAGAATAGGACTCTGTTGATACTATAACTCTTCTATTTTCATCATAATACGAATTCAGTGCTATTGTAGTGTAATTAGTGAAAATTAAAGACGATTAGGGAGTAAAACAAAAATTAGACAAAATTACTCGATATTCGTAGGGGTACATCCACAGCTTTTGGTGGTGGGGGCAAAAAAAACTTAATTAATGAAGGTAAATCATTATATATACTTAGAAAATAGTATGGGTGGAAGAATCACACATTATCGACATGCTTAAGGGTCTCATAATATCGATTTACTTTATTGATCGTGTAGCAAAAAACTTACTATTGAACTCGTTCTGAACGACGAATAGGACACTGTTGATACTATAACTATTCTTTTTTCATCATAATACGTGTTCAGTGCGATTGTAGTGTAATTAGTGAAAATTAAAGACGATTAGGGATTAAAACAAAAATTAGACAAAATTACTCGATTTTCGTAGGGGTACATCCACAGATTTTGGTGGTGGGGGAAAAAATAAAAAAACCTAATTAACGAAGGTAAATCATTATATATACTTAGAAAAGAGTATGGATGGGAGAATAACACATTATCGACATGCTTAAGGGTCTTACACTATCGATTAACTTTATTGATCGTGTAGCAAAAAAACTTACTGTTGAAGTCGTTCTGAACATAGAATAGGACTCTGTTGATACTATAACTATTCTTTTTTCATCATAATACGAGTTCAGTGCTATTGTAGTGTAATTCGTGAAAATTAAAGACGATTAGGGAGTAAAACAAAAATTAGACAAACTTACTCGATTTTCGTAGGGGTACATCCACAGATTTTGGTGGTGGGGGCAAAATAAAAAAACCTAATTAACGAAGGTAAATCATTATATATATTTAGAAAAGAGTATGGGTGGAAGAATCACACATTATCGACATGCTTAAGGGTCTCACACTATCGATGAACTTTATTGATCGTGTAGCAAAAAAACTTACTGTTGAACTCGTTCTGAACTAAGAATAGGACTCTGTTGATACTATAACTCTTCTATTTTCATCATAATACGAGTTCAGTGCTATTGTAGTGTAATTAGTGAAAATTAAAGACGATTAGGGAGTAAAACAAAAATTAGACAAAATTACTCGATATTCGTAGGGGTTCATCCACAGCTTTTGGTGGTGGGGGCAAAAAAAACTTAATTAATGAAGGTAAATCATTATATATACTTAGAAAATAGTATGGGTGGAAGAATCACACATTATCGACATGCTTAAGGGTCTCATAATATCGATTTACTTTATTGATCGTGTAGCAAAAAACTTACTATTGAACTCGTTCTGAACGACGAATAGGACTCAGTTGATACTATAACTATTCTTTTTTCATCATAATACGAGTTCAGTACGATTGTAGTGAAATTAGTGAAAATTAAAGACGATTAGGGATTAAAACAAAAATTAGACAAAATTACTCGATTTTCGTAGGGGTACATCCACAGATTTTGGTGGTGGGGGCTAAAATAAAAAAACCTAATTAACGAAGGTAAATCATTATATATACTTAGAAAAGAGTATGGGTGGAAGAATAACACATTATCGACATGCTTAAGGGTCTTACACTATCGATTAACTTTATTGATCGTGTAGCAAAAAAACTTACTGTTGAACTCGTTTTGAACATAGAATAGGACTCTAATGATACTATAACTATTCTTTTTTCATCATAATACGAGTTCAGTGCTATTGTAGTGTAATTCGTGAAAATTAAAGACGATTAGGGAGTAAAATAAAAATTAGACAAAATTACTCGATTTTCGTAGGGGTACATCCACAGATTTTGGTGGTGGGGGTAAAAATAAAAAAACCTAATTAACGAAGTAAATCATTATATATATTTAGAAAAGAGTATGGGTGGAAGAATCACACATTATCGACATGCTTAAGGGTCTCACACTATCGATTTACTTTATTCATCGTGTAGCAAAAAAACTTATTGTTGAACTCGTTCTGAACAACGAATAGGACTCTGTTGATACTATAACTATTCTTTTTTTCGTCATAATACGAGTTCAGTACGATTGTAGTGTAATTAGTGAAAATGAAAGACAGTTAGGGATTAAAACAAAAATTAAACAAAATTACTCGATTTTCGTAGGGGTACATCCACGGATTTTGGTGATGGGGGCAAAAATAAAAAAAACCCAATTAACGAAGGTAAATCATTATATATACTTAGAAAAGAGTATGGGTGGAAGAATCACACATTATCGACATGCTTAAGGGTGTCACACTATCGATTAACTTTATTGATCGTGTAGCAAAAAAACTTACTGTTGAACTCGTTCTGAACAAAGAATAGGGCTCTTTTGATACTATAACTATTCTTTTTTCATCGTAATACGAGTTCAGTGCTATTGTAGTGTAATTAGTGAAAATTAAAGACGATTAGGGAGTAAAACAAAAATTAGACAAAATTACTCGATATTCGTAGGGGTACATCCACAGATTTTGGTGGTGGGGGCAAAAATAAAAAAACCTAATTAACGAAGCTAAATCATTATATATACTTAGAAAAGAGTATGGGTGGAAGAATCACACATTATCGACATGCTTAAGGGTCTCACACTATCGATTAACTTTATTGATCGTGTAGCAAAAAAACTTACTGTTGAACTCGTTCTGAACTAAGAATAGGACTCTGTTGATACTATAACTCTTCTATTTTCATCATAATACGAGTTCAGTGCTATTGTAGTGTAATTAGTGAAAATTAAAGACGATTAGGGAGTAAAACAAAAATTAGACAAAATTACTCGATATTCGTAGGGGTACATCCACAGCTTTTGGTGGTGGGGGCAAAAATTAAAAAAACCTAATTAATGAAGGTAAATCATTATATATACTTAGAAAATAGTATGGGTGGAAGAATCACACATTATCGACATGCTTAAGGGTCTCATAATATCGATTTACTGTATTGATCGTGTAGCAAAAAACTTACTATAGAACTCGTTCTGAACGACGAATAGGACTCTGTTGATACTATAACTATTCTTTTTTCATCATAATACGAGTTCAGTGCGATTGTAGTGTAATTAGTGAAAATTGAAGACGATTAGGGATTAAAACAAAAATTAGACAAAATTACTCGATTTTCGTAGGGGTACATCCAAAGATTTTGGTGGTGGGGGCAAAAATAAAAAAACCTAATTAACGAAGGTAAATCATTATATATACTTAGAAAAGAGTATGGGTGGAAGAGTCACACATTATCGACATGCTTAAGGGTCTCACACTATCGATTTACTTTATTGATCGTGTAGCAAAAAACTTACTATTGAACTCGTTCTGAACGACGAATAGGACTCTGTTGATACTATAACTATTCTTTTTTCATCATAATACGAGTTCAGCGCGATTGTAGTATAATTAATGAAAATTAAAGACGATTAGGGATTAAAACAAAAATTAGACAAAATTACTCGATTTTCGTAGGGGTACATCCACAGATTTTGGTGGTGGGGGCAAAAATAAAAAAATCTAATTAACGAAGGTAAATCATTATATATACTTAGAAAAGAGTATGGGTGGAAGAATCACACATTATCGACATGCTTAAGGGTCTCACAATATCGAATTACTTTATTGATCGTGTAGCAAAAAACTTACTATTGAACTCGTTCTGAACGTTGAATAGGACTCTGTTGATACTATAACTATTCTTTTTTCATCATAATACGAGTTCAATGCGATTGTAGTGTAATTAGTGAAAATTAAAGACGATTAGGGATTAAAACAAAAATTAGATAAAATTACTCGATTTTTGTAGGGGTACGTCCACAGATTTTGGTGGTGGGGGAAAAATAAAAAAACCTAATTAACGAAGGTAAATCATTATATATACTTAGAAAAGAGTATGGGTGGAAGAATCACACATTATCGACATGCTTAAGGGTGTCACACTATCGATTAACTTTATTGATCGTGTAGCAAAAAAAACTTACTGTTGAACTCGTTCTGAACAAAGAATAGGGCTCTTTTGATACTATAACTATTCCTTTTTCATCGTAATACGAGTTCAGTGCTATTGTAGTGTAATTAGTGAAAATTAAAGACTATTAGGGAGTAAAACAAAAATTAGACAAAATTACTCGATATTTGTAGGGATCCACAGCTTTTGGTGGTGGGGACAAAAATAAAAAAAACCTAATTAATGAAGGTAAATCATTATATATACTTAGAAAATAGTATGGGTGGAAAAATCACACATTATCGACATGCTTAAGGGTCTCACAATATCGATTTACTTTATTGATCGTGTAGCAAAAAACTTACTATTGAACTCGTTCTGAACGACGAATAGGACTCTTTTGATACTATAACTATTCTTTGTTCATCATAATACGAGTTCAGTGCGATTGTAGTGTAATTAGTGAAAATTAAAGACGATTAGGGATTAAAACAAAAATTAGACAAAATTACTCGATTTTCGTAGGGGTATATCCACAGATTTTGGTGGTGGGGGCAAAAATAAAAAAAACCTAATTAACGAAGGTAAATCATTGTATATACTTAGAAAAGAGTATGGGTGGAAGAATCACACATTATCGACATGCTTAAGGGTCTCACACTATCGATTAACTTTATTGATCGTGTAGCAAAAAAACTTACTGTTGAACTCGTTCTGAACTAAGAATAGGACTCTGTTGATACTATAACTCTTCTATTTTCATCATAATACGAGTTCAGTGCTATTGTAGTGTAATTAGTGAAAATTAAAGACGATTAGGAAGTAAAACAAAAATTAGACAAAATTACTCGATATTCGTAGGGGTACACCCACAGCTTTTGGTGGTGGGGGCAAAAAAAAACTTAATTAATGAAGGTAAATCATTATATATACTTAGAAAATAGTATGGGTGGAAGAATCACACATTATCGACATGCTTAAGGGTCTCATAATATCGATTTACTTTATTGATCGTGTAGCAAAAAACTTACTATTGAACTCGTTCTGAACGACGAATAGGACACTGTTGATACTATAACTATTATTTTTTCATCATAATACGAGTTCAGTGTGATTGTATTGTAATTAGTGAAAATTAAAGACGATTAGGGATTAAAACAAAAATTAGACAAAATTACTCGATTTTCGTAGGGGTACATCCACAGATTTTGGTGGTGGGGGAAAAAATAAAAAAAACCTAATTAATGAAGGTAAATCATTATATATACTTAGAAAAGAGTATGGATGGGAGAATAACACATTATCGACATGCTTAAGGGTCTTACACTATCGATTAACTTTATTGATCGTGTAGCAAAAAAACTTACTGTTGAAGTCGTTCTGAACATAGAATAGGACTCTGTTGATACTATAACTATTCTTTTTTCATCATAATACGAGTTCAGTGCTATTGTAGTGTAATTCGTGAAAATTAAAGACGATTAGGGAGTAAAACAAAAATTAGACAAACTTACTCGATTTTCGTAGGGGTACATCCACAGATTTTGGTGGTGGGGGCAAAATAAAAAAACCTAATTAACGAAGGTAAATCATTATATATATTTAGAAAAGAGTATGGGTGGAAGAATCACACATTATCGACATGCTTAAGGGTCTCACACTATCGATTTACTTTATTCATCGTGTAGCAAAAAAACTTATTGTTGAACTCGTTCTGAACAACGAATAGGACTCTGTTGATACTATAACTATTCTTTTTTTTGTCATAATACGAGTTCAGTACGATTGTAGTGTAATTAGTGAAAATGAAAGACAGTTAGGGATTAAAACAAAAATTAAACAAAATTACTCGATTTTCGTAGGGGTACATCCACGGATTTTGGTGATGGGGGCAAAAATAAAAAAACCTAATTAACGAAGGTAAATCATTATATATACTTAGAAAAGAGTATGGGTGGAAGAATCACACATTATCGACATGCTTAAGGGTGTCACACTATCGATTAACTTTATTGATCGTGTAGCAAAAAAACTTACTGTTGAACTCGTTCTGAACAAAGAATAGGGCTCTTTTGATACTATAACTATTCTTTTTTCATCGTAATACGAGTTCAGTGCTATTGTAGTGTAATTAGTGAAAACTAAAGACTATTAGGGAGTAAAACAAAAATTAGACAAAATTACTCGATATTTGTAGGGATCCACAGCTTTTGGTGGTGGGGGCAAAAATAAAAAAAACCTAATTAATGATGGTAAATCATTATATATACTTAGAAAATAGTATGGGTGGAAGAATCACACATTATCGACATGCTTAAGGGTCTCACAATATCGATTTACTTTATTGATCGTGTAGCAAAAAACTTACTATTAAACTCGTTCTGAACGACGAATAGGACTCTGTTGATACTATAACTATTCTTTTTTCATCATAATACGAGTTCAGTGCGATTGTAGTGTAATTAGTGAAAATTAAAGACGATTAGGGATTAAAACAAAAATTAGACAAAATTACTCGATTTTCGTAGGGGTATATCCACAGATTTTGGTGGTGGGGGCAAAAATAAAAAAACCTAATTAATGAAGGTAAATCATTATATATACTTAGAAAATAGTATGGGTGGAAGAATCACACATTATCGACATGCTTAAGGGTCTCATAATATCGAATTACTTTATTGATCGTGTAGCAAAAAACTTACTATAGAACTCGTTCTGAACGACGATTAGGACTCTGTTGATACTATAACTTTTCTTTTTTCATCATAATACGAGTTCAGTGCGATTGTAGTGTAGTTAATGAAAATTAAAGACGATTAGGGATTAAAACAAAAATTAGACAAAATTACTCGATTTTCGTAGGGAAATCCACAGATTTTGGTGGTGGGGGCAAAAATAAAAAAACCTAATTAACGAAGGTAAATCTTTATATATACTTAGAAAAGAGTATGGGTGGAAGAATCACACATTATCGACATGCTTAAGGGTCTCACACTATCGATTTACTTTAATGATCGTGTAGCAAAAAACTTACTATTGAACTCGTTCTGAACGACGAATAGGACTCTGTTGATGCTATAACTATTCTTTTTTCATCATTATACGAGTTTAGTACGATTGTAGTGTTATTAGTGAAAATGAAAGACAATTAGGGATTAAAACAAAAATTAGACAAAATTACTCGATTTTCGTAGGGGTACATCCACAGATTTTGGTGGTAGGGGCAAAAATAAAAAAACCTAATTAACGAAGCTAAATCATTATATATACTTAGAAAAGAGTATGGGTGGAAGAATCACACATTATCGACATGCTTAAGGGTCTCACACTATCGATTAACTTTATTGATCGTGTAGCAAAAAAAACTTACTGTTGAACTCGTTCTGAACTAAGAATAGGACTCTGTTGATACTATAACTCTTCTTTTTTTCATCATATTACGAGTTCAGTGCTATTGTAGTGTAATTAGTGAAAATTAAAGATGATTAGGGAGTAAAACAAAAATTAGACAAAAGTACTCGATATTCGTAGGGGGTACATCCACAGCTTTTGGTGGTGGGGGCAAAAATTAAAAAAACCTAATTAATGAAGGTAAATCATTATATATACTTAGAAAATAGTATGGGTGGAAGAATCACACATTATCGACATGCTTAAGGGTCTCATAATATCGATTTACTTTATTGATCGTGTAGCAAAAAACTTACTATAGAACTCGTTCTGAACGACGAATAGGACTCTGTTGATACTATAACTATTCTTTTTTCATCATAATACGAGTTCAGTGCGATTGTAGTGTAATTAGTGAAAATTAAAGACGATTAGGGATTAAAACAAAAATTAGACAAAATTACTCGATTTTCGTAGGGGTACATCCAAAGATTTTGGTGGTGGGGGCAAAAATAAAAAAACCTAATTAACGAAGGTAAATCATTATATATACTTAGAAAAGAGTATGGGTGGAAGAGTCACACATTATCGACATGCTTAAGGGTCTCACACTATCGATTTACTTTATTGATCGTGTAGCAAAAAACTTACTATTGAACTCGTTCTGAACGACGAATAGGACTCTGTTGATACTATTACTATTCTTTTTTCATCATAATACGAGTTCAGCGCGATTGTAGTGTAATTAATGAAAATTAAAGACGATTAGGGATTAAAACAAAAATTAGACAAAATTACTCGATTTTCGTAGGGGTACATCCACAGATTTTGGTGGTGGGGGCAAAAATGAAAAAATCTAATTAACGAAGGTAAATCATTATATATACTTAGAAAAGAGTATGGGTGGAAGAATCACACATTATCGACATGCTTAAGGGTCTCACAATATCGAATTACTTTATTGATCGTGTTGCAAAAAACTTACTATTGAACTCGTTCTGAACGTTGAATAGGACTCTGTTGATACTATAACTATTCTTTTTTCATCGTAATACGAGTTCAATGCGATTGTAGTGTAATTAGTGAAAATTAAAGACGATTAGGGATTAAAACAAAAATTAGATAAAATTACTCGATTTTTGTAGGGGTACGTCCACAGATTTTGGTGGTGGGGGAAAAATAAAAAAACCTAATTAACGAAGGTAAATCATTATATATACTTAGAAAAGAGTATGGGTGGAAGAATCACACATTATCGATATGCTTAAGGGTGTCACACTATCGATTAACTTTATTGATCGTGTAGCAAAAAAACTTACTGTTGAACTCGTTCTGAACAAAGAATAGGGCTTTTGATACTATAACTATTCCTTTTTCATCGTAATACGAGTTCAGTGCTATTGTAGTGTAATTAGTGAAAATTAAAGACTATTAGGGAGTAAAACAAAAATTAGACAAAATTACTCGATATTTGTAGGGATCCACAGCTTTTGGTGGTGGGGGCAAAAATAAAAAAAACCTAATTAATGAAGGTAAATCATTATATATACTTAGAAAATAGTATGGGTGGAAGAATCACACATTATCGACATGCTTAAGGGTCTCACAATATCGATTTACTTTATTGATCGTGTAGCAAAAAACTTACTATTAAACTCGTTCTGAACGACGAATAGGACTATTTTGATACTATAACTATTCTTTGTTCATCATAATACAAGTTCAGTGCGATTGTAGTGTAATTAGTGAAAATTAAAGACGATTAGGGATTAAAACAAAAATTAGACAAAATTACTCGATTTTCGTAGGGGTATATCCACAGATTTTGGTGGTGGGGGCAAAAATAAAAAAAACCTAATTAACGAAGGTAAATCATTATATATACTTAGAAAAGAGTATGGGTGGAAGAATCACACATTATCGACATGCTTAAGGGTCTCACACTATCGATTAACTTTATTGATCGTGTAGCAAAAAACTTACTGTTGAACTCGTTCTGAACTAAGAATAGGACTCTGTTGATACTATAACTCTTCTATTTTCATCATAATACGAATTCAGTGCTATTGTAGTGTAATTAGTGAAAATTAAAGACGATTAGGGAGTAAAACAAAAATTAGACAAAATTACTCGATATTCGTAGGGGTACATCCACAGCTTTTGGTGGTGGGGGCAAAAAAAACTTAATTAATGAAGGTAAATCATTATATATACTTAGAAAATAGTATGGGTGGAAGAATCACACATTATCGACATGCTTAAGGGTCTCATAATATCGATTTACTTTATTGATCGTGTAGCAAAAAACTTACTATTGAACTCGTTCTGAACGACGAATAGGACACTGTTGATACTATAACTATTCTTTTTTCATCATAATACGTGTTCAGTGCGATTGTAGTGTAATTAGTGAAAATTAAAGACGATTAGGGATTAAAACAAAAATTAGACAAAATTACTCGATTTTCGTAGGGGTACATCCACAGATTTTGGTGGTGGGGGAAAAAATAAAAAAACCTAATTAACGAAGGTAAATCATTATATATACTTAGAAAAGAGTATGGATGGGAGAATAACACATTATCGACATGCTTAAGGGTCTTACACTATCGATTAACTTTATTGATCGTGTAGCAAAAAAACTTACTGTTGAAGTCGTTCTGAACATAGAATAGGACTCTGTTGATACTATAACTATTCTTTTTTCATCATAATACGAGTTCAGTGCTATTGTAGTGTAATTCGTGAAAATTAAAGACGATTAGGGAGTAAAACAAAAATTAGACAAACTTACTCGATTTTCGTAGGGGTACATCCACAGATTTTGGTGGTGGGGGCAAAATAAAAAAACCTAATTAACGAAGGTAAATCATTATATATATTTAGAAAAGAGTATGGGTGGAAGAATCACACATTATCGACATGCTTAAGGGTCTCACACTATCGATGAACTTTATTGATCGTGTAGCAAAAAAACTTACTGTTGAACTCGTTCTGAACTAAGAATAGGACTCTGTTGATACTATAACTCTTCTATTTTCATCATAATACGAGTTCAGTGCTATTGTAGTGTAATTAGTGAAAATTAAAGACGATTAGGGAGTAAAACAAAAATTAGACAAAATTACTCGATATTCGTAGGGGTTCATCCACAGCTTTTGGTGGTGGGGGCAAAAAAAACTTAATTAATGAAGGTAAATCATTATATATACTTAGAAAATAGTATGGGTGGAAGAATCACACATTATCGACATGCTTAAGGGTCTCATAATATCGATTTACTTTATTGATCGTGTAGCAAAAAACTTACTATTGAACTCGTTCTGAACGACGAATAGGACTCAGTTGATACTATAACTATTCTTTTTTCATCATAATACGAGTTCAGTACGATTGTAGTGAAATTAGTGAAAATTAAAGACGATTAGGGATTAAAACAAAAATTAGACAAAATTACTCGATTTTCGTAGGGGTACATCCACAGATTTTGGTGGTGGGGGCTAAAATAAAAAAACCTAATTAACGAAGGTAAATCATTATATATACTTAGAAAAGAGTATGGGTGGAAGAATAACACATTATCGACATGCTTAAGGGTCTTACACTATCGATTAACTTTATTGATCGTGTAGCAAAAAAACTTACTGTTGAACTCGTTTTGAACATAGAATAGGACTCTAATGATACTATAACTATTCTTTTTTCATCATAATACGAGTTCAGTGCTATTGTAGTGTAATTCGTGAAAATTAAAGACGATTAGGGAGTAAAATAAAAATTAGACAAAATTACTCGATTTTCGTAGGGGTACATCCACAGATTTTGGTGGTGGGGGTAAAAATAAAAAAACCTAATTAACGAAGTAAATCATTATATATATTTAGAAAAGAGTATGGGTGGAAGAATCACACATTATCGACATGCTTAAGGGTCTCACACTATCGATTTACTTTATTCATCGTGTAGCAAAAAAACTTATTGTTGAACTCGTTCTGAACAACGAATAGGACTCTGTTGATACTATAACTATTCTTTTTTTCGTCATAATACGAGTTCAGTACGATTGTAGTGTAATTAGTGAAAATGAAAGACAGTTAGGGATTAAAACAAAAATTAAACAAAATTACTCGATTTTCGTAGGGGTACATCCACGGATTTTGGTGATGGGGGCAAAAATAAAAAAAACCTAATTAACGAAGGTAAATCATTATATATACTTAGAAAAGAGTATGGGTGGAAGAATCACACATTATCGACATGCTTAAGGGTGTCACACTATCGATTAACTTTATTGATCGTGTAGCAAAAAAACTTACTGTTGAACTCGTTCTGAACAAAGAATAGGGCTCTTTTGATACTATAACTATTCTTTTTTCATCGTAATACGAGTTCAGTGCTATTGTAGTGTAATTAGTGAAAATTAAAGACGATTAGGGAGTAAAACAAAAATTAGACAAAATTACTCGATATTCGTAGGGGTACATCCACAGCTTTTGGTGGTGGGGGCAAAAAAAAACTTAATTAATGAAGGTAAATCATTATATATACTTAGAAAATAATATGGGTGGAAGAATCACACATTATCGACATGCTTAAGGGTCTCATAATATCGATTTACTTTATTGATCGTGTAGCAAAAAACTTACTATTGAACTCGTTCTAAACGACGAATAGGACTCTGTTGATACTATAACTATTCTTTTTTCATCATAATACGAGTTCAGTGCGATTGTAGTGTAATTAGTGAAAATTAAAGATGATTAGGGATTAAAACAAAAATTAGACAAAATTACTCGATTTTCGTAAGGGTACATCCATAGATTTTGGTGGTGGGGGCAAAAATAAAAAAAACCTAATTAACGAAGGTAAATCATTATATATACTTAGAAAAGAGTATGGGTGGAATCATAACACATTATCGACATGCTTAAGGGTCTTACACTATCGATTAACTTTATTGATCGTGTAGCAAAAACTTACTGTTGAACTCGTTCTGAACATATAATAGGACTCTGTTGATACTATAACTATTCTTTTTTCATCATAATACGAGTTCAGTGCTATTGTAGTGTAATTCGTGAAAATTAAAGTCGATTAGGGAGTAAAACAAAAATTAGAAAAAATTACTCTATTTTCGTAGGGGTACATCCACAAATTTTGGTGGTGGGGGCAAAAATAAAAAAACCTAATTAACGAAGGTAAATCATTATATATATTTAGAAAAGAGTATGGGTGGAAGAATCACACATTATCGACATGCTTAAGGGTCTCACACTATCGATTTACTTTATTCATCGTGTAGCAAAAAAACTTATTGTTGAACTCGTTCTGAACAACGAATAGGACTCTGTTGATACTATAACTATTCTTTTTTTTGTCATAATACGAGTTCAGTACGATTGTAGTGTAATTAGTGAAAATGAAAGACAGTTAGGGATTAAAACAAAAATTAAACAAAATTACTCGATTTTCGTAGGGGTACATCCACGGATTTTGGTGATGGGGGCAAAAATAAAAAAAACCTAATTAACGAAGGTAAATCATTATATATACTTAGAAAAGAGTATGGGTGGAAGAATCACACATTATCGACATGCTTAAGGGTGTCACACTATCGATTAACTTTATTGATCGTGTAGCAAAAAACTTACTGTTGAACTCGTTCTGAACAAAGAATAGGGCTCTTTTGATACTATAACTATTCTTTTTTCATCGTAATACGAGTTCAGTGCTATTGTAGTGTAATTAGTGAAAATTAAAGACTATTAGGGAGTAAAACAAAAATTAGACAAAATTACTCGATATTTGTAGGGATCCACAGCTTTTGGTGGTGGGGGCAAAAATAAAAAACCTAATTAATGAAGGTAAATCATTATATATACTTAGAAAATAGTATGGGTGGAAGAATCACACATTATCGACATGCTTAAGGGTCTCACAATATCGATTTACTTTATTGATCGTGTAGCAAAAAACTTACTATTGAACTCATTCTGAACGACGAATAGGACTCTGTTGATACAATAACTATTCTTTTTTCATCATAATACAAGTTCAGTGCGATTGTAGTGTAATTAGTGAAAATTAAAGACGATTAGGGATTAAAACAAAAATTAGACAAAATTACTCGATTTTCGTAGGGGTATATCCACAGATTTTGGTGGTGGGGGCAAAAATAAAAAAACCTAATTAACGAAGGTAAATCATTATATATAGGGGTGGGCGCGGTGCGGGTTGGTGCGGTTTAAGGGTAAATCCGTAACCGCACCGCATAATCTGGTTTGGAAATTTTTCAAACCGCAAACCGCATTACAAAAGTAAAAACCAAATATGAACCGCACCACATTATGTGGTGCGGTGCGGTGCGGTTTGGTTTAAAAACCGCATTACAAGAGTTTAAAACTTATATGCTTCTGCTACAATTATATGACTTGTTTACCTACAACAACAAAGCTTCAAACATTAAAATCGGATGTTATAAACAATGCTGAAACATTCAAATGATAAAAAAAATGTATAAATCAAACCCTAAACATAAGAGCCAACCAAAATTTAATTAAATTTTGTGTTTTGGGCATGGGGTTGGGCCTGAAATTATATGATTTGTTTTTTAAACGTATTAATTTTGATTATTTAATTATTTAATTATTAGATTATTTAATTATATAATAATTAATTATATATGCGGTGCGGTGCGGTTTAAACCGGATTGTTTACGATAAAGAACCGTTTCCGCACCGCATTATTTGGTTACGGTGCGGTTTTTGACAAATCGGTTTTTTCCAAAAGCGGTGCGGTTAACCGAACACGCTTTTGCGGTGCGGAGCGAGCAGGTTTTTACATGCGGAGCGGTTTTTGCCCACCCCTAATTATATATACTTAGAAAAGAGTATGGGTGGAAGAATCACACATTATCGACATGCTTAAGGGTCTCACACTATCGATTAACTTTATTGATCGTGTAGCAAAAAAACTTACTGTTGAACTCGTTCTGAACTAAGAATAGGACTCTGTTGATACTATAACTCTTCTATTTTCATCATAATACGAGTTCAGTGCTATTGTAGTGTAATTAGTGAAAATTAAAGACGATTAGGGAGTAAAACAAAAATTAGACAAAATTACTCGATATTCGTAGGGGTACATCCACAGCTTTTGTTGGTGGGGGCAAAAAAAAACTTAATTAATGAAGTTAAATCATTATATATACTTAGAAAATAGTATGGGTGGAAGAATCACACATTATCGACATGCTTAAGGGTCTCATAATATCGATTTACTTTATTGATCGGGTAGCAAAAAACTTACTATTGAACTCGTTCTGAACGATGAATAGGACTCTGTTGATACTATAACTATTCTTTTTTTCATCATAATACGAATTCAGTGCGATTGTAGTGTAATTAGTGAAAATTAAAGACGATTAGGGATTAAAACAAAAATTAGACAAAATTACTCGATTTTCGTAGGGGTACATCCACAGATTTTGGTGGTGGGGGCAAAAATTAAAAAAACCTAATTAACGAAGGTAAATCATTATATATACTTAGAAAAGAGTATGGGTGGAAGAATAACACATTATCGACATGCTTAAGAGTCTTACACTATCGATTAACTTTATTGATCGTGTAGCAAAAAAACTTACTGTTGAACTCGTTCTGAACATAGAATAGGACTCTGTTGATACTATAACTATTCTTTTTTCATCATAATACGAGTTCAGTGCTATTGTAGTGTAATTCGTGAAAATTAAAGACGATTATGGAGTAAAACAAAAATTAGACAAAATTACTCGATTTTCGTAGGGATACATCCACAGATTTTGGTGGTGGGGGCAAAAATAAAAAAACCTAATTAACGAAGGTAAATCATTATATATATTTAGAAAAGAGTATGGGTGGAAGAATCACACATTATCGACATGCTTAAGGGTCTCACACTATCGATTTACTTTATTCATCGTGTAGCAAAAAAACTTACTGTTGAACTCGTTCTGAATAACGAATAGGACTCTGTTGATACAATAACTATTCTTTTTTTTCATCATAATACGAGTTCAGTGCGATTGTAGTGTAATTAGTGAAAATTAAAGACGATAAGGGCTTAAAAAAATTAGACAAAATTACTCAATTTTCGTAGGGGTACATCCAGAGATTTTGGTGGTGGGGGCAAAAATAAAAAACCTAATTAACGATGGTAAATCATTATATATACTTAGAAAAGAGTATGGGTGGAAGAATAACACATTATCGACATGCTTAAGAGTCTTACACTATCGATTAACTTTATTGATCGTGTAGCGAAAAAACTTACTGTTGAACTCGTTCTGAACATAGAATAGGACTCTGTTGATACTATAACTATTCTTTTTTCATCATAATACGAGTTCAGTGCTATTGTAGTGTAATTCGTGAAAATTAAAGACGATTATGGAGTAAAACAAAAATTAGACAAAATTACTCGATTTTCGTAGAGATACATCCACAGATTTTGGTGGTGGGGGCAAAAATAAAAAAACCTAATTAACGAAGGTAAATCATTATATATATTTAGAAAAGAGTATGGGTGGAAGAATCACACATTATCGACATGCTTAAGGGTCTCACACTATCGATTTACTTTATTCATCGTGTAGCAAAAAAACTTATTGTTGAACTCGTTCTGAACAACGAATAGGACTCTGTTGATACTATAACTATTCTTTTTTCGTCATAATACGAGTTCAGTACGATTGTAGTGTAATTAGTGAAAATGAAAGACAGTTAGGGATTAAAACAAAAATTAAACAAAATTACTCGATTTTTGTAGGGGTACATCCACGGATTTTGGTGATGGGGGAAAAAATAAAAAAAACCTACTTAATGAAGGTAAATTGTTATATATATTTAGAAAAGAGTATGGATGGGAGAATAACACATTATCGACATGCTTAAGGGTCTTACACTATCGATTAACTTTATTGATCGTGTAGCAAAAAAACTTACTGTTGAAGTCGTTCTGAACATAGAATAGGACTCTGTTGATACTATAACTATTCTTTTTTCATCATAATACGAGTTCAGTGCTATTGTAGTGTAATTCGTGAAAATTAAAGACGATTAGGGAGTAAAACAAAAATTAGACAAACTTACTCGATTTTCGTAGGGGTACATCCACAGATTTTGGTGGTGGGGGCAAAATAAAAAAACCTAATTAACGAAGGTAAATCATTATATATATTTAGAAAAGAGTATGGGTGGAAGAATCACACATTATCGACATGCTTAAGGGTCTCACACTATCGATGAACTTTATTGATCGTGTAGCAAAAAAACTTACTGTTGAACTCGTTCTGAACTAAGAATAGGACTCTGTTGATACTATAACTCTTCTATTTTCATCATAATACGAGTTCAGTGCTATTGTAGTGTAATTAGTGAAAATTAAAGACGATTAGGGAGTAAAACAAAAATTAGACAAAATTACTCGATATTCGTAGGGGTACATCCACAGCTTTTGGTGGTGGGGGCAAAAAAAACTTAATTAATGAAGGTAAATCATTATATATACTTAGAAAATAGTATGGGTGGAAGAATCACACATTATCGACATGCTTAAGGGTCTCATAATATCGATTTACTTTATTGATCGTGTAGCAAAAAACTTACTATTGAACTCGTTCTGAACGACGAATAGGACTCAGTTGATACTATAACTATTCTTTTTTCATCATAATACGAGTTCAGTACGATTGTAGTGAAATTAGTGAAAATTAAAGACGATTAAGGATTAAAACAAAAATTAGACAAAATGACTCGATTTTCGTAGGGGTACATCCACAGATTTTGGTGGTGGGGGCTAAAATAAAAAAACCTAATTAACGAAGGTAAATCATTATATATACTTAGAAAAGAGTATGGGTGGAAGAATAACACATTATCGACTTGCTTAAGGGTCTCACACTATCGATTAACTTTATTGATCGTGTAGCAAAAAAACTTACTGTTGAACTCGTTTTGAACATAGAATAGGACTCTAATGATACTATAACTATTCTTTTTTTCATCATAATACGAGTTCAGTGCTATTGTAGTGTAATTCGTGAAAATTAAAGACGATTAGGGAGTAAAACAAAAATTAGACAAAATTACTCGATTTTCGTAGGGGTACATCCACAGATTTTGGTGGTGGGGGTAAAAATAAAAAAACCTAATTAACGAAGTAAATCATTATATATATTTAGAAAAGAGTATGGGTGGAAGAATCACACATTATCGACATGCTTAAGGGTCTCACACTATCGATTTACTTTATTCATCGTGTAGCAAAAAAACTTATTGTTGAACTCGTTCTGAACAACGAATAGGACTCTGTTGATACTATAACTATTCTTTTTTTCGTCATAATACGAGTTCAGTACAATTGTAGTGTAATTAGTGAAAATGAAAGACAGTTAGGGATTAAAACAAAAATTAAACAAAATTACTCGATTTTCGTAGGGGTACATCCACGGATTTTGGTGATGGGGGCAAAAATAAAAAAAACCTAATTAACGAAGGTAAATCATTATATATACTTAGAAAAGAGTATGGGTGGAAGAATCACACATTATCGACATGCTTAAGGGTGTCACACTATCGATTAACTTTATTGATCGTGTAGCAAAAAAACTTACTGTTGAACTCGTTCTGAACAAAGAATAGGGCTCTTTTGATACTATAACTATTCTTTTTTCATCGTAATACGAGTTCAGTGCTATTGTAGTGTAATTAGTGAAAATTAAAGACGATTAGGGAGTAAAACAAAAATTAGACAAAATTACTCGATATTCGTAGGGGTACATCCACAGCTTTTGGTGGTGGGGGCAAAAAAAAACTTAATTAATGAAGGTAAATCATTATATATACTTAGAAAATAATATGGGTGGAAGAATCACACATTATCGACATGCTTAAGGGTCTCATAATATCGATTTACTTTATTGATCGTGTAGCAAAAAACTTACTATTGAACTCGTTCTAAACGACGAATAGGACTCTGTTGATACTATAACTATTCTTTTTTCATCATAATACGAGTTCAGTGCGATTGTAGTGTAATTAGTGAAAATTAAAGATGATTAGGGATTAAAACAAAAATTAGACAAAATTACTCGATTTTCGTAAGGGTACATCCATAGATTTTGGTGGTGGGGGCAAAAATAAAAAAAACCTAATTAACGAAGGTAAATCATTATATATACTTAGAAAAGAGTATGGGTGGAATCATAACACATTATCGACATGCTTAAGGGTCTTACACTATCGATTAACTTTATTGATCGTGTAGCAAAAACTTACTGTTGAACTCGTTCTGAACATATAATAGGACTCTGTTGATACTATAACTATTCTTTTTTCATCATAATACGAGTTCAGTGCTATTGTAGTGTAATTCGTGAAAATTAAAGTCGATTAGGGAGTAAAACAAAAATTAGACAAAATTACTCTATTTTCGTAGGGGTACATCCACAGATTTTGGTGGTGGGGGCAAAAATAAAAAAACCTAATTAACGAAGGTAAATCATTATATATATTTAGAAAAGAGTATGGGTGGAAGAATCACACATTATCGACATGCTTAAGGGTCTCACACTATCGATTTACTTTATTCATCGTGTAGCAAAAAAAATTATTGTTGAACTCGTTCTGAACAACGAATAGGACTCTGTTGATACTATAACTATTCTTTTTTTCATCATAATACGAGTTCAGTACGATTGTAGTGTAATTAGTGAAAATGAAAGACAGTTAGGGATTAAAACAAAAATTAAACAAAATTACTCGATTTTCGTAGGGGTACATCCTCGGATTTTGGTGATGGGGGCAAAAATAAAAAAAACCTAATTAACGAAGGTAAATCATTATATATACTTAGAAAAGAGTATGGGTGGAAGAATCACACATTATCGACATGCTTAAGGGTGTCACACTATCGATTAACTTTATTGATCGTGTAGCCAAAAACTTACTGTTGAACTCGTTCTGAACAAAGAATAGGGCTCTTTTGATACTATAACTATTCTTTTTTCATCGTAATACGAGTTCAGTGCTATTGTAGTGTAATTAGTGAAAATTAAAGACTATTAGGGAGTAAAACAAAAATTAGACAAAATTACTCGATATTTGTAGGGATCCACAGCTTTTGGTGGTGGGGGCAAAAATAAAAAACCTAATTAATGAAGGTAAATCATTATATATACTTAGAAAATAGTATGGGTGGAAGAATCACACATTATCGACATGCTTAAGGGTCTCACAATATAGATTTACTTTATTGATCGTGTAGCAAAAAACTTACTATTGAACTCGTTCTGAACGACGAATAGGACTCTGTTGATACAATAACTATTCTTTTTTCATCATAATACAAGTTCAGTGCGATTGTAGTGTAATTAGTGAAAATTAAAGACGATTAGGGATTAAAACAAAAATTAGACAAAATTACTCGATTTTCGTAGGGGTATATCCACAGATTTTGGTGGTGGAGGCAAAAATAAAAAAACCTAATTAACGAAGGTAAATCATTATATATAGGGGTGGGCGCGGTGCGGGTTGGTGCGGTTTAAGGGTAAATCCGTAACCGCACCGCATAATCTGGTTTGGAAATTTTTCAAACCGCAAACCGCATTACAAAAGTAAAAACCAAATATGAACCGCACCACATTATGTGGTGCGGTGCGGTGCGGTTTGGTTTAAAAACCGCATTACAAGAGTTTAAAACTTATATGCTTCTGCTACAATTATATGACTTGTTTACCTACAACAACAAAGCTTCAAACATTAAAATCGGATGTTATAAACAATGCTGAAACATTCAGATGATAAAAAAAATGTATAAATCAAACCCTAAACATAAGAGCCAACCAAAATTTAATTAAATTTTGTGTTTTGGGCATGGGGTTGGGCCTGAAATTATATGATTTGTTTTTTAAACGTATTAATTTTGATTATTTAATTATTTAATTATTAGATTATTTAATTATATAATAATTAATTATATATGCGGTGCGGTGCGGTTTAAAACGGATTGTTTACGATAAAGAACCGTTTCCGCACCGCATTATTTGGTTGCGGTGCGGTTTTTGACAAATCGGTTTTTTCCAAAAGCGGTGCGGTTAACCGAACACGCTTTTGCGGTGCGGAGCGAGCAGGTTTTTACATGCGGAGCGGTTTTTGCCCACCCCTAATTATATATACTTAGAAAAGAGTATGGGTGGAAGAATCACACATTATCGACATGCTTAAGGGTCTCACACTATCGATTAAATTTATTGATCGTGTAGCAAAAAAACTTACTGTTGAACTCGTTCTGAACTAAGAATAGGACTCTGTTGATACTATAACTCTTCTATTTTCATCATAATACGAGTTCAGTGCTATTGTAGTGTAATTAGTGAAAATTAAAGACGATTAGGGAGTAAAACAAAAATTAGACAAAATTACTCGATATTCGTAGGGGTACATCCACAGCTTTTGTTGGTGGGGGCAAAAAAAAACTTAATTAATGAAGGTAAATCATTATATATACTTAGAAAATAGTATGGGTGGAAGAATCACACATTATCGACATGCTTAAGGGTCTCATAATATCGATTTACTTTATTGATCGGGTAGCAAAAAACTTACTATTGAACTCGTTCTGAACGATGAATAGGACTCAGTTGATACTATAACTATTCTTTTTTCATCATAATACGAATTCAGTGCGATTGTAGTGTAATTAGTGAAAATTAAAGACGATTAGGGATTAAAACAGAAATTAGACAAAATTACTCGATTTTCGTAGGGGTACATCCACAGATTTTGGTGGTGGGGGCAAAAATTAAAAAAACCTAATTAACGAAGGTAAATCATTATATATACTTAGAAAAGAGTATGGGTGGAAGAATAACACATTATCGACATGCTTAAGAGTCTTACACTATCGATTAACTTTATTGATCGTGTAGCAAAAAAACTTACTGTTGAACTCGTTCTGAACATAGAATAGGACTCTGTTGATACTATAACTATTCTTTTTTCATCATAATACGAGTTCAGTGCTATTGTAGTGTAATTCGTGAAAATTAAAGACGATTATGGAGTAAAACAAAAATTAGACAAAATTACTCGATTTTCGTAGGGATACATCCACAGATTTTGGTGGTGGGGGCAAAAATAAAAAAACCTAATTAACGAAGGTAAATCATTATATATACATAGAAAAGAGTATGGGTGGAAGAATCACACATTATCGACATGCTTAAGGGTCTCACACTATCGATTTACTTTATTGATCGGGTAGCAAAAAAACTTATTGTTGAACTAGTTCTGAACGACGAATAGGACTCTAGTGATAATATAACTATTCTTTTTTCATCATAATACGAGTTCAGTGCGATTGTAGTGTATTTAGTGAAAATTAAAGACGATTAGGGAGTAAAAAGAAAATTAGACAAAATTACTCGATTTTCGTAGGGGTACATCCACAGATTTTGGTGGTGGGGGCAAAAATAAAAAAAACCTAATTAACGAAGGTAAATCATTATATATAGTTAGAAAAGAGTACGGGTGGAAGAATCACACATTATCGACATGCTTAAGGGTCTCACACTATCGATTTACTTTATTGATCGTGTAGCAAAAAAACTTACTGTTGAACTCGTTCTGAACGACGAATAGGACTCTGTTGATACTATAACTATTCTTTTTTCATCATAATACGAGTTCAGTGCAATTTGTAGTGTATTTAGTGAAAATTAAAGACGATTAGGGAGTAAAACAAAAATTAGACAAAATTACTCGATTTTCGTAGGGGACATCCACAGATTTTGGTGGTGGTGGCAAAAATAAAAAAACCTAATTAACGAAGGTAAAACATTATATATACTTAGAAAATAGTATGGGAGGAAGAATCACACATTATCGACATGCTTAAGGGTCTCACACTATCTATTTACTTTATTGATCGTGTAGCAAAAAAACTTACTATTGAACTCGTTCTAAACAAAGAATAGGACTCTGTTGATACTATAACTATTCTTTTTTCATCATAATACGAGTTCAGTGCAATTTGTAGTGTATTAAGTGAAAATTTAAGACGATTAGGGAGTAAAACAAAAATTAGACAAAATTACTCTATTTTCGTAGGGGTACATCCACAGATCTTGGTGATGGGGGCAAAAATAAAAACACCTAATTAATGAAGGTAAAACACTATATATACTTAGAAAAGAGTATGGGTGGAAGAATCACACATTATCGACATGCTTAAGGGTCTCACACTATCGATTTACTTTATTTATCGTGTAGCGAAAAAACTTATTGTTGAACTCGTTCTGAACGATGAATAGGACTCTGTTGATACTATATTTATTCTTTTTTCATCATTATAATCAGTTCAGTGCGACTGTAGTGTAATTAGTGAAAATTAAAGACGATTAGTGAGTAAAACAAAAGTTAGACAAAATTACTCAGTTTTGGTAGGGGTACATCCATAAATTTTGGTGATGGGGGCAAAAATAAAAAAACCTAATTAACGTAGGTAAAACATTATATATACTTCGAAAAGAGTATGGGTGGAAGAATCACACATTATCGACATGCTTAAGGGTCTCACACTATCGATTTACTTTATTGATCGTGTAGCAAAATAACTTACTATTGAACTCATTCTGAACAACGAATAGGACTCTATTGATACTATAACTATTCTTTTTTCATTATAATACGAGTTCAGTGCGATTGTAGTCTAATTGGTGAAAATTAAAGACGATTAGGGATTAAAAAAAATTAGACAAAATTACTCGATTTTCGTAGGGGTACATCCACAGATTTTGGTGGTGGGGGCAAAAATAAAAAAAACCTAATTAACGATGGTAAATCATTATATATACTTAGAAAAGCGAATGGGTGGAAGAATCACACATTATCGACATGCTTAAGGGTCTCACACTATCGATTTACTTTATTCATCGTGTAGCAAAAAAACTTACTGTTGAACTCGTTCTGAATAACGAATAGGACTCTGTTGATACAATAACTATTCTTTTTTTTCATCATAATACGAGTTCAGTGCGTTTGTAGTGTAATTAGTGAAAATTAAAGACGATAAGGGCTTAAAAAATTAGACAAAATTACTCAATTTTCGTAGGGGTACATCCACAGATTTTGGTGGTGGGGGCAAAAATAAAAAACCTAATTAACGATGGTAAATCATTATATATACTTAGAAAAGAGTATGGGTGGAAGAATCACACATTATCGACATGCTTAAGAATCTCACACTATCGATTTACTTTATTCATCGTGTAGCAAAAAAACTTACTGTTGAACTCGTTCTGAATAACGAATAAGACTCTGTTGATACTATAACTAATCTTTTTTCATCATTATACGAGTTCAGTACGATTGTAGTGTTATTAGTGAAAATGAAAGACAATTAGGGATTAAAACAAAAATTAGACAAAATTACTCGATTTTCGTAGGGGTACATCCACAGATTTTGGTGATGGGGGCAAAAATAAAAAAACCTATTTAATGAAGGTAAAACATTATATATACTTTGAAAAGAGTATGGGTGGAAGAATCACACATTATCGACATGTTTAATGGTCTCACACTTTCGATTTACTTTATTGATCGTGTAGCAAAAAAACTTATTATTGAACTCGTTCTGAACGACAAATAGGACTCTATTGATACTATAACTATTCTTTTTTCATCATTGTACGAGTTCAGTGCGACTGTAGTGTAATTAGTGAAAATTAAAGACGATTAGGGAGTAAAACAAAAGTTAGACAAAATTACTCGATTTTCGCAGGGAAATCCACAGATTTTGGTGGTGGGGGCAAAAATAAAAAAACCTAATTAACGAAGGTAAATCATTATATATACTTAGAAAAGAGTATGGGTGGAAGAATCACACATTATCTACATGCTTAAGGGTCTCACACTATCGATTTACTTTATTGATCGTGTAGCAAATAACTTACTATTGAACTCGTTCTGAACGAAGAATAGGACTCTGTTGATACTATAACTATTCTTTTTTCATCATAATACGAGTTCAGTGCGATTGTTGTGTAAGTAGTGAAAATTAAAGACGATTAGGGATTAACACAAAAATTAGACAAAATTACTCGATTTTCGTAGGGGTACATCCACAGATTTTGGTGGTAGGGTCAAAAATAAAAAAACCTAATTAACGAAGGTAAAACATTATATATACTTAGAAAAGAGTATGGGTGGATGAATCACACATTATCGACATGCTTAAGGGTCTCACACTATCGATTTACTTTATTGATCGTGTAGCAAAAAAACTTACTGTTGAACTCGTTCTGAACGAAGAATAGGACTCTGTTGATGCTATAACTATTCTATTTTCATCATAATACGAGTTCAGTGCAATTTGTAGTGTATTTAGTGAAAATTAAAGACGATTAGGGAGTAAAACAAAAATTAGACAAAATTACTCGATTTTCGTAGGGGTACATCCACAGATCTTGGTGATGGGGGCAAAAATAAAAACACATAATTAATGAAGCTAAAACACTATATATACTTAGAAAAGAGTATGGGTGGAAGAATCACACATTATCGACATGCTTAAGGGTCTCACACTATCGATTTACTTTATTAATCATGTAGCAAAAAAACTTATTGTTGAACTCGTTCTGAACGACGAATAGGACTCTGTTGATACTATATTTATTCTTTTTTCATCATTATATCAGTTCAGTGCGACTGTAGTGTAATTAGTGAAAATTAAAGACGATTAGGGAGTAAAACAAAAGTTAGACAAAATTACTCAATTTTCGTAGGGGTACATCCATAGATTTTGGTGGTGGGGGCAAAAATAAAAAAACTAATTAACGAAGGTAAAACATTATATATACTTCGAAAAGAGTATGGGTGGAAGAATCACACATTATCGACATGCTTAAGAGTCTCACACTATCGATTTACTTTATTGATCGTGTAGCAAAATAACTTACTATTGAACTCGTTCTGAACAACGAATAGGACTCTGTTGATACTATAACTATTCTTTTTTCATCATAATACGAGTTCAGTGCGATTGTAGTGTATTTAGTGAAAATAAAAGACGATTAGGGAGTTAAACAAAAATAAGACAAAATTACTCGATTTTCGTAGGGGTACATCCACAGATTTTGGTGGTGGGGGCAAAAATAAAAAAACCTAATTAACGATGGTAAATCATTATATATACTTAGAAAAGAGTATGGGTGGAAGAATCACACATTATCGACATGCTTAAGGGTCTCACACTATCGATTTACTTTATTCATCGTGTAACAAAAAAACTTACTGTGGAACTCGTTCTGAATAACGAATAGGACTCTGTTGATACTATAACTATTCTTTTTTCATCATAATACGAGTTCAGTGTAGTGTTATTATTGAAAATGAAAGACAATTAGGGATTAAAACAAAAATTAGACAAAATTACTCGATTTTCATAGGGGTACATCCACAGATTTTGGTGATGGGGGCAAAAATAAAAAAACCTAATTAATGAAGGTAAAACATTATATATACTTAGAAAAGAGTATGGGTGGAAGAATCACATATTATCGACATGCTTAAGGGTCTCACGCTATCGATTTACTTTATTGATCGTGTAGCAAAAAACTTATTGTTGAACTCGTTCTGAACGACGAATAGGACTCTATTGATACTATAACTATTCTTTTTTCATCATTATACGAGTTCAGTGCGATTTGTAGTGTATTTAGTGAAAATTAAAGATGATTAGGGATTAAAACAAAAATTAGACAAAATTACTCGATTTTCGTAGGGGTACATCCACTGATTTTGGTGATGGGGGCAAAAATAAAAAAACTAATTAATGAAGGAAAATCGAGTAATTTTGTCTAATTTTTATTTTAATCCCTAATTGTCTTTCATTTTCAATAATAACACTACAAATCGCACTGAACTCGTATTATGATGAAAAAAGAATAGTTATAGTATCAACAGAGTCCTATTCTCTGTTCAGAACGAGTTCAACAGTAAGTTTTTTTGCTACACGATCAATAAAGTAAATCGATAGTGTGAGACCCTTAAGCATGTCGATAATGTGTGATTCTTCCACCCATACACTTTTCTAAGTATATATATTGATTTACCTTCGTTAATTAGGTTTTTTTATTTTTGCCCCCACGCCCAAAATCTGTGGATGTACCCCCTTCGAAAATCGAGTAATTTTGTCTAATTTTTGTTTTACTCCCTAATCGTCTTTAATTTTCACTAAATACACTACAAATCGCACTGAACTCGTATTATGATGAAAAAAGAATAGTTATAGTATCAACAGAGTCCTATTCTTTGTTCAGAACGAGTTCAACGGTAAGTTTTTTTGCTACACGATCAATAAAGTAAATCGATAGTGTGAGACCCTTAAGCATGTCGATAATGTGTGATTCTTCCACCTATACTCTTTTCTAAGTATATATTATGCTTTATCTTTGTTAATTAGGTTTTTTTATTTTTGCCCCCACCAACAAAATCTGTGGATGTACCCCTACGAACATCGAGTAATTTTGTCTAATTTTTGTTTTACTCCCTAATCGTCTTTAAATTTCACTAAATACACTACAAATCGCACTGAACTCGTATTATGATGAAAAAAGAATAGTTATAGTATCAACAGAGTCCTATTCTTTGTTCAGAACGAGTTCAACAGTAAATTTTTTTGCTACACGGTCAATAAAGTAAATCGATAGTGTGAGACCCTTAAGCATGTCGATAATGTGTGATTCTTCCACCCATACTCTTTTCTTAGTATATTTTATGCTTTACCTTCGTTAATTAGGTTTTTTATTTTTGCCCCCACCACCAAAATCTGTGGATGTACGCCTACGAAAAATCGAGTAATTTTGTCTAATTTTTGTTTTACTCCCTAATCGTCTTTAATTTTCACTAATTACACTACAATAGCACTGAACTCGTATTATGATGAAAAAACAATAGTTATAGTATCAACAGAGTCCTATTCGTCGTTTAGAACGAGTTCAACAGTAAGTTTTTTGCTACACGATCAATAAAGTAAATCGATAGTGTGAGACCCTTAAGCATGTCGATAATGTGTGATTCTTCCACCCATACTCTTTTCTAAGTATATATAATGATTTACCTTCGTTAATTAGGTTTTTTTATTTTTGTCCCCACCACCAAAATCTGTGGATGTACCCCTACGAAAATTGAGTAATTTTGTCTAATTTTTGTTTTACTCTCTAATCGTCTTTAATTTTCACTAATTACACTACAATCGCACCGAACTCGTATTATGATGAAAAAAGAACTGTTATAGTATCAACAGAGTCCTATTCGTCGTTCAGAATGAGTTCAACAGTAAGTTTTTTTGCTACACGATCAATAAAGTAAATCGATAGTGTGAGATCATTAGGCATGTCGATAATGTGTGATTCTTCCACCCATACTCTTTTCTAAGTATATATAATAATTTACGTTCGTTAATTAGGTTTTTTTTATTTTTGCCTCCACCACCAAAATCTGTGTATGTACCGCTACGAAAATCGAGTAGTTTTGTCTAACTTTTGTTTTACTCCCTAATCGTCTTTAATTTTCACTAATTATACTACAGTCTCACTGAACTCGTATAATGATGAAAAAAGAATAGTTATAGTATCAACAGAGTACTATTCGTCGTTCAGAACGAGTTCAACAATAAGTTTTTTTGCTACAGGATCAATAAAGTAAATCGATAGTGTGAGACCCTTAAGCATGTCGATAATGTGTGATTCTTCCACCCATACTCTTTTCGAAGTATATATAATGATTTACCATCATTAATTAGGTTTTTTTATTTTTTGCCCCCACCACCAAAAGCTGTGGATGTAGTACCCCTACGAAAATCGAGTAATTTTGTCTAATTTTTGTTTTACTCCCTAATCGTCTTTAATTTTCACTAATTACACTACAATCGCACTGAACTCATATTATGATGGGAAAAAAGAATAGTTATAGTATCAACAGAGTCCTATTCGTCGTTTAGAACGAGTTCAGTAGTAAGTTTTTTGCTACACGATCAATAAAGTAAATCGATAGTGTGAGACCCTTAAGCATGTCGATAATGTGTGATTCTTCCACCCATACTTTTTTCGAAGTATATATAATGATTTACCATCATTAATTAGGTTTTTTTATTTTTTGCCCCCACCACCAAAAGCTGTGGATGTAGTACCCCTACGAAAATCGAGTAATTTTGTCTAATTTTTGTTTTACTCCCTAATCGTCTTTAATTTTCACTAATTACACTACAATCGCACCGAACTCGTATTATGATGAAAAAAGAACTGTTATAGTATCAACAGAGTCCTATTCGTCGTTCAGAATGAGTTCAACAGTAAGTTTTTTTGCTACACGATCAATAAAGTAAATCGATAGTGTGAGATCATTAGGCATGTCGATAATGTGTGATTCTTCCACCCATACTCTTTTCTAAGTATATATAATAATTTACGTTCGTTAATTAGGTTTTTTTTATTTTTGCCTCCACCACCAAAATCTGTGTATGTACCGCTACGAAAATCGAGTAGTTTTGTCTAACTTTTGTTTTACTCCCTAATCGTCTTTAATTTTCACTAATTATACTACAGTCTCACTGAACTCGTATAATGATGAAAAAAGAATAGTTATAGTATCAACAGAGTACTATTCGTCGTTCAGAACGAGTTCAACAATAAGTTTTTTTGCTACAGGATCAATAAAGTAAATCGATAGTGTGAGACCCTTAAGCATGTCGATAATGTGTGATTCTTCCACCCATACTCTTTTCGAAGTATATATAATGATTTACCATCATTAATTAGGTTTTTTTATTTTTTGCCCCCACCACCAAAAGCTGTGGATGTAGTACCCCTACGAAAATCGATTAATTTTGTCTAATTTTTGTTTTACTCCCTAATCGTCTTTAATTTTCACTAATTACACTACAATCGCACTGAACTCATATTATGATGGGAAAAAAGAATAGTTATAGTATCAACAGAGTCCTATTCGTCGTTTAGAACGAGTTCAGTAGTAAGTTTTTTGCTACACGATCAATAAAGTAAATCGATAGTGTGAGACCCTTAAGCATGTCGATAATGTGTGATTCTTCCACCCATACTCTTTTCGAAGTATATATAATGATTTACCATCATTAATTAGGTTTTTTTTTTTTGCCCCCACCACCAAAAGCTGTGGATGTAGTACCCCTACGAAAATCGAGTAATTTTGTCTAATTTTTGTTTTACTCCCTAATCGTCTTTAATTTTCACTAATTACACTACAATCGCACTGAACTCATATTATGATGGGAAAAAAGAATAGTTATAGTATCAACAGAGTCCTATTCGTCGTTTAGAACGAGTTCAGTAGTAAGTTTTTTGCTACACGATCAATTAAGTAAATCGATAGTGTGAGACCCTTAAGCATGTCGATAATGTGTGATTCTTCCACCCATACTCTTTTCTAAGTATATATAATGATTTACCTTCGTTAATTGGGTTTTTTTATTTTTGCCCCCACCACCAAAATCTGTGGATGTACTAATGCAGAGCAAACGCAGAGAAAGCCGAATTTAGGAGAAACCCTAATTTTGTTTTTTCATTATTCAAAAGCTGCCGAATGAAATTACATAAGTTTATTTAAATAGGAAAATAAAACGTAACCCTAATACGGAAATTACTAAAAACCAAAATTTTCTAAAAACATTAAAAATTCGATATAAAATAGGAAACGATCCCGGATGGCTCAAAAATTTCTTTATTGTTGTTTTGTTATTGCTCGCTAAATATTTATAATACGAATCCGAATCGGTAAATCCGGATTCGTATTATCAACTTAAGGCTCGGAGAGGCCACAAAACACAGGCCCATCTTCAGCGGCCCAGTTTCCTAGTTCTACTCCACCTTAAATTTTTGTTAAAACCCTATAACTGAAAATAATTATATAGAAAAAAAAAGGAAGCAAAACCTCGCAGAGGACTTCACTTCGCGCTTCGTTTTTGGAGCAAAGCGTCGCCTTCGGCCGAACACATAGACGCCCAACGAAGAAGACACTCACATGGCGTCAGCAAACGGCGATTCAGGCGTAACCCAAATTTCGAGCTTCGTTTTGAAAGCTTCGGATGACGCGAAATTGCGAGCTGTTTTAAGCAACTTAAACTCAACCGAGGCGAGATTATGCTCTCTTGCATCGAAGGACTTCGTCAATTTGATTAACGGAGAGAATGGAGGTGCTGTTCTTTTCAGTTATGTGCGTTTGTCGGTTGATTTTTCGGAGCTTAAATCAGCTTGGAAGCTGCGGCATGAGAAAAGCAATGGGCTTTGCTATGTGTTGAAAGTGGTTTATGCTGTGTTGAATCATCCTGAAGGGAAGTATGTGAGGTCAGATGATAGGGAGAGGTTGGATCTGAGTAAGAGAATTGATAAGTTGGCTAGTTTTGTGATTGAGGAGAAGTTGCAAGATATTTATGGGGAGATTAAGAGTAAGGAGGGTAAGCGACAGAGTGCGGCCCTGTTGGTATTAGGTGCTGTTGTGAGGCGTGGTTCAGGTTTGGCTTCTCAGGTTGCCAATGTCTTTGATTTTAAAATTCCATACTTCAGTAAGCTTGCTGAGGTAAGGAAACGGAAGGATTCGGATAAAAAAGTGAAGCATAAGACTAGGAAGTCTTATGTTTGGTTTGCCATGTCGTTTTTGGATGTGGGGAAGCCGGCATTGTTGAGATGGGTGTTACGGCAGAGGGATGTATTTTATAGTATTCTAAGGGGGCTTTCTAATGATGATGATGATACGATTGAGTATGTGTTGACCACTTTGAGGGATCGTGTTCTCACTCCGGAGTCATTGCTGCCTCCTAGTCTTCGAAGTGTTCTCTTTGGAAGTAATACGTTGGAACAGTTGATCAATATATCTGGGCGAGATGGTGGGGGATCGACAGTGGAATTATGCCATGAAGTACTGGTTATGGTTTGTACTGATCCTTGCAATGGCTTAATGCCAGACTTGGGGGCACGCCCTAACCCTTTGCAGGGCAATCGGAAGAGACTGCTGGATCTCATGAAGAAGCTCAAAGCCACTGAGGTAGATTACCATAAAGCTCTTCTTTTATCTGTTTTTAAGGGGAGGCCATCGTTAGCTTCTGCTTATCTCGACGAGTTTCCTTATAATTTTGAAGACCACGCTTCACCCAACTGGTTAGTTTCTCTCATTATGTGATGTATTCTTGGCTTATCATTTTCCCCCCACTTCTTATTTATGTTTTTATTCACGCATTCACTGAATCAATTGCAGGTCTGCTGCTGCTCTCCTAGCTGCAAATTTGGTGTCTTCTGTGGGTACTAGTTTGTCTCTCAGTTTCCTAGATTCGCAGTCACATGAAGTGATTACCTTTGACAGTCCAGATATTCAAAGTATATTGAAATGCATATCTCCTCGTTCTTTTAGCAGATCAATAATAAATAAAGGGCTGCTTCACTCCAACTTCTCTGTTAAGCATGGCACTTTAAGGCTACTTTTGGAAGTTCTGAGGCTGCTTGATTATTTTCTATGCGCTATAGATGTGGCTTCATGGTCAAACCATAAGAATAAAAATAGTTTAACGTCCCTTAAGCAAGATATTGTGAATGAGGTGAGATTATTACTCCCGGATCCACAAGTCATATTGACCTTGCTTTCTACTTTAGGCAGTCAATCGAGAGACCATGGTTCATGTTCAAAAAGAGCTGCAGACACTGAGATCCTGGCAAAACAAAACAGGCGTACCACCAAGAAACCAAAATGTCACAATTTCAAAGAGGACACCGATATTTTAGTTGCTGGAATAATAGTTAATGATAATGATGACATCTCTCTTGAAGAGGAGACTGACGAGGGTACAGAGTCTGCTGATGGTTCTCGTAGAAAAGAACATTCAGAATCTGGGGAAAATTGGTGGTTGGAGCGGTGTTCCATTGTTACAACTGCATCCAAAGATGAAGAGATCTACCTCCAGTCCAAGTTGCTTGAAGCTGTTAAATTTTATTTGGTAAGTATCACACTCTGATCTTGATTACAAGAATATTTTTTAAGGGAAATATGTTTAGGAACTTGACGAGGCAATAATAAAGAGAATTTATTAGAACATGCATCATATATTTAATAAATGAAGACGATAATAAAGCGAATTTGTTAGAACATCAATCAGAGCTAGTGAACATCCTTTGTGCAAGAGTTGACTGCTATATAGTCTGTGTCTGGACATTCCTAGGTCTGTTACATGCCATTCTGCTTCAAGTCACTGACATTATTGTTTTCTGCAGCGAATTCTGCCTGATGCATTGGAGAGTTCATTCGACTTCTTTGTAAATTTCCTCGTCAATGCGTCATCCCTTCCCACCTACTTTCTGCAGTCTTTGATGTCTCTTCTTGTTCAATATACTTCTGAATCCCGGGGAAGCAAAGCTGAAAGCAAAACTATGCCTCCAGTTTACAAGCACCTGCAGACTTTTATAAACTTAATGATCTTTTCACCTATTATTGAGATAAGAAAACAAGCATATGCTATGGCTCAATCAGCTTTGTTGAGCACTGGAGCTTTTGATAATAACTTGAGTGAAATACAAGCTTGGTTCTTATTTATCCCTGGATTTTATAGAGGCGAGTCTCTCCCCGATAGCAAAGAGATAGAAGCACTTCGTAATTTTACCTCGGTGGTTTCTTCATTTCTATGTGATGCCATTTCCACTGTTGGGAATAACTTATTCAAGTATTGGGATCTTTTAAGAGATCAAATTCATCGAATAAAAGATGTGGAAGGTACTGATTTACTCAATTTCTAGTTCTTCTTAAACCATGCATAATAGTGATGAGCAATGCTGCTCACTTCGCTGTCCTTTTCCTGTTGTTTCTTCAGTCTGGTTCGTGACTGCTAGTCTGCTAGAGTCTAGAGTTTGTGTGTTTAAAAAAGTTGTAAGCATATTGTTTAACAAGTGAGTATTTGAAGCAAGGTTCCTTTTCCACATGTTGGTTTAAGTTGTGTAATATGAAATGGGTTTCATTTTGAATTATCTGCCAGTTTTCCATGCCCTAGTGTCTACAAGAAAACTTTTTAAATTTTTTTCTAGATGGAGATCCATGTACTAAGGTGGTTTGATCCTATAATGGCTTGTAAAGATTGCTTTCCGAGATTTTTTTGAAGATTCAGACCAGCCACTGATTCGGTGGGCGCTGGAACTTGCTGTTTTCGTCAAGTTGAACCACTAAGCCAGTAGCTTGATTTTGTTTTACAGTATTATATGCTAACTGTTATGTTCGGGATGCATTAGGTCAACCCAGTTTTTTTCTTTGTGCCAAAGGAAAGTTTTAGCCATCTTTTTCCAAATACATTTGTGTCTTGTTTTTGGTAGACCCTTAAATTTCAATAAAGACTTTAGTTGGTGGTGATTTCATGATGTCAGTATGTTCCTTCTTGGCAGATATATCACCTACTTTTAGTCCTCTTATTCCCTGTATATTTCAAAAGTGTCTGAGGTTGCTGTACTCTGGATCTGGAACATTCACATATCCTGGAAAGTCGATGATAGCATTGTATGTATGCAATACATTAAAGTACATTCTTCAAACTCAGGTACTACATATTTCTCTCAAAAAGTGGCTGTGCTATGCCCTTGCCAACCTTATCTGCATGGAAAACTTATCTTTATTTGCATTCTAATAGGTTGATTCAAAATTATTTGCTGCATGGATCGACTTAGTTCTACCCGAGGGACTTGAATATGCATCACATGCGAAGAATGAGTCAGCCTTTTGTAAATGGAGGCCAGTGAGGGATTTATGGAACTTCTCAAAGCGCTTATCAATGCTTGAAGCACACACGCTGTTTGACACTGACATGAATGACATGCATTTTGATCCTACGTTTGTCACTACTCTCAATGATGTGAAAAAAATTGTTGGAGTTGGGGAAGTCAAGGAGCTGGGTAGTTTGACTGAAGCTTTATGTGCATCCACCATTGGAACATCATCTAGTGATATATTGAGTAACTTTCCAACAACTATGGAAGTCATAGGAGCTCTTCTCGAAGTTCCATTATCCCTTCTATCATCTATATTTTTCCTTCACCGGAGTCTTTTGGTTAAAGTTTTTAAGTCATGGCCTGACATATTTGCTCCTGCTTTAGAATCAGTTACATCTGTTTCACTTGATAAGGAAATTAAGAATGTGGCTCGCAATGCCAATGCTCATTCACTGCTTGCTGATAGAACGTCAGACAATCTACCTACCGATTCGAAGGATTCCACAGCTGCTACATTTGGCTTGTTTCTGGATTTAGTACCTTTCCATATAGTTTTTCCTTTATTCATGAGCATTGATGGCTTGCAGTTGATGGATCAGTTCAAACTGAATGATTGGTTTCTCCGTAAACTTTCCAAATGCTCACTCGATCTCTTGGTCCCAAATTTGCGCATTTTGTTGTTCTGGTTTTATAAAATTCAGTCTTACTCCAGAACAAACGCATCGGCCGAACTAGTTAGGCTGTCTGAAATTTGCTTTGTTGTAATAGAAAACCTTCTAGATCAAATATGGGATGCAAAAAGGGAGTATGAATTTTCAACATGGTTAGAAGTTCTATTGTCAAAGAAAATTCTCCTAGAAGTTGCCGAAAGTGTTTTAAGTCATCCATACGTAATAAATTCTCTGGAATTGATATTTGATTCAGGAGGAATGTTAACAAAGCAAGTCCCTGGAGACTTACGAAGTGACTTCCTTTTTTCAGACCACTATTTGAATGGTGTTGATGCTTGGAGTTCGGGAGTATTTAAAGTTGATGATTTTTCTATAAGAATTTTGAAGAAGACCTCTGACAAGTTGCTATCTTTGTACGATGACAGTCTTTGTGTGCGCGAAGATGATGCCAATATGAGGAACCTCCACACAAAAATTAATGTGATTAGGGAGAGGTTGCTTAGGGGTCTGAAGAATAAGATTGATGTGTGCATTCAGTCTGGTGATCCAGCTCAGGTAGTGTCCACAATCCATGTTTTCCATGCCTTGAAGCAGTTGATATCACCTTCTGAGCTACTTGGCCTGGCATGTTGGGTGCTGAATAGAGTATCGAAAAAGGATTTATCCACTTTGGAATCTCACAGATCAGATGTTCATGTTGTCTGTTTTCATATTGCATGTGATATCTTCGAAACACTGGGTAGGTACTGGGATCAGCCGAAGTCAGAAGGAATATCCTACTGGCAGGTTCGCTGCGTGGATAATATTTTTGATGCTCGGCTGTTAGAAGTATATTTCAGGGTTCTTGATATGACTTCATGTGTCGAAGTAGAAATTGTGGACATGTGTCTACTTAAAGCCATCAAACTCATCTACATGCTTCAACGTAAGACACATCACAAAATTCTTTCCCTGAGTTTGACTTTGTCTAAAGCAGTTGCGAGCACCCCTGGCGAGTTGGTATCACATTGCATCCAAGGGATAACCATGACAAAGGCCAAGTTATTGTTTCTACTGACTGAATTAAGCCCACTACACTTATCTATGTTTGGGGATATATTTATGGGGATCGCTAATGGAAACGTGATTGAGGAAGATATTCCTCGTCTTATCTCCACCGAAGAACTATTGATGCTTCTACCAACAGCTTTGTCATACATCAACTGGTCTATTGTAAAGTTTGGAATGGAGCGTCTTACTCATTTAACAAGTATACTGTCTTTGTACTCGGGAGTAATCTTGAACGGCTTTGCGAGTTGGAATAGCTTTGTGGCTGGTTACGTATTTCAGGAAGATTATAATGAACTAACACCATTTTCTTCTCAAGAGCTTCTCAATCTCTGTTGCAATAGTCTACTTGGCAAAACAGTTACCCTGCTGCAATACTGCTGCACATCAGCAGACAGTTCAATTGGCATGAAAAAGCGACTGAAGCTTTTTGATTCTGTTTGCAGTCATTCACCTGGTCAAGATGAGCTACTTGGATGTGACATTACTGAACTGGAATCATATTCAAGCTGTCAGTTAACAAATTTTCTGTGTAAAGTTATGTCCAAAACACTCTTCTGTAAGTTAATGGTATTTCCTGATTGTTTTCAAGGGGAGTCTTCTCAACTAGAAGAGAATGGAAAGAGGAAAGACAGCACAAAAATGAAGACAACCAGATTGCGATTTGTTGAAATGTTAATGAAAAGTTGGTGTTTGACTGTCACCGCATCTGCTTCCAGATTTGCCAAATCAGGAAATAACTGCAGTGGGACTAACTTGCTATTAAAACAATTTGAGGTCTTCATTTTGAGAACATTTGTTGAGTCAGTTGAGAAAACACGGGATTCAGTTATCCAATTGCATTCAATTCCTTTCTTGGAGCAATTTTTCAAGACATCATTACTCTACAGATTTGAAGATACAGCAACTCTGACAATGCTCCGTACTGTCCTTACTTTGTTATCTGAGGGAACATACTCAAGTGATTTGTTTCTTCAGTTGCTTCTTTCACACTCTCATTTTGTCTCAGCAATGCATATTGGCTTCTCTGCAACTGAACATAGACAAGCTGGGGTCTTTGCAGGACAAATGTCCAGCATTCTGAGAGCTGTAAGTTTCACTAATGATGTTCATGACAAGGCTGATGCAGTGATGTATGACCATGTTTCAAGAAAGCTAGAAGTGATTAAGCTACTACGGTTACTGGTCCACTTGAGTTTTAGAAATCGTGGACATGACTCAGGGAAGCATATAGAAATAAATATTCGAGAATTGTTTCTCTTACTTCTATCATCTTACGGTGCAACTCTTAGTGAAGTGGACTTAGAAATATATAGCCTAATGAATGATATTGAGCGTTTCGATGGACTGGATTATGGGAACATATCTGAGATGGACTACATGTGGGGCAGTGCTGCTCGGATGGTAAAACAAAATAAGGAACATGAGGTTTTGGCATCTTGTATTGAAAATGACGAGGAAGCCAAAGGATGGCGACGAACTCAATTTCGTGAGAACGTACTATATGACCCAAAGTTGTCTTTGATCACACTGCTGAATTTTCCCCACAATCGAACGGCATCAACTGCAGAGTTAAATGCCTGTGAATTTAACGTGGACAAGGTAAAGGAAATATTTTATGTGTATTTCTGTCATCTACTTTGATGCACCATTTGCTAATAATTAGTTACCGATTAATCTGCAGGTACATGTTCGTAATCTGGATAACATAAAAGGCTATGATCCTGTCTTCATTTTGCGCTTCTCGATTCATATATTAACTGTGGGATATGTCGAGCCTTTGGAGTTTACCAGTTTAGGGTTGCTTCCAATGGCTTTTGTCAGCATCTCTTCACCAGATGAAGGGATCAGAGAGCTGGGATATGAAACTCTTAGAATATTTCAGAATGCATTAGAGGTACGGTTGTGGTACTTTAAAAAAACTAGTACAATTATATGCTTTATTGTGGTGGTGCTGGGTGACATAAATACAATTCTGAAAGTAACCCATGCCATACACTAGATAAGAGATTATTTGTGCTAAATAAGTACAAATGCCACATGGTCATTTAAAAAACACCATTGTTGACATGGAGTATCAAGGTGAACATGACTCTAGGACCTTCAGCCAAATTAAGAAAACAATTACTTCTGAAAAAACATGAGGTTGTACTAAGATTTTTGCATTATATGAATTCATGATCCGTGTATATCTGGCATGAATATCATGTAATCCATTCTCCTTTGAGTCTTTAAGATAATGAAGAGATATTACACCATCATAACTATATATTTTTAGTGATTAAAACATGATTAATCTAATATTAGTATGTCTATCTGGGATTGTGTGTCTAATCAAGTCAGTGAATTCCTATGAATGAGATGTGATTTTAAGCCAAACAGGAAATGACCAACCTTCCACGCTATAAGTAATAATTTATGGCATGTAGAGATGAAGTATGATATGTTTTCTGTGTGAATATGAATATGCGTTTTGATGTTTTCTGCTTTATAAATGTACACATATGCATTCAACTCGACCGGTTTTGCATTTCCTTGCTTTGAAAAATTCTGCAATTTGGAGTTTTGAGTTGCTATGATGATCTAGCATTAAATGCCTTTTACGTTTGTTTCCATGATTATCAAGGTTTTATTGAATTTTGTGCTATTTTGATAGAAATCACAAAATCGCAAGGATGTGATACGACTTCGTCTATTGTTGACTTGTGTTCAAAATAGCATTGAAGAACGCTTGCAGCCGATTCCTTCTGTAATTGCTATATTCGCTGCTGAAGCTTCTATGACTTTGTTGGATGCAACAAATGATCATTATTCAGACATAGTTGAGTTTCTGATGAGCTCTTCTGCCCTTAAAATGAAGGTACATGCTGTTTCTGCTGTATATGTACTGTGCAAAGTCTTATGGTCATATATGTTTAACTTGTTGGCACATACTGAAAACTTTGGTGCATTTTTTTGGCAGAGAGTACCATTGTTCGATAAATTTTTCTGGAGTAGCTCTTTAACTTTCAAAAAAGAAAGAGTGTGGATACTGCGACTTTGTTATAAAGGACTACAGCTAAAAGAAGATGCACAAATTTACATCCGTAGCTCTGTTCTGGAAAATATATTGAGTTACTATTCATCACCTTTTGCAGATGATGACTCAAAGCTACTCATTCTCCAGGTAAACTGTAGATGATTTTGTGAGTAAAGTAAGTGATTCTGGTATCTGTGATACTTGCTTTCTGTCAAGATTGGATGCATCATTCTAAAAAAACTTGATGGCCTAGGCTTTCACCTTATAATATCTGAAAATACATCTTGTTGGTACTCAGATACTCAAGAAAGCAGCCAAACTTCACAGGACCGCTCGGCATTTGGTGGGAAATTGTTCTTTGCTTCCATGGCTATCACATCGTGTTTCACACTTCAGTGATGACTTAGTTGGAGATAAAATAACTACATTAAGGGATCAGCTGATTTTGGTTTGTGAGGTAGTATTTATCTTTCTAATTGGTTTGTTATAACTTTCATGTTGTGATTTGTATGATCCAAACTTTTGGCATGTACAGTAAACAATATCTTTTATTTATTTCAAACAGATCGTCATGGAGATCATGTCATCCAGAAATTTGGCAGAGTGGCTACAAAATCAATCCCTTGAACAGCTTTCAGAACTTTCATCCCATCTGTTCAGACTATTGCTAAATGGAGAGGTGCTAGTCAGAGAACATGTAGACTTAGTCGACTCAATTCTACAAATACTCACATTAACAGAAAAAATATCCCAGAAAAGGAATATATACCAACCACATTTCACACTCTCAGTAGATGGGCTGTTCCAAATATATAAAATTATCTGCCACAAAGATTCAGGATGTGGTTCGACTGCTGAGTTTGGACTTAAAGCAATACTCATGAGCACACCACCTGTTGCCGTCACTCGAATGGTATATCTTTTCGTGTTTGTGACTAAGTATTAGCTTTGCCATTATATTTTGTTACGTGTGCAAGTCTTCTCCTCGGTATACTAATTATTTCTGATTTTCCTGTTTTTTTAGATGCAGGAAAAGTTGTCAGAGTTTGTTATGTGGGCAATCTCCACAGCTATCTCCTTAGATTCCATGCAAGTTTCTCCACGTTCAACTAGTGATCCGCAATTAACTCTTGCGTCAGAAGAGCTGCACGAGGATTCTATCACATCAAAGCTTCTACGGTGGCTAAGCGCTTCAGTAATACTGGCAAAGATTTCAGGCGTGGCCAATAAAGGGACTCTTAACACTCCAGTGACACCTGATTATAAAAGTCTTCAGTCCTTACTTGAGTGCATTCAACAGGCGCAGAATTCTCCAGCGAACAGTCCTGGTTCCGAAGATACTCTAGCTACTATGATATTTTACCTTTACCACTACTTACTTAGACATAACTGCAGAGTGGCTCAATCAGCCATTGCTGCACTTTGCATCTTACTTGTTCCCAAACTGGTTGCTGATACAGGTATGCATGATAGCAACTCATCAAAGAATTATCTTTATATGTGTTTGTCCATACTCCATATATATTAATAATGGTATTGGACGTTGCAGGCTCCAAGTCAGTAAACCCAGTTGATTATGGGATACATGTAGCACCATTGGTATCAAAAATACAATCCCCTCCTGAGGCAAACCCGAAATGGAGATGGTAAGTATATATCATTGATATATAAAGCTTTCAGAAGAATAGAACATGCATTTCCTCATGTAAATGCAATATATTCACTGCTGCTTATTCTTTTTTTTTAAATAAATGTGCCCGTGCTGGTAGCATTGTTGTGACATGGCTTACTATTTCGTCTCAACAGGACTTTCTACCAACCATGGGAGGACCGAACATCTACTCCTTCGGACAGTGAAAAGCTGGAGGAATTTGAGGCCTGTAAAATGTTATTAAGAACCACTCTGAATGTGCTTGAAAAGAGATCCTTAGATTCACAGTCTTAATGTCAATGTGGTTTAGCTCACAGATGTCTTAGCAACTAAACTCTTGATCCGAGTATCTACTATGTGACATTTAAAGCTAAAACTGGTTTGACATTGTTCTACTCTTTAAGTTCTAACATACAGTTTTGATAGTCAAGAGCTGATTGTTGTGCTACAGCTTACATGTTACGTAGTAAACTAAAGCTCATTTCATTTTACAGCTTGGTTAACCAAAGTGTTGAAGCTTGAAGTGGGCATGAATTGTTTTGATTGAGCTACTAGTTGTCATATTTTCATCTTGCAGATGATATCTGGCGTCTGATATAAATGATAATAATAATAAGTATGTTTATTTTATTAAGTTGGAACACAAATTTTGGACCAAGATTTTTTACTCTGGCAAAATCCAACGCTGCATTCTGCTTTAAAACTGATGCTCGGAAATGTATCAGTAAGTGGAGCTGGCTGGACACATGAAATCTGGACCTACTGACGGTACAAATGCACGACGGCAACTGTCAACTTGGCTGCATTGTGATGTTCATACCCCTATAATCCGCTTTCACTGAAATATGCTACTCACAGAAGAATCATCATGAACGCGCCATATGGTCTCTCCCAACAGGTTTGCCACTGAGAGAACAGTCAACTGCGGGAAGTAGTTCTTGTCAATAGATGGAATTGTGTTTGTGACGATAACTTCTTGGAACAATCCGCTCGACAACCTTTCTATGGCAGGAGGACTGTAAGAAAGACATGTTATAAGCAAGTTACAGCCAAATCCAAAGAACTGTCGATATTGAAGCAGTGAAGTGGATGGAGTTCAGGAGAGACCTGAAGACCGCATGTGTGCAACAGGCATATACTTCTCTTGCCCCTTCTTCATGTAAAAGTGCCGCTCCTTTGCTTATCGTACCTTATCCCCCCAACCAATAAAATATAAATACGGTGTTAGACCCTTGATTATACCGTCCCCAATGTGGGATTTTCAGCTTGTGCCTTCACCCGATATAGGATATGAGGTTCAGAGAATAAAAGAAACTGTGTTCAAATGTCCCGATATTAGAACTTACCAGCTGTGTCAATCATGTCATCCAACATAACTGCAACTTTGCCTTTAACATCACCAATCAAATTCATCACCTGCAATATGAAAACCTAACATAAGAAGGGTCCTCCAGATCATTGCGACACGGCACAAAAGATAAATCATATTTGGTTCTCAATCAAAAGCATCATCATATTTCTCAAAGAGAGTTTTAGTTGAAATAAACTAATCACCTAACACGATAGAGTTTCCCACACAACGTTAAACAACACTACAATTCACTTGACATGCGGAAATTACCTCAGCAACATTGTGGCCCTGTCGCCTTTTATCAACAATAGCTAGAGGTGCATCAGACAATTTCTTGGCGAAAGCTCTGGCTCTTGCCACTCCTCCAACGTCAGGGGATACTACTACCAGATCATTTGAAGCAATTGTCTTGCTGGCAAGATAATCGAGTATCACAGGCTACATAAGGCAAGGAAATTTTTACAAATCGATAGACTTTTAAAATGTAGGGCGGTGATATATAAAGTTGGTGGATTACCTGGCAGTGCACATGGTCCACTGGAATGTCGAAGTACCCCATGGACTGCCCAGAGTGCAGATCACAAGAAAGAACACGATTTGCACCTGCTTCCGTGATGAGGTTTGCAACAAGCTTAGCAGCAATGGACTCACGCCCTTGTGTCTACATATATGAAGAAAAAATGCACAAGAATAAGAATAGCTGATGACTTACATTACAGACAGTTTGTGACAACTACGGAAGGCAGTGACGACAAAATAGTCCAAAAAAAATAAAAGACTATACCTTTCTGTCAGCCCTAGCATATCCAAAATATGGAATCACGGCAGTGATGGTTTTAGCTGAGGCCCTTCTACATGCATCTATCATGACTAAAAGCTCCATTAAGTTCTCGTTTGCTGGAGGGCAGGTGGGCTGCACCAAGAACACATCACATCCTCTGACACTCTCTTGTAACTGAACATAGATTTCACCATCAGCAAACCTCTTTATCTTGATCTTCCCCAGCTCCAGACCCATGTACGACGCAATTTCCTGGAATCCAATTTTAAAAAATGGTAAAACCACCATTGCAGTTGAAGCCTAGTAGTCAATTTAATCAAGTCCACCAAGAAAACAAAAAAGGCCTTAAAACATACAAGTTGCATAATCATAAAAACTAGAATTTTAACAAGTCAGGGTGGTAATTTTGAACTACCATTCATCGGTATGCTCAACAAGCGAGCTGATTCGGTAAAAAAATAACCAAAAGAAAATTTTGTACCTGAAGAAATACTGAACATTTATTCATATACCTGAGACAGCGTTGGATTGGCTGTACCAGAGAAGAGTCTCAACCTATTAGTAGTGTTAACCTCGCTTCTGTCCAATCTCTTAGAGTCCAAGAAGCTTGGCAGGGTTTGATCAACATTTATAATTGGGATTGATGGCTTCCCGTTGCTAATACTCAAAGGCTCGGTATGATAACATTTCTGCACAAACCCAACCATTTCAGCAATTCAAATGACATGCACAATCTACAAATTCAAGATACCTAACCAGTAACCACATTTCAGAGTAATCCAATATAAAATTTATGTTTTAAAATTCATCAGAACAGTTGAATATTCAAACATCAAAATTATTAATAGTGGAACTTAAATAAAAGGAAAAGGCGGTGGTTTACAAGGCCAATGGAGGAGTGAATCCGAGCGCGACTCTCAAAGTGCGCCACAGCAGCAACGCCCGACCTGAAAAGCGACAGCCTGGATGAAAACTTGGAGGGACCGGCAGCAGTGGCGGCGGCGGAGGATGAAGAAGCAGGCGAAAGAGCGAAAGAAGAAGCCATGTATGAGTATGTGTACAACAACAACAACAACCTGCAAAACAACACCCACCACCGAATTTTCAATCCGAAATCATCAATTTGGCAGACCCAAGTCCCGCATTCATGCCAAACGCATCGAATCTTTCGAAAGTTCGGAACTTTAATTTTGTTGGATTTTCAGAGAAGTTAAGTGCGTGTACCTTCCATCCAAAAAAAAAAAAAGTGCGTGTACCTTTATTATTATTATTATTATTATTCAACGTCTTTACATTTGTCGTTTGGGGGGGGGGGGGGGGCTCTAGCTACGGCGGTGCTCAGGGTCTCGTTCCTCGCCTTTGTGAATGTACGACAATTTATACTGTCGTTTTAATGCATACCCTAGACACGGTAATATATAATTATATATGGTCAATGTTATCAAATTGGAAACGTTTCTAAATTTAGAATATCGAGTTTGGTGGACCAAACAGCAGTAATTATTTATTTATTCATCATTTACCAAACATTTTCCTCATATATTTTTTTATAAGACTTTTTCGGACATCAAATTATTCTCGTTTTAAGTATCTTATCATGAGTATAAGATGATGATAATATGTTGGTGTGGTGCAAACATTAATGTGGTGCGGATCAAATTGATGACATTAAATCATCTGGATGGCTTATCTATATGTGCAAATTACCAAAAGTAGGGTCTGATTCTGATAAGCAATATTTTCCGGATGTGACCGACACGTCATTTTTCATCAGATAATGTTACATATATCAGTAGTAATTTATCAATGGAATTTAACCCTGAAAAAAAATTAAAGAGTTTCGACTCCTAGTGGTTGGTCCAATAACATGCAAATCATGATAATTATTAATTAGGTGCGATCACCTCATTATAAAGTGACCAAAGATTTATTTTTCTTGAAAGTGTTTATAGTAGGAATTGAACCTAGAACTGTACCCATTTCAAATGCTTATCCAGCCACTCGACTACGAGCTATAATTTATTAATAGTATAAAATCAGAAGAATATAAAATTTACAAAGGGAGTTACATTATTATTAATGATGTAATAAACTAAATTACATAGGAAAAAGAAAAGCATGTTGGAACTAATAATTATTTATGTCCTACAGTATATACGTACATGTAGTACAAGAGCACGTATCAATAAATAAAAGAATATTTATTATTGATTTTCTGACAAAGAGAGCATTACCATTAGAGATAAGAAGATAATGAATAATTTATGTCTTTATAATATAGTTATGATTTTATCATTAATTTCACAAAAATAATATAAATAATATAGTAAAAAAAACTTCAATCTACGTGCTCCTTCATAAATAGTACTAGTGTACGGCATACGCGGCGAATAGGTAAGGTAGTTTGGATTGTGAAGAATCTTGTGGGTGTACATCACGTGGCTAAATTAATTAAATTGAATTATATCTCAATTTAAAAATTATTAGTATTATAAACATATAATAATAATAATAAGAAGAAGAAGAGTATTTTCATGATTAAAAATAAACATGGTACAATGTTTGTCTAGTCTAGGAGCTGGACTTGACTGCTTGCAGTGTCCCTGCGGCTTTGCTAGCGTTGATCTGCTCAAACAAGTCTCTTATTTTCAACCCAACAATGGTTTGAAACAGGCCTGTCCCATTGTTGCTCCCTGGGAAGTCTGAATGCTTCAACATTTGCTGTGTCACCTCTCCATAGAACTTCGTCGAAATGTTGCTTAAATGGCTCTCCACGTAGATCAGCTCGTCCAGTCTATCGAATTGCCCATCCATTTCCAAAATCGACACCTAACAAGTACCAATAATATATTTAACTTTGACGCGCTGCACCAGATCTAAATCCGTGAAATTATAATTTGCGCTTACGAACACTATTAATTTTAGTAAAAGTACCTCATTGCCGAAGTAGGAGTCTGGGCCATAGGCGAATTTGATGCCAGGGTAAGAGCAAGTGAGCTTCCTTCCGCATGGGATCCATGCAATGGTCGAACCTTCATCGAACAAGTACACCGGGCTAAAGTACTGAACGCCTTCCTTCATGATCAGTCTCACTCTCAGCACTTTTCCTCCGTTGTCCCCGGGTATCAGCTGCGTCGGAAGAACTTCTATCACCGCGTCTGCATACTGCTTTTGCGGGTCTAAATCACACAATGACACATCAAATTTAGTAAGATTCTTAAACAAAAATGGAACTATTTTTTTATTTTTATTTTTGCTTACCAATGTAGGCATCAAAGTCAGGCTTTCGGGCTTCGATACTGGCTTTAATGCTTTCTAGACTGTGGCCTCTCTCGGCCATGTCTCTCTGCAAAAATCATAATCATGCTTGTAAAGCGCGCGTTATAGAATAACTTCATAACTGACTGATTCATTTATAAGTTGTTTTGACATGTTTATCTGTTCTTAACATGTCTCATATTCATTCATGAAAAGAAGAGACATATAACTCAACCTTAATCTTCGTGAATTTTTTTTTTGTATGTTTCATATGTGGGATTGATTGATTACCTGAATCTTCCAGGCGAACTTGACATCATTGCTGATGTCCAAGTAAATGCTGAAGTCCAATAGATCTCTCACTCTCTTGTCATACCTGCATTCACACAAAAGCTTCAAAAGGCACTCTTCACTTCAAGCCATGAGTTTGAAGTGTCCTTTCAGGCCCATTTAAAGGCCCAATTGACCCAGTTGAAGGCTATCAAATTTAGTGGTGGTGTAGATGAGAGCTTATCATGTTGGATAGACAAGAAACCAATGAAATTCACTTCATTGTTTTAATTGACCCTATCTTCATTATAATCTCTGCTTCTCTCCTTAGTAAAACATGATATGATCAACATGTTTGGTAAAGAGACTTACAAGAATGATCCGAAAAAGTACCAAGAAATGTGAGTCGTTTTACACATGCAGTGTGAATGCCATATATTGCTCAACTTGGTGAAAGAAAGTGGTTTTAGTATGCATGGTGATGAAATTGGGATGAAATAATCAAATTGGTGAAAGAGGTATATATCAATTGAGAGAGAGAGAGATGAATAGGCAGGAAGCAACATACATGGGGTGAAGTCCTTCAATGACAAGGATCTTAGGAGGTTTGATGAGCTCAGGAGCATCCAACAAGCCAGTAACATGGTTGTAAATAGGCTTCTCAACAGCCACACCACTCTTAAGAGCCTTAACTTGCTCATACATCAAATCAAAGTCATTAGCTCTTGGGTCAAGTGCAGTCACACCCTTTTCCTTTCTCCCAGTCCTGTCCAATGAGTGATAGTCATCCAAGCATATCACTGTTGTTGTGTCACTGATGAGTGTGTTCGAGTCTGGATTGCCTCCTCTTGGCGGCTCAGCTGCTCCTCCAAACACACTTGTTAACCTCCTCATGAATGTACTCTTCCCACATCCTGAGTCAGCTGCTAGACCTATCACAATTGTGTCACCAGCTGAGCAAGTGATCACATATGGCCTCACTCTGCTGCTACCTTTGTTGTACCTGATCTGCTGGTTGAACCCCAAGTGGGTTTTAGTTGGATTGAAGACTGAGTATGTTGTGTTTAGAGAATGAGCTGTAGAGATTGCCATTTTCCAACTCTCTCCTTTGCCCCTCCAAAAAATGGGTTATGGAGAGAGATAAGTGTTTCAGTACTACTAAGTATTTCAGATCACAAGTTTGATGAAAATGGATTATTTTTAATTTCCAAGAATGCCCCCCTTTTTTTGTAGGTCAATTTGGAGAAAAGGGTCAAATGGGTTTGGGCATTTGAGTCATTTAGGTGAAGAAAGTTTGAAACTTTGAGGAGATGGAAAATGGTGGGATGATATTGCTGATGAGGTTTTTGTTTATCTTTGTGTTTGTGATAAGTGAAGGAATGGAGGAGGAGCTTGGTGGTTACAAGTTGATGCTTACGGTTTGGATGTTTGTCTGCCACGTGGCATGCAGGTGTTGGACGATTGAGGATGAGATGTATGAGGGTGAGGAGTGGAGGAAATATGGGGATGAGATGCTTCTTCATCTTTCTCTTCACTATCTTCAGCCTCATCCCTCATTTGTTCACTGTTTAATAGACTCTTGCTTCGCTTGTTTCTTAGCTGAGTTCTGTGGCCTGTATCAAGTTCTGTGGGTGTGAAATGTCTTCTCTCAGAATGTCAGTTGAAGCCATTTCAGGCTTCTTTTACAGATCATGCAGGCCACACAAATTGCCAGTTTTACAAACTGTCATCAGTCTTTCAAGTCCTGTAGGTTGGCGAAAATGGCGACGTATGATAGACTGAAACATGAGCGAAACAAAAGAACTAAATATATATTTAGCAAGTGTGATAGTACAGTATATTCATAACACAAATCATCGATTTTGTATTTAGCACAAATGGATATAACTGAAAACATGAAATAATTAAACAGAGTAAGAGTACTACTTCAAACATTTTCAGGGCACGTAGCATAACGGATCCAGGCATCATCCCTTATTTCCTCTGAAATACATGTAGATTTTCTGAAAAGGTAAAAATGTCACAGCATAAGAATCACAGTCAACGGAAAACCTCCTACGATAATACCCCCCTTGAAATCACAACATTCTACATAAATGGAGGTAGCTATGTGGTACTGCTAAATTGATTTATCGATTTAATTAAGTGTCTTGTGTATGCAGATTTTAATTGCAAAACAATGACTACAACGTAGCTGTGGGGAGACAGTCACTGACCTGTAGTACCCAAAAGCTAAGAAGTGACTCCAAGCAAAACAAACCAAACCCGATCAAGTAGAATACCTGCAAGAATCATAAACATCAGTCAGTTGAGTAGAAAAATTAGGCAAACTGTATGGCAATGTTTGCCTGAAAATTTTGGATTTACAATCAGAACTGGAATAATTTTGACAAGGTGACTTCTTTTGTGCCAATGGCAATTCAACTAAATTTTAGATGGAAATGTCATTAGTCTGAACAAGAAGAAACATCCATAACAAAAGGTACAGGACAACTTACACCGACTAAAATGTGATCCGAGAAGACATCAATTGCTGCAAGGATACCACTGGAATCGAAGAAAAAATAGAGATACAAATTAATGATGCTGAAAAACAACTGTGCAAAATTGTATAGTCCCCACTTACGTAAGTGACCTCCCATTGAAGATGAACGGTGGCGCAATTGCAGCAAATATACAAAATCCCAAGTGTATCTGCACAAAACTCAAAGAATCAATGACAGTTAAATTATTAAATTGAAATAGCTCAGTAAATAAAACTTACCAAGTAGAATAGGAAAAACCAACTGAACTTCAGAGCACTGTCTGTCCTGTGAGAAGCAAAACAAAACAAGTGAACGTCACATCTCCCAACTGGCTCCATACAGTTTCAGATGAGAGCAAGAGTAAAAACAGTTGCATGTATAGCATGGGCTGAAAAGAATAAAATTCATGAACACATAGCAATAGCGATGATTAATACCTCATTGCCCGATACAATGGTCTATACCATAGTACATATGATAGTGGAACTCCAGTCAGTGCATAGATTATTGCAAGGAAAAATATTTTCACGCCTGTTAATGCATGAGTTAGAACTTCAAACGCTTTAAAACTATAGCATGAACAAAGGAGCTTTCAAGTCTGCACATGGATACCACATCATCGTATACGAAAGACCTTGATGCTGGTAAAATTAAGAACTATGCCCTAAGCATCATAGGATTACCTATGAATGGGTGAAAAAAGGACATAGAGAATAAAAACTCTTACCGCCTCCTCTGATCCAACAGACGGTCACAGCAACAGCATTGAACACCAGGCAAAGAACAATTCCTGCAAAACAGTTGACTTCAGCAGGCATACAAGATGGAATGCCTGGCTAAATATGTGCCTGCAAAGTGATCGGAAGAAGTAGCCAGAGGAGCTATTCTAGGTTTTTGGCAACCTTTTCTCTTACAAACGACCACTTACATCCAAGTTTAATTTTTGGTGTCAATATATTCCTCACATCAACATGAATACAGAAAAATGAAGTTGAAGGGTGGAGAAAAGTAGCATTGTATAACACAATTGTTTGTTAGTTGCACCGAAAAATATAATCTACGACCACATGAAACAAGTATCGACGGATAATTCCTCCTTACCTAACCAACTAGCAAAGGCCAGATATTGTAACTTTTGAGCATGAACTGGTATCTCATTGGCGATATCATGATGGATGATCGGAAACAACGGCGGCCAGTTTCTATCATCAATTGGCACATCAACTGGTCAACAAAAGAATTGGCTTGATGTAATAAGCTTCAGTCAAAATTAATACAAAAGACAAATCACAAGTGACAAACATATCCAACAATCAAAAGAAGACCTCTGCCGTACCTTTTGAAATCGAGTCCTCCCTTCGTTGTAGCTCCTACAGGAAAGAAAATAAAAGGTAACTAAATCAATACATATTCTTGTGGAGTAGGTATGAAAAGGGGTAACAAAACACTAAATAAATAATGGACATTTTAACCTAAGAATTCAAGTCTTTAACAATTGTTATGTCGTTGACTTGTTGAATGTGCTAACACATAATAAATCGATGTATGCATTTGACAATAACCTAAACAAAAAATAACCTTTTCCTTCCTTTTCAAATCTGCTTCCCATGCAGCAAGTTCTCTCTCTTTTTTCTTGGAGTCTTGCTGCAAACAATGCCCAAAAATAGTAAAAAGAGAAGAATAAAACAATTTCTAGAATCTTCAAAAATAGTAAGCATCAATGCAATGGCAACTTATTATCGCTTACATTTATAGTATCTAACGGAATGTCAACAGTAGCATCGTGCTTTTGTCCGAAACCATATGGCTCAGGCCGCGACTTGGAGCCAGCACCCTTCTGGAAATAAATGTATTCAGCAATGTAAGGGCATGATATTCTAAGCAGCAAAAATGAGAAGAAAAAAAATCCGAGAACAAGTGCATAAGTAACACTTTGATTTAGCAGTCTAAGGTTGCAATATAATAAGATCTAACTTGAAATCCTTGGTTGCCAACCAGTAGACAATTTTCCAGATACACTTGAAATACTTTCAATAGATTCATTTCTCCAATTAGCCTATTTCCCATCGATTATAGGATCTTTCCCACTTCCGTACAATCTTCTTAAACACAAAAAGGATCAACCTTTCTCCCAATTCCAGCTTCAGATGCATGACAAGAACTCACTTACACAATCCAATGAACACAGAAACAATCTTATATTCAAAAACTCAACCAACATCCAAACAACCACATTTCAAACACTAAACTCAACCCACAGGAACACCAACAACAACAACAACAACAAATCATCACTTAAACTACAACCAGCCCCATTTCAAGATCTTAAACTACACACCAAAATAAGAAACCTCAAAACCCTACACCCATATTGGAACTCAAGTATACAACTTTACACTACAAAAAAAATCAGTAGATCTGCAAGTGAAAAGGGTGACTGGGAAGTTACTGAAAATGGATTGACTTCAACTTCCTCCTCCTCATCAAACGGGTTGGGATCGTGGCGTCGGTTCATGGCTTCCTTGCTTGTTATGAAACTTGCAGATCGGGGAGAGAAGAGAAGAGTAAAGTTTTGAAATTTGAAGAAGTAAAGTTTTGAGGAGAGAGAAAAAGGTGAGGGTGGTGACTGGTGGGTCGAATGTCGATAAGTGTAAAAAGCAACACTCAGCAGCAATCTGTAACGCGAATGTGGAATTTGATGAATCAGCAGACTTTTTGTTCCCGTTGTGCCCTTCTCTTTTGTCATTGTCGTTTATCACCCCGAACCGGCATTGAAATTGAACCGGGCCGAACTGGCACATCCGTGTGCGACAATGCATGAACTACGTCGTTACAAAATCAATCCATTTTAATTATATGTTAAATAAATGAAACAGAAAAGTTCTTCATTTCTTTTTTTTATTGAAAAAAGTTCTTCATTTCGAAAATAAATTTAAAAAACATTGGTCGTCACTGTAAACACATAATCTTGTTCAGTGATATAGCAGTCAAGTAGACAACATAAGGTCATTGTTATTGTACAAGGTTTGCAACTTAAATGCCTTATCAAAATGTTGGACCTCAGGCACAACATTGGCAGAAACTTCCATGCACATCGCCTGAATTGTAAGCCAAGTACGTCTTCTTCGATAAGCAACCTGTGCAATCCACAACAGCTAAGTGTGATTTGATTGAAACCCCTCTGGTCTGGTTGATGATGTAATCATGTAGAGTCTGTCTTTCTTCTAGAATTAGATTGCTCGGTAAGGTACCTGTTTCAAAAGCAAATGGGGGAACAAATATGATATCAAAAATGAACAACTTTTACATTAAACAAGCCATGTTAATGTCCAAGGCATTATTTCACTAATGATATAAAGTAGCTTACTTTCCAGTGGCAAGCCCAGCTGAAAACCAAGCATTAAGAACCGTCGAGATGTCTGTTTCGCAGCCATCGTCTACAGAGTCTTTGTCCTTGTTTTCTAAAGATACTTTCCCATTTCCTGGTTTCATTTTTTTTAGTTGGTCAGCATCTAAGCTTTTCAAGAAATGACCAGCATGCAAATCATACAAAATAGTATCTAAAAGTCATTCCTGAATAAACAACCACGTTTGATAAAAACCATTCACAGAAAATGAAATAATAAATTTAAGGATCTTTGGAAAGGCATTCTCCTGTCTACGAGGCAATTCGAATGTGCTATAATCAGTGAAAGGATATGAGCATGGAGTTGTATTAGTAATCTCGGTTAGATACACCAAAAAAAAGGAGTAAGAGTGTATTACTTGAAAAGAATTTAGGTTCACCTTCCTGCTGGCCAGAAAATTGGATCTTGATTGAGGAAATTGCTTTCTCTGCAGCTCTCATAACCATTCTAGTGATCTCACTATCCTCTCCACATGGCAACTTCTCAGAAACAATTCCTGGACAAAGTTTACAAACATTTTCAGGACATGAAGAATACACCATGCATTCCTCCGTACAAGGGCAACAACAGCAAACTGAATGTGGTTGGGAGGCAGCATGAGGTGCATCTGACGGAACTCCTGAAGCTTCTCCTTTGCCTGCGCCATCTGACAAGCCAACTTCAGCAGTATTGTTAGGCCACTGGTCACTCATGTTTCCAAATTGTTGAAGTTGTTCCCATGTCGAAAGTAACTTTTCTTGAAGCTCATAATAATGGCTGACTAATAAATGGTAATCCGCATCAGGTTGCGCATTTGAGTAGCCTTCAACTGCTTCTTGTTCAGCTTTACCATTTGACACATCCTCATCGACTTCTTTTTCTTCCATCAGTGATATAGCTTGTATCTCTGAGTTCGCGTCTATATCACTCGTAGATACCATCTCAATATGGCTGAATATCAAAATAGTTGCATGTACATAGTTAGACAACCTCAAGTAACCAACCAAACGTAGCATATTTAACACATTCGAGTTAAATGTTCCGATCTTATTTAGACAAGGCTTTTCTATGCTGATTTCATCTCCCTCTATGTTGAACTTACCCTCCACATGCCTCATCATACCAAATCACGCATGAATAGGCTCAATAGCAAGCATATAGAACCAAGCAAGACCATTCAAGTTTACATCACTTCAAATTGCACAAAGTAAAAAATCTAACCTTTTTGTCTCTCCATCAATAGTCTCCTCCATACTGCCATCCCCAGCCTTATCGTCTTCCTTCAGAACATCAAACTGCTTCATTTTATGCATCATCTGAAAGCAACCACAACCCGTCCTCCATCACAACGATGCTCACAAACACAACAAAATCTCGAAAAAGTCGAAAACCCCAACATAAAACTCTCACTCCCAAAAATAAAACATCAACAACACAACTCAAACGAAAAACAAAAGAAAAAGAAAGGGCTAAAACAAAGTGTGTAGAGGAAGCTCCATGAACCTTATAGCTGGAAACAGCGTCTTCGAAGGCGTCGATGAGGGCAGAATCGTCCCACAGCTGACCGTCATTCTTCCCCATTTTCTTTTTCGTGTACTTCGCTCTCTCCGATTCGATTCGAGTAAAACCCTATATCCACCCTGTGCTTCGCTCGTTTTGATACTCAGACTTTCGGGTCCCGATCCGGGTCGACACAAATTCGGTGTGACTGGAATTATTTTAAACGTCGAGGACCAAACTCTATTTTCCGAAAGTTTGCGGCATAGAAAACGCTGCCGTTCCATACCGCTTGTGCCTTGTCGTCACCCAACCACGAGAAAAAAAAACCTAAAGTTTTATCGCGAAGCAGAGCCCAGCAGACACCTTCCGACGAATCTTCTATCTCCAATTCGAAGCATCTTCATCGCACTCCAGTCTGTTAGTCAATCAGAGAATAATGATGATGAATTCAGTCGTATGTTTAACGGGGTATGTGTTTGAAAATGTTTGCCTCATGTCATGGTTTTGCGCGTGGACTATAAGTTTACTAAATTGTGCGTGATTCGTGTTTATTTAGGTCAGATCTGATGTTGTAGGTATTATCTTCATTTAATTTGTGATAAAAATTGTGGCTTGGTATTCTGAGCTGTAAACTGTGTTTTTAGATTGTTTGGAGATGTCGTGATCTAGCTTTTGGTGTGTTGATTTTCAGACGCGGGTCATGGTTTTGAGGCTAGTTAGTGCTCGGATCCCCAAATTTTTAATAAAGGTATGTTATTGTTCAGTTGCTTTAATTTTGATATAAGCAGTTGACTTTCTTGGGATATACTGTTCCCAATTGACATTTTGAAACAAGAAGAAGCCTTTAGTTAACGGTTTGTAGAATTTACGTCATTTGTGATTTGTCTTTATTATATATGTTGTTTAAACTTTTTTTCTGTTGTTTGTTTTATTTTTATTTTTCAGGAATTCTGCGTTCTTCTCCATGAAATGGTTTCTCCAATTCGTTACAAGTTCTCTGTAAATGAGTTTTTAGCTAGTTGTTAGTTCAGTGTATATAAAATGGAGTCATGGAGTGCTAGCGCGTCTCTAAAAGTTCGTCCCGTAGTTGATCATGTTGAGAAAGCTCGATCTGATTTGGTTACAGACACACCTATAGTAGGAAATAAAGATATTTCACAATCTGCCGACTTCAAGTCAAACTCTTTAACCAGTAAGCTTGGAAAGCGCAAAAGGCATTGTGAACTGAGTCGCTGTTCATACCGGGCTACCTCGCCACTTAGAAACTATGAGAGGTTTATGAAGAGTGGTCCGTTGTCCCGTCTGCTGTATCATCAGGATGGTGATTGGGTAAACTTCCCTACGGAAGCCACAGAACTGGTAAGAAAGAAGTTTCAGAGGAAACATGCGGTAGTTGAAGTTGAACTGTATGATTCTCGATTTATATTAGATGTTCTGTACATGAGAATATTGGATATTAGCACTGGCAAGCATATGCCTATAGCTTGGATTGATGATGCTGGAAGTTGCTTTTTTCCAGAAATATACGATGACTTCGATAAACTACAAGGGATATGCCATTTTGATTCACATGAGAAGTCCCATGCACAAGATATCAATTTATATCTTCAAATCGAGGTTAATGGAGCCATTGCTGATAGGGTAGATGAAAATACAGGAGATGTACCTGCTCTTAAGAAAATCAGAGTTGGGCAATCTCTTAGTGGCTCTGACAGTGATAGTGGAAGTAGTGATGATAATGAAACTGGTGATAGCAGACTTGTTGGATGTGGTAACAATGTCATGGATGGATCATATGCTAATTTAGAGAGTGTTAGCCCGAAAAAATCTAGAAACGTATTAACTGAGATTCACTGTGTCAATAATGATGTACATTATGATGTGGATGTTGCTAAGGTGTGCGAGATGTTTAGCGCTGGAATGAGTCAGTTTTCGTGTCCTACTGTGGTAGAAATAAGAGGAGTCTCTGGTAAGACTATGCAAAATCGCCTTGAGCTCTTCAAGAAGGTTATTGAAAATACTGAAAAGTTTCGTGGGAGTGCTAACCTACAGTATGCATGGCTTCCTTGTTCAAGGAAAGATGTATCGGCCATAATGACGTATGGTTTTGGGCTTGGTGGAATTCCAAGTATATCAGCATATGGTTATGGAGTTCATCTCTCGTCTAAAAGCTATGCATATGCCAGGTTTGCTTATGCTTTAAAGATTATATAATCACTTTTCACTCCCTGAGTGCAAATTCATGCATCTATATTTTAAATGTTTCGCTAGTTTAGCCCTTATTAACTGCTTTGAGGGCTACAAGGAACACAAGTCTAGCTTTAGTCTGTGCTTTCAGGATGATATATTCACTTCATTATTGGCAAATGAAGTCTTATATTCCGTTTTTCCTCCTTTTTGCTGTAGTCGTATTCAGTGCCTACTCATGCAAAGAAACATTGAGCCTCTTTATTCGAGAATACTGAGATGATACCAAAATGGGTACCTTATTACAGAGTACAATATATCATTTCTTACTTTGGCACCTTTTATTAATTTTGTCATGTAGTGTAAATAATTGTGATGATGACGAAAATGGAGTTCGACACATGCTGCTCTGCCGCGTTGTGTTGGGAAATGTTGAACCAGTTCATCTTGGGTCAGACCAATTTTGTCCCAGTAGTGACCAGTTCGACACAGGAGTTGATAATATACTAGATCCTCATGTTCATATTGTCTGGGAAGTGAATGCTCTCAGTCACATCTATCCACAATATGTAGTGAGTTTCAAGCTGAAATCAAGACCTGAAGGTAATTTTCTCTTATGTTATTGTGCTCTTTAGAACATGAGTTTGAAATAAGTGACATATTTTTCATGTGAAATGGTCCGAGTATTTTTTTTAATATCTAGAATACCTATCATGTCTTATCCAGTTTGAAACCCATTTTTTTACTATGTTTTTATGAATACTATCATGATCTGAGGTCTAAAAATTTGGAATTCTTAGCAGAGGCTTTCGGTGCACAAGTGAGGGTATCTGAAGTTTCAGGAGTTACTAATGCTCAAGCTGGTCCCCAGCTACAGTTTGGTTTGTCAAATGCATCTGTAAGTACAAGTCTAAGTTTCCATAAATCTTTGTTCTTATTGCATCATCTGTGTTTCATAGTCGAAACCCTTTTTTTTGGGTGCGGGCACATCTTAAATGCTACGTCCTTATTTTCCACTTGTAAGTCTTCTTTTTCCTCAATTGACCTCTGTGACGAGCTTACGAAAGCCATACTCATCATCTGTAATCCGCCTTGAGTTGATAGTTCCAGTTTCTAGAACAATCACTTACAAATGCCACATTGTTGGTATTCATCTGATAAGACTGAAGGTTTTTATCTAAGGAACATTGCAACAAAAAGGATGAATAAGATAACGATACTCTGGTTTTATCTCTGTACGAAATACGCTGTGAAGATCAGCTCATCATTATATATTATTCTTGGTGATCATCTTGTTGCTATGTTGTTATCTAATTTGACAGGGACTGAATTACCAACCTGGTATGCATTTCAAAAATGAATACCAAGGGTGTGCAACTACATTTGGATCAAGCTCACCCAAGCTTCCTAATTCCTCTTGGATGCCGTTCCCTTTATTATTTGATGTTATTTCAAAGCAAGTGCCTCCAGAGACCATGCGTGCCGTGGACTATCACTACTATTTGTTCAAGGTAAAATTATGAATATTTATTTCACCTCACTCTGTGCAGCCCACTTCCCGGAATTCCTGACGCTGGGAGGATGTATATCTTGTTCTTTCTTTTATTTTAAAATAGTGCAAGAAGAGCATTGATCGGAATGAATTTGTTAAGAGGCTGAGAATAGCTGTTGGAGACGCATTGTTGAAATCTGCAGTAACATCTCTGCGATGCAAGGTATGAGCTAGTTTTACTCCTAGTTGTCGACCAACCTGATGTCATTTGTGTTCTAAAATGCATGCGAATTCTGGCTTCAAGTACTAATTAGCTCAGTATATAGGTGTCATTGGGAATTGACATTTGAGTTCTAAGTGCTTGTCGACCAACCTGTTGTCATTGACATTTGTGTTCTAAATGCTTGTCGACCAACCTGATGTCATTGGAATTGACATTTGAGTTCATCCAGTCATTAAAGTATGTTACACCATCAAGATATAGGATTATTGTATCTGGTTGAATAAGTGCAGTTTGGTATCAGGGAATAATCATGATTGTGTCTGAAACATTTACAACGAGTCATCGACATTGTAACTATTACTAGTGAAGGAATTATGTTTCTCAACCTGATTATTGACAATTGCAGCTACCAACTTCTCCATGCCCCACAAATCTGGAGGCTCCAAAGCCGGAACTGGAAGCGTGATGCTTCGGCTCTTGGGGTTTAGAGTGTTGTTTGGTTCTGCTTTTGAATGCATTTACAAATCAAGTATATGCTGAAGGTATCAGTTATGTTAAGCTTGAAAGTACAATAGATATTATTAGCAAGTAAATTAAGAATTTGGCAGACCCCGTTAGTTTGGCTTGGTCTTCGAATTATAAAACTTTTGTTCTAGATCTTGGACTTGGAATTCCTCTACTCTACTTGTAGAGAATCTTATCGACCAATCTTTGAAAATTTACATGCACAGCGTTCATCGTCATGTACCTCTTTGCTGGAAAAGTCCGCTGAGAACCTAGAGGTGTTGTTGTGTCACTGTCCAAAATATCCAGAGAGGTGAATAACACTAAAGACTCGGTCATCCATTTGTAGAGAGAGTATAAATAAATTATCCTTTTCGTTCAATCTTTCTGAAGGTACGGTTAGAGTTGAAAAATGGAATAGGCAAAAAGAGAAGAGAGGGAGTCACGGCTCTCTGCTGCCGGCAGGAAAGACGTGATCGGATGAACTCACACCAGCCAACGCTCCTCACCATTAACTCTTCTTATATTAAAATTTATTTTATTCTGCTTAATTTTAGCTTTCAATTGATTATTATTTAGGGCTATTCCATCCAACGCTGAAAGCTGCCGCTACGTACGTGTTAATTTCCTCCCTCTTCATGATCCGATTTTTCTGGCAACAGTAAACCTTCTCGGCTCAGCATTATCTTCCGGATCCGATCATTCTCCATCTCAATTCGATCACTCATTTCATACAGCTTGTGTAACTGATCCGCCGTTAAGAGAGTTTTGCTTTTTTTTTTTCTTTCTCAAGGATCAAGCAAGTTGCGGTCGGGAATATGAGCGGTGGAGAAGGAAATGGAGGAGATCAGAGGGAGTCGGTGAAGCTCGACGACGACCAACTGGCGGAGCTTCGCGAGATCTTCCGCTCCTTCGATCGAAACAACGACGGCAGCCTCACGCAACTCGAGCTCGGCTCCCTCCTCCGCTCCCTTGGCCTCAAGCCTAGTCCCGACCAGCTCGAAACCCTCATCCACAAGGCCGACACCAACAACAACGGCCTCGTCGAGTTCTCCGAGTTCGTTGCTTTAGTGGCGCCCGAACTGCTCCCGGCCAAGTCGCCTTACACCGAGGATCAGCTGAAACAGCTGTTCAAAATGTTTGATCGGGATGGCAACGGGTACATCACGGCTGCCGAGCTGGCTCACTCGATGGCCAAGCTGGGCCACGCACTGACGGCTGAGGAGCTGACTGGGATGATCAAGGAGGCTGATATGGACGGGGATGGCAGGATTAGCTTTACCGAGTTTGCACAGGCAATTACTTCTGCTGCTTTCGATAATTCCTGGTCCTGATCAAACGCATGATATTGCTGCACTATTGCATTATTGCTTGTTTAGTAATTTTTTTACCATTCTAATTGTTCATATCAATACATGAATAACCTCTTGTTGCTCCTATTAGGAATTTATGTTGATTAACTAACACCTTTTTTTTCTCTCTCTCTCTATGTTATCTCTTCTACTAGTTGTTATCATCTTCTAAGAGACAACTGACACGTGAAATTTAATCAAGACAAACTAGTACATCCAAGTACTTTAGGAACAACTCACATTCACTGATTCCTCTTACATTTTGATAAACTTCCCACATACATATTTCGCCATCAAAACAAAAACTTGTGTCACAATACCTGTCTCATTCTATAGAAGTTAAAACATGTAATGGACAGTAGTAACAACAAGGGTGCGGCTATTCTTGAAAAATCCACCGTCTTCATTATTCTAATAGATAGAAGGGGAGAAAAGTGAAAGAGACATGTCCCAGAGAACTTCAGATTTCAGTTTCGCATCATCCACTCCATAATGTCCTTTCGAATCATTCCATTACCACCAAAACTTCCATAATAAGGTCTCTGCATTTCAGGTGCAGTCTGATAATGTCTGTACTGGGTGTTGGAGCTTGAGTGTGGCGGCCTTGTTGTCATTGCCATGAATGGGAAGGGTCTGGAAAATAGATTTCTGCTTGCTGTGAATAGATGTCTACCAGAGTTTTGGTCGATCCCTCTTTCACTGCTTTTCTGAATAGTTCCTTGAAATTTCTGGCCGTTGGATGTGTTTACTTGCTTTGTCATGTTCGTGGTAGTGGATGAAGCAGGAGGGTCAGCAGCACGAATCTGAGCTGAGGGCTTCATTTTGTCAAGCCAGCGAAGAATCCAGTTACCAAGATTACGGCCAACTTCCAAATCTCTTTGCTGTATATTAACATGGACCTTAAGTGCAACATCAAACACAGTTCGCACTCGCCTGCACCATGATTAAAATATCATAATGAAGAAGAATTTGTTTTCACTCCGATAAAATGGAATTATCATACACATTTGGTAAATGCCTACACCACGGTAGAAGATCAGAGTCGAACAGATATTCCAAGTAAAAGAGCAAAAGACATGCATCTTGCAGTTGGTGTGGAAAAAGAAGCAAAGTTCCACAAGTCACGATACGCATCAACATATTTATGTCTATGACACTAATAAAAATAAATAACATAAGTTATTGGACTTTAATGCAAGCTAGCAAATGATCAAGCAGTTCAGAGATATCGAAAATCCAGCATTAATTGTCAATATATTAGAAAACTTCTCTCAGCTACAGAATCAGCTCCATTAGATGATCACAGTCCTTGGAAGAAGAAAAAAAATGAATTTGGAACTATTCAAGTGTATGAAATATATTAGGAGAGAGCTTGCTACGAGACTTCAATTGGAGAACAGCTCAAATGCTCAATTAGATCAGTACCACTTCCATGGATATTTGGATAGGCAATAAAGTCGAACACAAATTAAATTCGAACTACCAATGCATCTTTTTTTTTCTAACACCGCCACACCTTTTATTAAGACGAAAAGATCACCCCACTGGGGCTAATTACACGAAAAGAACTACCAATGCATCAGTAAATGCTCATACCATAAAATTGAAAGTGCTATATAGTACGTATATAACTAACATCTAGCATCGTTCACTGAACAATACTGATACATCTAGTGGACGCAGTTCATACATTTATGATAATCTCAAAAACAAACTTTAGTAACACAGCGAAAACCATCACCACGAAAGAAGCAATTTACGAAATAAGACTCCATCTAGAACTTGAAACAACAGTAAATAAGCACAACAACTATCATAGTTTAGACTTGCTATCCTCCAAAGGTTCTATAAGATATTAATCACTATGAACTGCAATATTTTGTTTCGATTTTAACAAACATGTATAATCCACAGGGACAGTAAAATTAAACATTTTCACACAAAGAGAACCCCCACTAAAATGAGAGCACGTCACGTGCATTGCTAACCTAACAAATATTAAATTAACGGAAAATGGCTCTGAAACAAGTTGAGAAAGAACCCTTACATATATGCATAATGTTCAAAATTATAACAGTAAAACCTGAGACAATCAAAATGCACATTTCTTTCTCCAATCTGATAAAAACACTCAGCTCACTACCAATCCGAAATGCAGAAAAAACCAACCTTAAAGACCAAAAAACAAAGATGTATTCTATAATATAATAACTGCCTCCCACAAATATCAAACCAGACTCTACTGGATCTTAAAACAACAACAAAACTGAATCTCACCTGTAAACGAAATCACGAAGCTTCGGATGTTTAGGCTTGATAAGACGTCTTTGAATCTTCAACGCAAGCTTGTAGGTCCGCTTGAGCCCTAGGAAGTATGCCGTCCCCAAAGTGATCTCCCACAGCACCATCGCAGCAGCAGCAGCTTTTCACACAAAGGCCGATTCGACTCCACGATCCACCTTCTCTATCGTTCCCGTCGTCGTCGCTTTGGCTTTGTAATTGGAATCAGTCAGGTCAGGTGTAACGTTATGCGCAAGTAGCAGCCAGAAATTCCTCGTATCGCATCGAGCTTTCGATTCGGCCATTGTTGGGCTGGGCCAATGCGGCCCAATTCATGCTCTCGGTTCAAATTGATAATTGTTGATGGATTAAAAAAAATAAATTTATATATTATATGGTTGAAGAATCTGTTATGGTAGTTATGGATGATGTCGAAGCGTTTTCCTTTCATCTTCAGCACCTTATTCGTTTCAAGCTTCTTCATCTCTCTCTTTTTTCCCAGCACGAGCTCATCAGCATACATTTCATCAATTCACCACACTGCAAGAGGTAATCAATCCAAAGACACCGTCAACGAGACGTCACTCGATCAATCCGATGTTCCAAATTGCGTGAAATCGACCTATTTTCGATAATCGCGATTAGGGTTTCGCTCAGAAAATTGAAGTGGCTCCTCTTCTCCACCGTGGCTGATCTGAACGAAGGAGCGATTAGGATAGGGACTGTGTGGATTAGGAATTGGTTGTTTGGGGATTGGATTGTTGAAGATGGTAGATTTTGAAATTGGGAATATTTTTAGGGCTTGAGAATTTCTTTGTTGGTGGGTGAGTGTTTGATGGGGAATACATGTGTAGGACCAGCGACATTGGGAAAGGCTGGGTTTTTACAATCTGTGACAGCCGCGGTTTGGCGCACGAACCCTCAGCCCGATGACCGCCTGCCTCCTCCTGCCAAGAGTGAATCTGGTGACACCAATGCAAGTTCAAGGGAGCCCAAGGACAAGGAGGGATCTGCAGCTCCGGTGACCCCTCCGTCTACTGAGAAAATGGATGTGGAGCAGGCGCCAGTAAAGCCTGTTGGAGAGCAGGAAAAACCTCCAGCCAAGCCTGTAGAGAGAAAGCCTTCAGAAGTTTCTAAACCAAAGCCAGTTCACGTTAAGCGTGGTTCTAGTGCTGGGCTTCAAGTTGAGTCGGTCTTGCAGCGGAAGACTGGGAGTTTGAAAGAGATATATGAGCTAGGCAGGAAGCTAGGGCAAGGGCAGTTTGGGACTACTGTCCTTTGCGTTGAGAAGGCTACTGGAAAGGAGTTTGCTTGTAAGACGATTGCGAAGAGAAAACTGACGACCGAGGAGGATGTAGAGGATGTTAGGAGGGAGATTCAGATTATGCACCATTTGGCTGGTCATCCGAATGTCATATCTATCGTGGAGGCTTATGAGGATGCCATTGCTGTTTATGTCGTGATGCAACTTTGTGCTGGCGGCGAGCTGTTTGATAGGATTATTCAGAGAGGGCATTATACTGAAAGAAAAGCGGCCATGCTTGCTAGGGTCATAGTTGGGGTGGTTGAGGCCTGTCATTCTTTGGGTGTTATGCACAGGGACTTGAAACCGGAAAATTTTCTGTTTGTTGATCATAAAGAAGAATCGCCACTTAAAACAATCGACTTTGGGCTCTCTGTGTTCTTCAAACCAGGCAAGCTAGTGAAATCCCTTGTCTGTGTCTTTTCCGAGGTGCTTATTGACATTAAAATTTGTTCTTATTGCCAATGATCATCTGTCAGGTGAGCAGTTCACCGACGTGGTTGGAAGTCCTTATTACGTGGCTCCAGAAGTGTTGCACAAGTTTTATGGTCCAGAATGTGACGTCTGGAGCGCTGGAGTAATTATTTACATTCTGCTTTGTGGCGTTCCTCCCTTCTGGGACGGTGAGGAACATTCTGTTGACTAATTTATTTGTTGGTTTATGAAATTATATAATTAATGATGCATTTGTTGTGAAATGGAACAGAAACGGAGCAGGGAATATTTGAGCAGGTTTTGAGAGGTGAACTTGACTTTGTGTCGGAGCCATGGCCCAGCATATCTGATGGCGCGAAGGATCTAGTCAAAAGAATGCTCGTCAGGGATCCAAAAAAGCGGCTTACAGCACATGAAGTTCTGTGTAAGTATGAATCATCTTCCTACCGTTTGTTACATGAAAATATATAGTTCAGAAGAATTTGACAATAGGTTATGATGTCTCTAACTATTCCTATCTGAAATTGCTCGCTGCCATCACAATCTGTCATCTTTTCAACAATGAAATATCTGAAATGAGTGTTTAGTATATTGGCATGTATGAAGTCGTTGAAAGTGTTCATCTCTATTCTCTGCCTAGATTAATTTGCACCTTGGTTTAGTATTTGAGTATGTTGCTGCACTATTTCAGGCCACCCATGGATTCAAGTAGACGGTGGCGCTCCTGATAAACCTCTTGATTCTGCTGTTTTGACCCGGCTGAAGCAATTCTCTGCAATGAACAAGCTGAAGAAAATAGTCATAAGAGTAAGCAGTTGGGCATTTGATGCATACTAGAAATTGTACAATCTGATCCGATTTACGTCAGAGCTTGATTGGTCATGGCTCATGTTCATTTTGTGAAAGGTCATTGCTGAGAGCCTCTCAGAAGAAGAAATTGCCGGTCTGAAAGAAATGTTCAAGATGATAGACGCGGATAACAGCGGACAAATTACTCTCGAGGAGCTGAAAGTTGGCTTGGAAAAGGTTGGGTCAAAACTCAAAGATTCAGAAATACAGAACTTGATGCAAGCGGTATGTTCTTTGCATAACCTTATTACATATTACTCGAATAAATTGTCAAGAAATTCCATAAATTTCCAATTCCCAACGGAATTAGTTCTGACTTGAAAATTAAGGAAGCACCAGCTATGTTTTGTATATTATTTTCTTTGGAGATAAGGGTATTGAGTTTGCATTTCGACCTCCAGAATGTCGCGAGGCCTGTGTTATGTAACCTCTCCGTTTGTATCATGACATGATTCGCAGGCTGACATAGACAACAGTGGTACCATAGACTACAAAGAATTCGTAGCTGCAATGCTACATCTGAACAAAGTTCATCAAGAGGATCACTTATATGCAGCCTTTTCCTACTTTGACAAAGATGGAAGTGGCTATATTACCCACAAAGAGCTTCAGCAAGCCTGCGAAACTTTTGGGCTACAAGACACAGACTTAGATGAGATTATCGGCGAAGTTGACCAGGACAATGTAAGTACCAAATCATTTTCTGAACATATTTGTATCTGTCTTCAAGTCTAAAATAGCTCTCATGGTTTTTTTTATTAGGATGGACGAATTGATTACAGCGAATTTGTGGCCATGATGCAAGAAGGGAAGAAGATTTCTAATAGTTTAGCTCCGGATCTGTTGTCACGATGAATGAATTTAGCAAGAAAGTTAGAGAGAATAGACTGGAGGGGAAACGGTGGTGCTTCACAGTGGATTTTGGGCGTAAATATTGAAACTTGTTCCATGTATTTCAAGGACAGGCAATGTATAGAGAGTTTCTTGTAATGATTGTTTTCATATGTAATTAAAATATTAATTCGTTGAGGCCAAAGTGAAGTGTCCCAATGGTGGAGCTTCCCCCTGCGTCCGAAAGTGGGCAGAATTCAAGTCCTCACGCTAAACCTCTAACCACTAACTTCCAATCCAAAAAAAAAAAAATTCGTTGCTAAAAAAACAGTGAGCTGGAAGATCCAATTTATCATTTGTATAATACTTGGAACAAGGCAAATGCATTGCACGTGGGATAATTCAAAAAAAAAAGAAGAGGCTTAAGTTCTGGATCAGGATATGGAACGAAGTCACATTTGATTGAACCATTATTGGATTGTTTGACACATATTGGTCCATAATATGATAATAATAATAAAATTCCAATCTCTTCAACTACATTATTGGAGTTGGAACGAGCACTAAATGAGTTTCCCCGCAAATGCCCATGAAAGTGAACTCAAGTCTCACTATTAAATATCTTTTGACTATATAAACTAAAGGAATTGTGTCCTTTAATTTAATGTGCAATGACTAAACTTGGAATAGGACAATTAACGGAGATAATTCAATCCGATTATTTTAGGAGTCGTAGTGCTTTGCTAGAAGCCAACTACGATTAATGAGGATAAACAGGTTAAACTCATAGCTATTGTAATCGGGTCCTATGAGGTCACACACTTAGAGTTGACGGACTAGATCAACGGGAAATATGGTTAATTATTAATTGATATTAGATATTATTAATAATAAGGCTTATTATTTATTTATGAAATAAATAATAAATTTGGGAATCAATTAAGAGATTAATGGGCCGGTCAATATCCCATTCAGAATGCCAATCAAATACGGAGAATGATGAAATGAATAATTATGGGAATTGAATTGAAAAGATTCGTTGGTTGATATTCTGAGAGAAGAGATCAAAAGGGTTTGGTGTTCTTCTACAAACGGGGACTCACGCCAAACACCATCGTCCCAAAAAAAAAACCAAGCAATTGGATTGCTCTCTTTTGTCAATTCATCCTAGCAGTCGAAGACAAGGGGATCTAGTCGGACTCGTGTGGACTAATTAGAGGAGCAACACGTGGGGCTCTCGTTTCGTTCCTACCCGATCAGATCCGGTTCACGCATCAAAGGTATTCTCATGATCTATCAATTGTGCGTAGATCCGACTATTAGATGTTTAGATACGATCTGAAATTCCGCTTAACGCATCTAATAATAACCAACATGTCCCTCCTAACCATTATTGCAGTTAAGTTGCTGCGGGCCTACTAGAGATATCAGCTGGAAGAAAAAGAGAAAGAACTCGTGACATGCTTGGACGACTCAGAAGATGAATATGAAGGGAACAAGGATGCTGAATGCTGCAGTGAGACGCAATTAGTAGAAAAGGGAGGAGAAGGGTACAATGAGAAGTACTGGGGAAAGTGGAAATAGGAAACAGAGAGTGAATTGCCGATGTAGGTAATCGATATGGCGCGAGGTTGCTATTCGTAAAGCCAGCAAAGGGTTTGTACGTAATTGGCTGAGACTGATTATCGTCAATTAGTGGTGTACATGTTGGTGCCTGTTTTGTATCACACACAAAAAAAAAAAAAAAACTCTGCAACATAGCAATATCAACAATAGTCTTGAAATGGGGCTGGTAAAAAGATTAACAGAGCCCTTAAGTGTCTTGAGGATGCTGATGCTAAAGCTGCAATAGCAATATCAGTGTCTGAAGTTACCCTGTTTGGTTTTCTTTTGGATACTTTTGTGTGGCTGAGTCTCTGACTTTATGGTTTGATGGCAGTCACCTGAGATTGACGAGATGTCAAAACAGATCAAGGAGAAGCTCAAAGAAGCTGATCAATATGGTACACTCCAAATAAAACCTCTCTGTATTCTAGATTGACTATTGACAGCACACCTACATACGCATCTACACATCTACATACATACGCATATTCTGTATCTACATACATACGCATATTCAAGTATCGTTGCAAACCGTTAGACTATAGATTAAACACACCTACCTACATATGATTGCACACAGCACACCTACATACGCATATTTGTACACCTTTTTTTTTGATGGAAAACAACTACCATACAAGACAACTGATCAACAGAACCAAAGACACAAAAGAAGGCTAACACTGAAACACAGTCAAACAAAAGCACCAAACCACCGTGGAATAGAAAGAAAATCTTCCCATCTCCACAATTCCTGTCTTGCCCTTCGAGCCAACTGATCTGCCCATCTGTTGCACTCTCTATTCACAAGGGAAATACTCCAACCTCTGTTTGAATCCAGCAGAGACGCTGCCTCTTCAAGCCAGGGAGTGCACCAGTCACCGATACCCAATCCCAAGCATACAGCCTTGTAGACTTCCGCTGAATCGATCTCAAAAGCGACAGACGCGTACTTCCTTTCCTTAGCCCAATTCATCCCTTTCAGCAGCGCTGCTCCCTCCCCTTCACTCACACAAGCACTCCTTCTTCCCCAGTCTGCCAGAACCCCTTCAAACAACTTCCCTTGCCTAGAGAAGACTACTCCGATTCCCATTATATCACAGCCTCTATCCCACGAACAGTCACAATTGATTTTTACAACATCATTCTCCCTGAGGGTTTCTCCCCAAGTATTTCCCACCCAAGTTATCTGATTACTTCTGACATAGAGGTTCCAGAAATTCTTGCCAATGAAAGCCGCGCGACTAACATCCCAACAAATATCATCGTGCCACACTCTATTTCTGTTTTTCCAACAAAGCCAAAGTGATACCAAAAACCAACATAACCTCCCCTGATCCAGCGACGTGACACACCACCATAACCAATCTCCCAGTAACCCATTTGGCATTTCAGGAATGTCTGAACCAATACCAAGAGAGGTTCTAAGCGCCTTTGCCCACCAACAAACTTTAACTATATGCCCAGCAGTCTCCCCTTCCAATCCACAAATTTTGCAGTCAGTGTCAACCTCCACTCCTCTTCTAATCAAGTTCTTCGTATCAGGGAGAGCTTCATGATATAAACGCCAGCAAAAAACTTGACTTTATTGGGCACCTTACTTCTCCATATAATACTCCAGAACTTCCTCATCGGCCCCAAATTCGACTGTTCACCTCTATCCAGCACATTACTCAAGCAACGATACTTGATCACATCATATGCAGATTTGACAGAAAAAATACCATTGCTGGAGGGCTTCCTAACATACAATTCTGTCTCAGCATTCCACTCCAAACCGGATAGAAACACCTCCAGGTTCTTCATTATTCCCCTCCATATATGAGAAGGACGCCCTCCCAAATGTGCATTGAAAAGATCACCTCCTTGGCAGTATCTTGCTGAAAGTACTCTAGATACCAATAGATGCGGTTGAGTCACGATGCGCCAACATATTTTCATCAGAATTGCGTCGTTAAAGCACCTTAGATTTTTAAATCCGATTCCTCCATCATCTTTTTTCTTCTGCAGAAGCTCCCTTCTGACCCAACTAATACCTTTTTTCCCAACCTTATCCCACCAGAACTGGCCAATGAGTTTATTAATGGTATCTATGGTTTTCTGAGGGAAACGATAAACAGACATCATATAAACTGGAATGGCTTGCAGCACTGCTTTAACTAGAACCTCCTTCCCCGCCATCGATAAAAGCTTAATCTCCCAATCATTGATTCTTTTCCAAATTTTCTCCGTAATACATCTGAAAACTTCAATCTTCCTTTGACCAACCACCAGAGGAAGTCCCAGATATCTAGAGTGACTTGAAGCTTGATTAACCATGAGCCTGCCAGAGATACTTCGCTGAATATCCAGAGGAGTGTTACTGCTGAAGACAACCTCTGACTTTTCCAGATTAATCCTTTGGCCTGATGTCCTTTCATATTGAACTAAAATGTTTTTCAGAGTGTCAGCTTCCGCAGCATCGGCTTTGATAAAAAAGATTGAGTCATCAGCAAAGAAAAGGTGCGATACAATTGGTCCTCCCACTCCAAACTTAACGCCACTGATTCTTTGTTGAGAGACTGCCGCTGATAGTTTTGCACTCAACAATTCTGAACAAAAAAGGAAAAGATAAGGCGAAATTGGATCACCTTGCCTCAGCCCCCTCCTTGGAGTGATTTTCTGGGATACATGACCATTCACCTTCACATGATACGTCACAGAACGGACACAATGCATGACTCTAGTAACCCACTTCTCCGCGAACCCCATCCTCATCATCAGTTGTTCTAAAAAAGGCCATTCCACACGATCAAACGCCTTGCTCATATCCACCTTGATTGATGCATAGAAATCCTTACGGCTCTTACAAGATTTAAGAACGTGTGAAATTTCATGAGCAATAATAAAATTGTCCGTGATGAGACGCCCTTTAATAAAGACCGACTGATAATGAGAGATCACCTGATTGAGGATACCCTGAAGTCTAGCAGCCAAAACCTTCGTAATGATCTTTACCGCTACGCTGCAGAGACTAATGGGTCTCAGATCTTCCATCCTCTCCGCACCAGGCTTCTTGGGAATCAAAACTATTAAGGTCTAATTAATCCTGTCATCTAGTATTCCATCCATCCAAAATCTTTTAATTTCATCCATCACATATCCTCGAATTTTGTTCCAACTCTTCTGATAAAAAAAGGCTGGAAAGCCATCAAGGCCTGGGGCTTTCAGAGGACTCATGCTGAAAACTGTTCTACGAACCTCATCCTCACCAATGTCAGCTACCAACATTGTGTTCATCTCCTCTGTAATGACTGGTCTGACACATTCTAATTGATGCTCCCAGTTACAAGCTCCCACAGCAAGAGAGGATTCGAACATCTTCTCAAAATATGCTATTACAATTTTCATAATTTCACTCTGCTCAGAACATTTAATCCCTTTGGAATCCTTCAACTCCTTAATCCAGTTCTTACTTCTTCTCTGGCTTGCCTTGGCATGGAAAAACTTAGTGTTACGATCACCAGATTTCAACCAAGCTACTCTTGATCTCTGCATCCACAACACTTCCTCCCTAAGCAGCCATTGATCTAGCTCCTCTACCAATCTCACTTCCTCCTCCACACTGTCATCATCCCTGACATTACACTTAATCTCCTCCAGCCTCCCCTTGATACTTTTAATTTTCCGATTCACATTCCCAAAGGATGTTGTGTTCCAATCTTTTAGCCTCTCCTTACACATCTTTAATCCATCAGCCAAACTACTCCCAATTTTACTATTCTGGTCCCAAAAGTCCTCCATGATACAACTATAATCAGGGTGATCCAACCACATAGCTTCAAAGCGGAATATTTTCTTACGCCTACAACCAGTCCAACCTTCCGTGTCAACCATAACTATGCAATGATCTGAAACATGGATGTTGAAATGATGTACATGAACATCCGTGAACCTCTGTCGCCAAAGGCCATCACCAACAGCTCTATCCAAACGAGCTTTCATTTCGCTACTACTCTTCCTTCTATTGGAAAAAGTGAAGGGATAACCTCTGAACCCCAAATCTGAGAGATCACAGTCCTCCAACACTCGTCTGAAATTCTCCATCTGCCAATTCGATCTTCCGCCGCAACCCCAAACCTCCTTGTCAGTCACCACCTCGTTGAAATCACCGATTACCAACCAAGGCAGAGAGGACAAGCTTCTCAACCTTCTAAGCAACTCCCAACTTCTCCATCTGTTGCCAACTGCAGGAGCACCGTAAAATAGAGTAATTCTGACATCTTCACCATCCTTCAGAACTGCATCAATATGCATATGAGAATAATTCACAATCTCCAGCGATGTATCGGCATTCCACAGAACAGCCATACCGCCCGACATGCCTTGTCTGCTTACAGCAAAACAATTTTGGAAACCCAATGTCGGCCTCAACTTGTCCCAGCCCACTGCCATCATCTTCGTCTCTAGAAGACAGACTATTCGGGGATGATGGACGCTGAGAACATCTTTCAGGGCACGAACTGCTCGAGGCCTCCCCAAGCCCCGACAGTTCCAACTGAGAATTTTCATGGCTGACGACGGAGTTAAACGTCACTACGAAAACCACTCAACAGCGAAAACCTAGAGAGCCACTACGAAAACCTCTCGACGGCGAAAACCTAGAGAACCACTTCAAAACCTCTCCACGGCGAAAACCTAGAGAGCCACTTCAAAACCTCTCCACGGCGAAAATCTAGAGAACCGCTTCAAAACCTCTCCACGGCGAAAACCTAGAGAGCCACTTCAAAACCTCTCCACGGCGAAAACCTAGAGAGCCACTACGAAAACCTCTCAACAGCAAAAACCTAGAGAGCCACTACGAAAACCTAGAGAGCCACTACGATCCCCAAATCTGAGAGATCACATAGCTTTCTTTATACTGTTTTTATGAATTCGATAGTTCTAACATTATATTATACCTTTTCTTTTGATCAACAGCACACCTACATACGCAGCACACTTACATACGCATCTACATATCTACATACATATATCTACAGCACACCTACATACATATCTGCACATCTACACCTACATGGCTACATACGCATATCAAACAGCACATCAACAGCACACCTACGTATCTATAGCACACCTACTACATTAAATATTGAAGTTATATACCTGATCACATCACCACCCAAGCCACTCTTTAATAGTGTCAATCCAACTGCCGAGATCTTTTTCTTCATCCGGCTTCTCCTCTGGTTGCGGACGATCTTGATTGCGAATCCGATTCCAAATTTTCAGTCCACTGTTCGCAGATGACAAACCATCACGCGTAGTCGACAGAAGAGGCTCTGGAGTCGGAAGAACCGGCGGAGTAACAGGCTGAGTAACCTGAGTAACAGGCGGAGGCTGAGTAACCTCAGTAACAGGCGGAGGCTGAGTAACAGTAACAGGCGGAGGCTGAGTACCAGGCGGAAACGGCGAAGGCGAAATTCGCACTCGGACTTCCACGTAACAGCCGCCGAAATCTGTTGCCGTTTTAGAATCGTACGCGGCCTTAGCATCAGACTCCGAAGCATCCGCAGCCGCCGCCGAGTAGGGACGACGGAAGCGAAGGAGCGAAAATCGGAAGCTGTGCTTGAAATTTTTCAACATTTTGAAAATTAAAAATTTCATTGCTTACGATTTCAATTTATAGATTGACTTTACAGAGGGCGGGATTGATGAAGCTATCCAGAAGTTACTTGCTCATGGGTAAGGCACCTATTTTCCTATACAGAGTCGGGAGTTGCGTTGATAGTAACAAGTATTTATTTATTTTTTATTTTTTTTGGTAACAAGTAATTTACGAGTCTAGTGTAAGCTACTTGCTTACATACCAATGTCTCAGTATTTGTGCCTCAGTTACTGAATTGTATGATTGACTATCTTATGGTACAAAATTGGATGAGTTCTTCATCAAAAAAAAAAAAAAAAATTGGATGAGTTGAGCAACTGGAAACATCAGAACACGCAAAATCTAGGGGGCTCATACTCTGTAAGTTTCCTAAAGCTAGTGAACTTTTAAGGGCAAGGATTAGAATAAAAGTTTCATTTTAAGAAATTATTGATAACACTTGGCTTGCATGATCTGCATCTTTGTTGTTCCCAATTCCGCTTATCCTGGCGTTATTTAAGTCTTTGTAGTATTTGTAGGAGTGCATGAACGAAAGGCCTGCCAAGAACAGAATTAACGATGTGCGAAACCTCCCTCTCAGAATTAACGATACCTACATGGTCAGATAAAGACCTGCCACCAATTCCAAGCCAAGAACAGAGTGCTGTGAAAGAATTGCAAGGGGAATGCCAACAAATGCTTGCTGAGTATCCAACAACATCTGAGCAAGACCAGGAAATCCTAGCCCCTAGGTAATGTATTCCTTTTTATATACATCGAAAAGTGTATGTTTCTCGTTTCTATTGCTGATGTTATTTTGACTGCTAGCAGAGTCCATGCCAGAATCCAGAAGAACATTTGAAGCTGCAATCAAGCAATGTGGAATCATGGTTCATATATATTGCTCGACAGTTCCCTGTTATAATTTTCTGAAAGTCTACTTAATATGCAGGTACAGGTTGCATAGGAAGCTGCTCCTGGAGAAGATCATTAAAGCCTTAGAAATTTATCAGGAGAGATTATTGTTTTAGCCAATAGACGGAATTTTGTAGTTGTCTTTGTATTTGATATTAGTGTCGGTTGTTGTAGCTCAACTATCTCACTTCTACATGCCAATATGTTCAATAATATTTTGTTAATTTTAGGGAAGGTTCGAAGTTGCCTAAGGTTGTGGAACTGGCAGGCATTTGGTGATGCTAATAAAAGGATGGATTAACTTTCGACTTCCATCGCCGCAGGAGAGAGTGGTCTTCAAAAAAGAGAAGTTGATCTCTTGAGTCTTGACCAATAGTTATAATTTGTAAAACTAATCAAATTAAATTGAAAATTGAAAATGTTTTATTAAATAATTTCAATAACACCAGCTTCCCATATCAAAAAAAAATCAATATAAAAAAACTGAGCTATATATTAAAGTACCTCATTAGTCATAATTTCGTACATTTAATTTAAGCAAACTTACAATTTGCATACCCCAAAAAAAACATTGCCAATTGGGGTTTAGTTGATTTAAGCAATTTCGTACATTTAATTTAAGCAAACTTCAGCATTTGTGCTAAATGTTCTATGGAAAAATCCGACTCAAGATCTGTACCCACTTAAATGTTGGTGAAAAGTACTCTTGCTTACTTAGCTTGCGAGCATTGCCAATTGGGGTTTAGTTGAGATCGTTTATGTTTATTTTTACATTCATTTGAAATGGATATCATTTTTATCTATTAATAATGAAGGAACTTTATTAAACTAAACATAATTAACTAATATCTATATGTGAAGTTTAAAAAGACAATCATCCAGTACAACGTTTAGCTTTTGATGTTAATAAATAATTTTACGTAAATTTTATTAACTTTCTGACCGAATAGACAGCATTAGGTTTCATTGAGATCATCGTTGATTATTGCAGAACCAGAACCCTTGGGATGTTATACAGTTCTCTGGCAATGCCCGGATTCACCTTGAATCCTTTCTCTCAATTTTCAATATTTCTGGCCTTCCAGAAGAATACTACTATAACAGTATGTCCGAACATGACTTCTGATCGATGCAAAATGGTTTGCTTTTCTTCTCATAATCTGAAAACCGTTGTTTAGGAGATATTTTTTTTTTGTAGCATGTCGCTTATCAGGTGGTGGTGGTGGTGGGAGTTTTGTTGATGGTGCTGTCCTAGCAGCTGCAAGAACGATACCTGCATGGTCAGATAAAGACCTGCCACCAATTCCAAGCCAAGAACAGAGTGCTGTAAAAGAATTGCAAGGGCAATGCCAACAAATGCTTGCTGAGTATCCAACAACATCTGAGCAAGACCAGGAAATCCTAGGTAATGTTTTTTTTTTTTAAAATATATACCGAAAAGCCTATGTTTCTCCTTTCTATTTCTGATGTTGTTTTTACTGCTAGCAGAGACGATGCCAGAATCCGGGAGATCATTTGAAGCTGCAATCAAGTAATGTGGAATCATGGTTCATACTGTTCAGAATATTCCTAGACAGTTTGCAACTGTTATAATCTTCAAAAAATCTTCTTAATATGCAGGTACAGGTTGCATAGGAAGCTGCTCCTCGAGAAGATCATTAAAGCCTTAAGAAATTTATCAGGAGAGATTATTGTTTTAGCCAATAGACAGAATTTTGTAGTTGTTTTTTTCTTTCATATTAGGTTGTTGTAGCTCAACTATCTCACTTCTACATGCCAATATGTTCAATAATATTTTGTTAATTTTAGAGAAGGTTCTAAGTTGCCTAAGGTTGTGGAACTGGCAGGTATTAGCAAGGATGGATTAACTTTTGGCTTCCATCGCCGCAGGAGAGAGTGGTCTTCAAAAAAGAGAAGTTGATCTCCTGAGAGCTCTTAATATTTCTCTTAGATCATATACATCAGTTGAGTCCTTCGAGCACTTTCTCGAAAAGCACCTCCTCGTTGCTATTCGTACTATTTACGCAGTGTGGTAGGCACCTCAATCTCACTATTATCAAGTAATAAATTTTATTTTGATCTTTTAAAAAAAAAAATTATCTTATCTATCTTATTTTTAAATTCTTGTATTGAAATTCAAATTGAAATTATATACTGGAATTATAGTTATAATTTATACAACTAATCAAATTAAATAAATGGAAAATGTTTTTTTCAGATTTTTGTTTATTAATTTTCAGATTTTCAAAATTTTGAATCTTTTTTTTATTGAGAATTAATGTTAGCTTTTGAGACCAAAAAAAAAAATGATTATTATGTGTATATGGGCTTGTGCGCTGGCCAATTAAGCAAAATGAAGGGTTTTGCCAACAAGCAACAGCACCGCTGATTTTGCACCTCTTGTCCTCCTAAAATACAACCGATTAGTGATCAACAAAAGTAAGTTCTTGGAGGATAAGGTGAGGTTAAAATGGTTTGCAGAGGGAGATATAAAAATTCAGGGTTAATTTTAGGCAAGGGCAATGCCACCAATTTTATTTCTGATGATGTTGTTTTTACTGTGTATACTGTTAATAAGAAGATCCTCTCTATTAAAATTACTCTTGCTGTTATTTTTTTGATTTTATAAAATCATGGACAAAAGATTGATAAATATTAAAAAAAAACACTAAGCCATAAAACCAACGATTTAGAGCTCAGCCTTCCTGGGTAACCATAAGCTCAAAACTCCATATTTTATCTCGCCTTCGCCCCCATTAAGACAGTGCAGCTTTGGTGGCAAGTCAGCAATGGCGGAGGCGCTCTCTCCCTCCGAGCGTTGATCTTTTAGAATCATCTTGTTTTGCACGACCCAGAGCTTATAGTGCTCATTCTCCATCCCCGGATGCATCTTCACTTGAGCGTGACATCCTCCTTCACACTCGTGGGTGGTGATCCCCTGTCCGGCGTTGTTTTTAAGAAAAAACTTGATAAGTATATATATATATATATTTTTGATACCAAAATTAGAATGAAACAGTGAGACACTATATATGATCGGGGATATGAGGCACCATATATGATCGGCACCAAAATTAAAATGAGGCACCATATATGATCGGATAATCAATCTGAAATACCTGATCATCATGATTCTTCTGCTCCCCGTTCTGTCTCGTCATAAAAAATCCCGGCACCCATAGTTTCAACATCCCGTTCTCCATCTCGCCCTTGGCGCCATTCAGCCCGTGAAAGTCATGATCGATCAATATCCTCTCGATCTCTCTCCCAGAGCTTTTTTCTTTTACACTCACCGTGTTCTGCTCCACAGATACAAAGGCTGCATGCATCTTCTTTTTTAGCTTCGGAATCTCGAAACAGACGTACGATCCGTCCTTGTCGTGCTGATCGTCCGAGCCGCCGTTGAACATGCGCCGATAAGTGTCCGAGCCTCCATTGAACGAAGCCGTTAGTGGAGCGAGCTTGGAGAGGAGTGATTTCGAGATCGTACCAGCAGCTCTCTTCAAAACATGAATTAGTGAAGAAGCAGTCGCCATCGAATATACTTTACGCGATATCTATTTGTGTGAGGATCGGAGTTACGCTAGCCTTTATAGGGATGATGTCGAGTTTAGGGTTTCTTGGACCTTGATTTGGGCTCAGCCGTTCATTAGTATTTTTTAAAAACCTTTCTTTTCAATGTGGTGTGTTTGATAAATATAATTTTTTTTTATTGATAATTATAAAATATATTTTCTTTTTCTTTTTATAATTAAGTATTATTCAAACTTTAAAAAAAATTAATAGCTCAGAAAAAATTTAAAAAAAAATTAATAAACAAAATATTTATATTTCAATTGCTAATAAATAAATTTTTCAGTGAACAAGGTGTGACATGCTTGTTCTTTAGAGGTTGGATTTGTAGTAGTTTAATTTCGGTGAGTTTGAATGAGATTATGTGAGCTTAGATTAGATTGTATTAGATTAGTTCTTTTGTGAGTAGCTTTCTCGAGCTCAAACTTCTTGAACAATTTAGTGACATACTTGCTTTGAAAAATGAAGATTCCATCGGACTTTTGCTTTTCTTGCAGCTAGCCCAAAGAAATGTCCGTTTATTACTTCTCATTATATAGGAAAATTTCCCAATTTACTCAAAATTCAGATTTAGGTTCCTTTTATACTCAATCTTCAAATTTCATTCTCAATTTACTCACGTTTTCTAAGGTGCTGTTGGCAATGACGCCTTAGAGTTAAACCGCTTTTGTGAACGACGGTTTAAGTCTCGCGTCATATATTTAAAAACAATGTTGAGTGAAGCTGGTGACATGATTTTGTAATTTAAGACGCTGTTTGGAACAGCGGCGCAGTTACGGCTTATTGTATGTCTAATAGAAAAACGTTTGTGATATATTAAACTACTACACGAAAGAACATGAAGGGTTTCTTCGCGGAATGGAGGATTACTCCATTTACCTCTGACATGTCTGCTTCAGGAGATGGCATTGTTGCAGGTAAGCTCGAGGCATGATTACAATTTTATTTGTTTTGCCAGCGCTTGTGAGAATGCTTACGGTGCAGCCAGACTTGATCACTGACAAAAAAACACACAGTTAAATATGCTATATATAGATTGCGGTGTCATAGACCAGTGGTATGAGGCCAGAATACGAGGCTTCCCTGCAGATGAAGATAGTGAAGATGACGAGGTTGAACCTGATCCCAATGGCATAAGGTCAGTCACGGAAACAGAGTATCCCACAACAGATGACCCTGAAGAGCTGTTAGTACCAGACCCGACTATAATTGGTATAACATTGTTGAGCGAAAAGGTGAAAGAGGAGTTTGACCTTGTAATCAGATAAAAATGTGAAAATTACTATTCCATGTTTAGCTAATAGTCTGCAACTTAATTTGTATTATGACACTCCACTTGTAACTTTATGAACACAAAAAAAAACCCACAGTTGGACACTAATTGAAGTTAAATTCACATAGACGTGGCTACTTTGTGAATCTATTTGCCCATTAGTCGCTACATACCAGATCAAAACGTCCAGGTCGCATTAATGCTGCATCAATAGCATGAGGACGGTTGGTTGCAGCAAGTACGAGAATCCCCTGCAGACAAACAAAGCCCAACCAACTTTACATACGAGTATAGAGCAAATAGCTAGGATGCCCGCTTTAATTCATCTTTCAATGAGTTCAGAACCAAAATAAAAGAAATGATAGTTGTATATATATATAATTATGTTGAACGATTTACCTTAGCCTGTTCTAAGCCATCCATCTCCGTGAGAGCAACGTACACTACTACAGAACAGTCATTATGCATCGGTTTAAAAATAACAATAGGCATCGGTTTAATTTTATGCCGGTTCTCCCAGAAACCTTTGCACATTGTTTACAATATACATCGGTCTTTTAAAAACCGATGCATAAAATGACTGTAAGAACAACACTTAGGTTTATTTCACAAAATCGTCAGCCAGTCCGCCTACGCTCTCCTTCAACTTCGATACGCTCTCAGTCGCCTCCGAAGGAATTCGTCAGTCCGCCTCTCAGTCGCCTCCGTCGGCATCCGACTCATCCTTCGGCATCCGTCGCATCCGACTCGCTCTCAATTTCCATCGCCTCCATCCTCACCCGCCTCGGCACCAGCTAGTCCTCCATTCGCCTCCGATTCAACAGGTTAGGGTATTCAATTTCCGCCATGTTTATTCCTGTTTTTCATTTTTAGTATGTAATTGTTAGGATTATTTTTCAGTTGTATATCCGTAGTTTGTCTCCATCCAAATCAGTCATTGTATATTTCATTCAGTTTTGGCAATGTGATTATTGAATCGATGGGTCAAAACTCAAAGATTCAGAAATACAGAACTTGATGCAAGCGGTATGTTCTTTGCCAAAATATTGTAGTTAACGAACACAAGTTAGAAATTAAGAGATTTGCCGCCCCCACGTTCGCCGGCAAATCCCTTGTTGGAGGTTCACTCCGATGCCTAATTTTCCCCGTCGCCCCTTGGTTCGCCCCCACGTTCGCTCGCCGCCAGATTCCTCAAAGACGTCTAGGCCAAATTGTCGCTCAAATTTCATACATTTGTGGATGAAAAAGCTTGACAGCCGTCTACAATGGCGTTTAGGGTTTTTCTGTATTTTCTGTGTTTTTGAAGATGATGAATAGTGGCTGTCAAAAACAAAAGATGATGAACAGTGATTTAATAAAATAATAATTTATTATATCAGAATCCTTCAAGTTTGAAATACTTACAAATAGACCCTTTTTTTTAAATAACGTTTTAAACTTATCCTCTAATGTATTAAAATCATATTTTACTTTGAAAATATGGTTCATCATGTTTAAAAATTTACTTAAAGTTATATTAACATAATATTTATTAATATATATATTTAAAATATATAAAATTCAAAACCGATTAATCCCCAATTAATCCCCGATTAATCCTTTCGGACCGTGACCGCCCGATTCTCACATAGCGTTTTCTTGAACACTGCATTTTCATGAAAAATGCTCCAATTTTATAAAAAAATGCCTCATTTTCATGAAAAAAGTTGATGTGTTTTCGAAAGACGGGTTTAAGAGGCCCAAAAAAAAATTCGCTTCAAGCCTCACAATAGCTGGAAACGGCCCTGAAGTTCGCCCCCCATCGATCCAGTCCTGGATCCGCCACTGCTTGGAACAAGGCAAATGCATTGCACGTGGGATAATTCAATAATAATAACAAAGGCGTGCAAGTTCTTGTTTACATTCCATTTATGTAATGACCCGACCGGGAAGGTCGGTCCGAACCATTATAAGTTTAGTATGTCTTAATTGTCTCTTGTCATCACCATCCTTCAGGTCATCATAATCTGAAGTTCATCACAAAAACCTAGTCACAAGATAATTAGAAGGCTTACTTATTAACCTATCATATTCAACTATCTCAACCGATGTGAGACAGAGTGTTATAATCTAACACTTGCCCACGAACTTTTCATCACATTTAAAGTGGTATAAACTGGGAACTCCACGAGCCAGATCCCGTACACTTGGCCAATATGAAGCCGGAAAGTCTCTTCTCTTGCACTAGCAAAGCAAGTCACTTTTGTTTGATTATCATGAAAAGAAAACTCATGAATTATTTTAGGTTGAGCTACGAGATTTTCAATTTATTGTGGATCAGATATGGAACGAAGTCACATTTGATTGAACCATTATTGGATTGTTTGACACATAATAATAAAAAATCCAATCTCTTCAACTACAATTATTGGAGTTGGAACGAGCACTAAATGAGTTTCCCCACAAATGCCCCATGAAAGTGCACTCTAAAAGTCTCACTATAAAATAAATACCTTTTGACTATATGTCCCTCCTAACCATTGCAGTTGCAGATACAATTTCAAAACGTACGTAAGCACGTGTTTGTCATGCTTATTAGACATGTCATTTCCCATTATAAGATTACACGACATCCACATTACATGTAATGTAATTAACCTTCTTTTTCTTCTACTACTATTTAAGTAGTAAGCACTTAACTTTTTTTCTTTTTTTTTTGATAGCATCACAAAGGTAATAGACAACTGGAAAAGGATTAAACTGTTTCTACAGGGGCACCTTTCTTAAAAAGGGCACGATATAACATACAGTACTAGTAGTAAATACTTTACTAGTAACAACAAAATATAATATATATATATAAATACATTTCTGCCCCCCCCCCCCCCCTCCCCTATACTTTTAACATACTACGTACTTTATTTGCCTATGACTATGACTATCCCTTCAGTTTCTATATGTTATATGCACTTCCCACCTCTCAACCACACCATCAGATTAAAGGTAGGGTACTAGGAGGGTGTCCTTTGAAAAACTATATAGCTCAATTTCAGTCCAATCGAGCACTAAACTAAAACTCAAGGGACCTTTTTGGTAATAAAAAGTATATTCTTACGCCATGAGCACTCCTAACGGGGCCCTGTGGGGAATACCCTTTCTTCGCTTGGCCGTTCTGTAATTAACATAAGTTGGTGGTGGTGGAGTTGACGGCGAGAAGCTCAGGTCCGGCTTCATTTTCTTCTCTCCGCTGGAGCTGGTCTTCGATGGTGGGTGATTGCTCACACGCTTCTTAATCCCCTGAAAACCCCTCCTCGTCGACGTGTCAGCGTTAATCTGTACATCAAGCCAGTCAACAAAAAATAATGGTGTCACACTGATCACAATGGACGATCGAGATTCGAATTAATTAAAGGTTGAACCTTGCAGCCAAGTGAACAGAAACTGAAAGTGTCGAGGAGGCTCCGGTCGCAGACAAGGCAAGTATTGGTAACACCTTTGCCAGGGCGCGGCTGAGGTCGCTGGTTCAGAAATACTACTCTGGCGCTGTTGATAATGTAGGTCTGAACACCAGAAATGTCAAGCACCTTTTGGATCTCTGAAACTCTGATCACATCATGGTAAGAAGATCTCCTTATCTGCATCCCCTAACAAAACCAAATTCAGACGACACACATACACAAGATTTTGATCATAAGTGATCATTAGGGGGGAGCGGGATCGAAACCGAACCTGAATGACATGATGATGTTTATGATTGACAACGCAGCAGAGGGAGCAAAGCGGCCTGTCAACGCATCCCAAGCAGAACATGTTACATTGCGAATGAGCGTGTTGCTCACACTGACCGAAGAAGCTTTCGCGCAGCAGTCGCTTCAGCCACCGCTCCTCCTCAACTTCTGATCCGTTCCATTCAGCAGCAGCAGCAGCCATGATTATTGTGAACAAAAATTCTCTCTGATGAAATCGGGGATTTGAATTTTGTCAGATGGCGATGGGTGGGGCTTTTTTGTAGAAACTGGGAGACGAAGATCGAGAGAGGATTCAAAGTCTTCTGATTCTCAGCTTCCGAGAAGTTTACCATATACACATAATTAACGAGCCTGAGGCTCGGATCCGGAGCTGGGGTTTACTACTCAAAACTTTACTTAGGGATAAGATAAGGGTTGTGCATGAATCTGGAACTAAAAAACTGTTGGTGTCGTGGACCGTACAAGTCGTCTGATTATTTGTAGTGAGGGTTTGCTTTGCTTTTATTGAGAATACCATGCATGTGGTCGGCATACATACATTTCATTTTGGACAGATTGATTACATCTTTTTTTGGTGAGTGAATATGTAATTTTTTTTTTGTTTTTTTATAGGAGTGAATATGTACTTAAATATGGATTGGATTTTTTTTATTATAACCACGGCACAAACAAGACAAAGCTGCCCACGAAAGGTATCCCGCCCAAGAAGGACACTACAAACAAATTGTCCGACTGACCGCAGTAGTCGACACTACATAATCAAGTAACATACGGCCGTGCCCTTCAACGAAAGAAGGAGTCTAAACTCCTGGAACCTAAAAACTAAAACAACAACAAAAACAACACCAGCTCAGACCCATCCGGCTGAGGATACAACCCTCATAAGTGAAACAAACACTTAAAGGGACTAAAATATGGATTGGATTTACAGGATATGTGTTTATGTGAAAGGAAGAAGCATTAATTCATTTTTGCTTCTTCTTTTTTTTTTACTTGGACACATTTAGAATAAGAATAGATGAAACCAAGGAGGGCAGCCAGAGGACACCAAAACTAAGAATCATATCTTTTATCAAAAAAAAAAACTAAGAATCATATCTCATAAATAAACTCCTCCTCTATTTCATGTTGTTTCTCCAATTCAGCTTTTTTTCTCAAATCCATCTGTAGCTTTTCACTCATCACAAACTCAGGAGTCGGCATAAGAGTTGCCGGAGACTCTGTCGGTGTTGTTCCAAAGCTGCTGCACTCTCCTATCATCGATTGTCCGCGGATCATGTCTGCATATCCATTTTCATTCATCATCACCATGTTGAATGGAATTTTAGCCGCATAGTACGCCCTGTCCTTCCTATGATGCCTGCAACAACAACAAAAAATAATATCACTCCAACCTTAACAAATCAACCACAGTAGTAAGATGTCGTAGCTTGGTGATTTCTACCTGTCAAAAATAACCCAACTAGGATGTAGCTTGGTGATTTCCTCCACAACTATCAAGTGCCTTGGCCATCCTTGTCGCGTTTTTATACGTGGACCAACCTGAAATTTTTTTCCAAGGAATCGATTTTTTGTTTTTGTTTTTTGGTATCCTTAATTTAAATACTAGTTTGATTGGTATGTCTGAATTATGAGGCTACCTCCTTTTTTCTGCAGATCTCCATGATAGCATGGAGCTTCAGGTGTTTAATGTCTTTTCTTTTTTCCTGCATTTCCGGAAGAGCTGACAGATCCTTATTCGGGAAAGTCCAGATATCAGTCCACACCTTGATTGACACTGCAAGCAAGCAAGTTTACATCATCAAAATTTACAAGAAAGAAAAAAAAAACAGATTCCAGATAATGGATAGATTATAAGCCATGAAAACTGACATGGGATGTTAAGAAAAGGCATGATGCCCAGCAGGGTGACAGTGCAGCATTTGCCATGGACAATATTTTCCATAGCCCAGATCAGCGGCTTTAAGTCAAATTCCTTGGTAGCATCATACACTATAACCACATTTCTCGGTGACATGGCAGAACCCGGTGACCCTCTAAACCTATCATCCGCCATCAGAGTCGTAAGACATTCCCAAGAACTTACCATACTGGGACTGCAATCAGATCTGTATAAATCTTTGAATTTGGTAAACATTTCTGACTAAATCACAGAAAAGATCCAACCAAGGTTGGGGGGTATTTTGGCCTACTTGAATTCAAGAAATTGAAGTGCCAAAGGGGAAGGTGTGCTTTGCCTTGTTGTTGTATATATAACACTTAATAGAAAAATCCACACTAAGATAAACAAGAAAATTTCTTGCTTGCATTTGATGACTACTACTACTAGGAAAGTCCATTGTCTGGTCTTGATGCAGAAAACAAGAACTCATCTGGGATTTTGGGATTGAGACAAGTTAAGTGCATAGGCTGTGCAGGTAGGGTTATCTTTTTGTTCATCAACAATGCCAATGAAGATGCCTCTTTCTGACCATAAACTAAAATTTCAGAGGGTTGAAACATCTCCTCTGATTAGATCACACATAACCTCATAAGTTGATCAGGAACCCCTCAGTTCCACAAGTACAGGAGAAACTACTCAACATTCTTGACAGGAGGAACAAGGTCACTTTTCGATGAACTTGAATTGGAAACATAATGTCATACAGTAAACATATCCTCACAATTCCTGATTTCGATTTTAGAAAATCGATACGTGAGTTACAAGTGCACCAACTCATTCTTGTAAAAAGCTCGCCAAATCAAACGAGATTGAAAACTGGACATAACAGGCCATGATGTCTTTGGTCCTCATGTGACACATGCCAGCCATAAGCCAAGTTCTATCTTTAGACAACTTCAGAGTAAAGTCAGCCACCAATTTGAGAAAAATGGGAAGATCTTGGGTTATACGAGCAATGTTCAATGAACACCAACTGTCATTATTGATCAGGACTGGCATGAAATAAGCCGGATGAGATCAACATGTGGCAATCCTGATGCTGCATAGTAGAATAGATTAGGATAATCCCGGAATAAGTTGGGACGCTCCATTTGGATTCAAGCTTCAGAGCTTTGTCAAGATGTTGAAAATGGCGAATAGTCATCCTTTCATGGTAAAAAATCGAGCAAAACTAGCAGAGACACCTCAGCAATCCTTATGTGCCTATCCAAAACAAGACTTGATTTAAAGATGGCATTGCTTTTCTTGAGGAGTCCAAATTTAACACCACGGTGACAATCAAGGCGAAACGTCCTCTCAACTTGCTCCACAGAAAACCTCAATATTCTTGGCTCTCGGAAATCTCCAAAGGAGGAATCAGATTCCTGACCCGGCTAACCGGATAGATTCCTCTTGACACCTGCTAACCATGATCAACTGCATGAGCAGGGATGTCTTGGAGAGAACGGATTCATACAACCTGAACAGGGTGGGATCTCCGAAGCAACATACCAGGCTATGTTTTCTGAAGGTTGAGAGAAGCTGGTCTGGGGACATGACCCGGGCGAGGTATGAGCAGGTCATGGAGGACAAAGCTGAGGAGTCTGTGAGGAAGGCGACGAAGAAGAAGGGTCATCATAGGAGATGCCAGAGTGAGTTAGGGGCAGATGTTGCGCCTAAGTTGGTGAGGAGCTCTGGAATGAGAAGGGATTGGAGCTTTGAGGATTTGAGGAATAAGATCAGAAATGTAGGACACTGAAAAATGCAGTTCGTTGTTATATCTGCTAAAATGTGAAAGGAACTCTTGATTTGCAGAAGCTATGTATCTCCTCGTTTCGGTCGTAATTTCTTGTATAAACACTCTTTTATGTATGCATCTGGATTCATCATCATCTTCTCCTACATACCTGAATAATTAAACTCAACACGCGTAGCAAGGACAGGATATGAGATGACGTCCAGCAGATACCTTCATTTACATTTATTTCTTGCTTCTGCTTTCCAGTCTCGATGAATAGGTGCACTAGTCTTTGTTTCCGCTTTATCGTTATCCTGGCTAGAGGGATTCTCGACAGGGAACTCACTTCCAAACGGAGATGCTCCTCCCAACTGAAGGAGAAGATGAGGTGCTTCGCTTTGATGAGATAAGCCAGCAGGTGAGTTACTTGAATTTGCAGAACAAGATGTTGGTTGCTTGGATAAATGAGCGAGCCTTGCATCTTTTTTCCAGTCACGTTTACAATAGGTACGGGACATGTCATTGACTAGAACCCTTGTTGGTTGATTTTGTACACCTGCAATTTCGGCTTCTTGCGCAACAGTAATAGCTTGAGGTTGCTGTATTGTAGAAACTGTTTTTGTTGAGTCTGCTTCTTGGCGTTTTCTGGCTCTGTATCTACGTTGACGCTCTCGGTTCTTAAGGCGACGATTCACTACATTATCATTGCTCTTTCCATCCTCCATTTTCCCTTAAATTAATAGCAACCTGTTGCAAAAAATTCCAGTCAAGGTAAATTTTTCTCGGTTACGAAAATCATTAGAATGACAAAAAAGCACAACTACAGATATAAGCCAAAGGAACTACAAATATGTAATACCATCACTTGCTGGTATCACTAAAGATACACATAAATGACCAAGCTAAGCACCCAACCAGTGGTTTTCTAGAATGGCTTGTACTGCTCCACAAACGCAATGGGCAGTGAAACCTGAACAAACCATGGCAGTCTAACACTAGTCGCTACAGTCGGCACTCCATAAAGTTTTTATTCCAAAAAAATTATTAATGCAAAGCTTCAGCCAGATGTAGGTACTTCTTATCCCGAAAAATGAATTGCTTAATCCAAACAAAAACTCTTGTTTGTCCCTATTTTCACCTCTGGAAATAGAAGGTCAAACGTTATAAGAAGCTACCACAACCTCCAAATTCTACACCAGACTTGCTACTTTTAAACTATGTCAATCCCGCATAGCAATCACCTTGTTCAACCTAATTATAAAAAAAAATGAAAAAAGAGAGTAGATTATTTCATGTATCAATGCTCTGGGCATAATTAACTTGTAACCACTTAAATCAGAGCTTCAAAAGTATTCCACTTCCAACTTGCTACCCAAAATGCACCACCACACAAACATGCAATTCAACCCTAAAAATCCAACTTTTTCCATAAAAAATATATAATATTACCTTACTTACAGGACTCATATAAAACTTTTCCAGAGAAATCGGCAAAGCAATTAAGGTTCTTAATTTGCTTAAAAACAGCAATTAACTACAGATACAAATGCCAGTGAGACAAATTTCAAAATCAAACATGAAATTTTGCAACATGTTTATTCAATCCAACCACCAGCATATAAAACAAAATTAGTAGTAAAAGAGGAAAAAATAAAACAGTACTTCGGTTGCGACAAAAATCAAACCCAGTTGCGGAAGTTGGAGTGAATCTTCTGTAGTCTTCCGACCTTCTGCAGAACCCGATTAATAACTAAGGAGCCCTGACGTGAGAATTAAATTTGTAGATAAATTAATTGTCAGATAAAGATAACACAAAGGGGTGGTGGCGCAGTTGGCTAGCGCGTAGGTCTCATAGCTTCTGAGTAATCCTGAGGTCGAGAGTTCGAGCCTCTCTCACCCCATCATCAATTTTTTTTATTAGAAAAATCATGTTTAAATTATATTAAATCCATAAACTGTTATTAACTCATTTTCTCCTTCATTCCCAAACATTCCCCCAATTTCTTCCCCCACTTCGCAAATCCAATAAGTCGTCGATCCCATTTCAATATTAACCTCCCCCTCCGCTCACGCCATCCTTGTCTCATCTAGTCCAGGAAGTCAAACCCTAATCGAATTCGTCTCCAATTTTTCAAATTTTGACCACGAAAGACGACGCTTTTGGAGAAAATTCGATCTGGGTTTTCGGTTTTGGGTACATGGTTCATCTCTTTTTAAGCTACTTTTGTTTCTAGGGTTTCAGCTATCTCGGTGTATGGCTGTGTTAATTTGTTGGTGTTTCTTCTTAATGGGGTGATTGTGATTGAGCTGAAGATTTGGATTCTGTGAGTTTGTGATTGTTTCTGTGCTGCCAGCTTGTGGAAAAGTTGGAGTCTTTTTCTGATTTGATTTGATTTGATTTGAAGTTGTGGATATGGATAATTCCAGGAGTAGGAGTGTGGAGCATTTGGGAGTGAATAAGATCGGTAAGAATATCAGGAAGAGTCCATTGCATCAGCCAAGTTATACAGGTAGTAATGGTGGAGGGAACAATGATAATAGTCAATCTATAAACTCTGCTGCAAGTGTGGCTCCAGGTGGTGCCGGTGCTCAGAGACCGCAGCCCCAACCGCAGGTTTATAATGTGAGCAAGAATGACTTTAGGAACATTGTACAGCAGTTGACTGGTTCGCCTGCACGGGATCCTTTGCCTAGACCAGCTAGTAATTCACCTAAGCCCCCAAGTATGAGGCTGCAGCGAATAAGGCCTCCCCCTTTGGCTCCCTTGAACAGACCATCACCACAAATGTACCATCCAGTGCCGCCACCACAGCAAATACGAATGCAACAGCAAATACAGCATCAGCATCAAGCCCCTGGTCCTGGCCATGTTATGCACAACAATAACCATTTTATGAGACCAGGTCAGTTTGGTCAGCCTTCACCAATTCCGACATTACCTGTTACACCAGTGGAGACAGTTTGGGCTAATACTGCAGAGTCTCCTATCTCAGCTTACATGCGATATCTTCAAAATTCTATCGTGGATGCTCCGAGACCCCAGCATCACCCTCAGCAACAGAATTATCCTCAGCAGCCTCCTCATTCACAACAGCCGCCTCACCCTCAACAACAGAATAATCCCCAGCAGCCTCCACCCTCTCAACAACTGAACCATCCTCAGCAGCCTCCACCCTCTCAACAGCCTCCTCATCCTCAGCAGCAGATGCAACAACACTTTCACGGGCAGTTCCAACCTCAGCAGCAGCCATTGCCTGGCATACTTCCCAACCCACCTGGGCAGTCATTCCCTTCCCCGAGAATGAATGGTCCTCCCCTATTACCTTCACCAACATCTCAATATCTTCTTCCATCCCCAAACGGTTACATGAACTTTCCGTCTCCTTGGTCCCCTTATCCGGTACTCTCACCCAATGCCCAATTTCCTCCTCCACTTACACCCACTTTCCCATTCTCACCGATGGGCCAGTTTTCACCAATGGGTCAATTTGGGATATTAGGGCCTGGACCTCAGTTTCCTCCTCCGCCTTCTCCAGGCATGACCTTCCCAGTATCACCATCTGGCTTCTTTCCAATATTAAGTCCAAGATGGAGAGAACAATAGCCATTTTGCCTTTTTGGTTTCATCAGGTATTTGTGAAAGATACGATTCTCACTTTTGCTGGGACTGATAAGGAGATTCTCAATTTGCTACGGCAGAATAGGAGTTTCAATCTGTCAAGAGCAAAAGCACACAATACAGGACATCCTGAAAGTTTGTATCCTCTCCTTTCATTTTCAAGTTACTTTGTTTATTTTTTTTCCTGTTCAGAATGCCAGTTTAGTAGTCCCAGTATAGGCAATTGAAACGTTATCTGTCTGTTCATTCCCTTTCTGAGGAATTGTAAAAAGGCCACATGGTGACCTTTTACGCGACATAATGATCTCTAATTCTGAACAGAAGTGTAGCTCATGGTAGACGAAAATGTAGCCACTAGGTTGTATCTTGGTTTCGAAGTCGTTTGATAGTCTTCCTAGTTTGATGTATTTCTATTGATATATTAAAGACTGCATTTTGTAACTTTTGTTGCAATCAAACATGATGAGGTATCTTATTTCTCTGTAACTAGTTTTGTTTTCAGATAATGAAAGGTAAACAGAATTTGGAGTGTTACATATCAAACTATCACACACACTATTACTTTTTTATGACTATGAAGGTAAAGAATGAATGAGGAGCGTTCAAATGAGGCAGTGAACAGTAAATTGAGGCAGTGAGGCACGATCTGAGCCACACATCCAACCCTCCGTGCTTTTGTGGCGCGCCCGCCACGTGTCCCACTCACAAAAGCAGTGTGAACGCGTTTTGGGTGAGTGGGACACGTGGCTTTGCCACGTGCGTTTGACGGCCGAGATCGACGCACCGGATCGTGCCTCACGTGCCTCATTCTACCAACCTTGCCTCAACCGAGTGTTCCCCAAGAGTGAATAATCTCAAATTTATGCATCTAGGAGATTTGAACGGTCAACTTTTTTATCAAGACTAGAACGTAAACAGTAAGTAACATTATTGGCAGGTGAAAAATGGATGACATCAGTTCCTGATCAGTTTCCCACATAACAATTGAATGAAAAAAGAAGAAGTGATTAACAGCCCAAAATCCTGAAATGTGCCCAGTTGATCTTCTCCCTTTCAGCTTCACTCATCCTCTTCCCTCTCTTCTCATGATCTCCATTTTCAAACTTGCTCTTTTTCTTCTTCTTCTTCTGCTTTTGTTGCTTAGAATTCTCCTCATTTTCCTTGCAGCTTGTAATAACGTCCTCTTCCTTGGCCTGCAGTGTCCTCTAAACATATATTTTTTTTATCACACAATTTTAGTTACATGGTTTATATATATGATGATGATTATGAGTTACCTGGGATTCAACGTTGTTGTTGGTGATCAAACTGGCATTTGGTGTAACAAGCTTCTTGTACGCAGTGCTGCTTTGATTCATCATGAAGATCGGAAACGAGCATGCTGAGGATAACTGAACTCTTCTGGATCTAGCCTCCATTTTGTCAGATTCAACCCTCAACCTCAGCTGACAGTGAGTGAAGTGCCCAAAAAAAAACATAAGAACAATCGTAACGTAGTGTCTTCATGCATAAATAAATGCATGTCCAGTAAAGCTTAAACAGGTTGTTAGGTTTGGTACCTGAAACAGCCGATTCTCTAAGGTTTTGATCCGTTCGAGCAGCGACGCTTTGAAGCTTGATTCTTTAAGAGCCATGTCCAGATCTAAGCCTAGAGGCAACTGATGCTGGTGTTCAGAGGTCAGACCACTACTCGGTGAGAAGGTGGTTGTAGCAGCACTGCTGGATCCTGACGAGGATGAGCTAATTTGCTTCATTTCCAGATGTCTCATCTGCCACACAAATTACATAAAAAGAGGATCAAATTCAGTAAGTACAACACATTTGTAGCTATAAGAGAGTTGAAACTTACTGCAGTTTCGAGGCGATCGATCCTGATTAGAAGCGGGAGGGTTGCTGAGGGTTGTTTCTCATTCTCAGAGGTGGTGATCTCCATAATGTTCTGAATGGCTTGTTTCAGAAATGGGAATTATTATGATTTGTTGTTGCTAGTGATGGATGAGGTAATTCAGTTGTGTAACTGGTCTTCAGCTGTTTTTTGCTTAGACAGTTGCACAAATAATACTAAATTTAGCATGTCAGGACTTAGATCCTTAACACATGGAAGACCGCAGAAGATGGATGCATTCTGAAGACCGAAATGACTTATATGTAATTATTCAAACTGTATAACTTTTAATCATATTAAGTGTTGAGGTTATCAGTGTGATTCTCGTTGAGTACATTGAAAAAATTGTCAAGAATTGAGTGTAATTATTAGTCTTTACAACAAAAATAAATGAGAGAAACCACATCCAAGCCTCTAGCAACCACATACAAACATAACAAACTAGCATCGCGTCATGTAGACAGGAATAATATTGTTTCCAGTCTGCTCAAAACCTTCTTGCTAAAGGAAACAAAGTAGACCGTTTTCCATTTTTGTCCCAGCTACACACTTCTGACATTGCACGTCGCTTGCTTTTTTTAACACCGTATTTCATACGAGCCAGCTTTGGTGATATAACGCACCCATTCAACTGTAGGGTATCCGCTCTTCTCCCATACCTGAATTATTTTAGGAAATTTCAGGGACACTGGGAACTATACATACTGACTACAGCTATAATTTTTAAGATCGAGGTACCTTTAAAAATCGAACACGTAGTCCTGATGCCGTAAACATTGGAACCTGAAGAATCAGTTTGGGGGCTTACAAGGAGTGAAGAGTATGGGGGCTTTGCTTTATTCTACTAAAATGAAGAATCAGTTTCAGTACCTGGAATTCCATCTGGATTGGAGGTCTAGTCCATGCCTTGTTTTCAGACATTGTTGAAATCAACTCAACTTCTGCACTCAATGTAGACTCTGTTTGACCTGGAAACTTCCTTATCCTGCAAAACCCCAGATGGTTATTACGCATTACGAGACACCAGTGCTCGACTAGCTACTAGCCGGCTACGAATGAAGAAGGTTTTGGGGCTTTGACACACAAACTAGGCCATTAATCAATGCCCAAATGGACTAATATCTCTTTAGGATATCATGTGTAGTTTAAATTGGTTTAAGAAATTTGTATCAATGGCAAACGCTAAGGCTAAAGCAGGACTTGAATCCGACTGTAAAACAAGTGAAAGGTTCGTTATATATTCGTTCCAGTTTACAAAAAGAGAATTATTAATTCCTTTGCGCTTAGACACATGTCACATGCCACCAACATTTAAATCATGTCAATTCTACATTATTTGCAAGTTTACGACCAAATTAGATAGATAAAAATCGAAGATTAAAAGAACTCAGAAATGAGATGAACATAGCAACACCAGGTGAGACTTTTTTCTGATGGGTACAAGGGTTAGTAGTTAGTTGTGTTAGGTAGGACTTGAACCCTGGTCACCCGGGAACGCAGGGGGAAGGGTCACCACTGTACCACTTCACTTTGCCTACACCAGGTGAGACTTGTGACTTCCAGTAAAGGAATTGAGCAAGTCTTGGACATTTTAGCTTGCCAAGTCCAAAAAAGAGAAACCTACCTGAAGTGCAATTATGGCAGGTACTCGAGCAACAGTCAGCAAGCACAATTAAACAAAACAGTTCCAAAATATTAATAGTGACTTACTTCCACACTATGCAATCCAGTGACGCGTTATACTTGGCCCGGCCAGATGTTACTTGGAAACTTGTTTTTGCTGTTTGTTTGGGCACAGGTATTTTTACAACAACCCCAAGAGCGAACATTTTTGCACCGAAAACACTCTTAACCTGCATTAGTAACATGTTAGATATTTTTTTTTTCAAGTGCTAGCTGGGACTTATATACTACTCAAAGCGACAATGTACCTTAACATTTACTTCCAAACGTGTACGGCCCAATTCCTTGATTGTAGGCAGTACTCGGAATGGGAGATTTACACCTTCTGTGATCCGGTACCTAATATACCAGTCATAGAAAATGTGTTAAGCATACGCGTGAACACTTTGAACCAGGAGGAAAGCTCAACCAACTACAAGATCATCAAATAATAAGACATTATCCCCAACTGCTACAAAACAGCAAACAGCAATAAAGAGAAAGAAGTGGCCATCCTATCTACATAATACATAGACTTACTTCATCAATTCAAATTCACCATCTGGTGGCACAAAGCTGACAGTCTTCTCCGAGTTAAACCTTGTCAGATTAACACACTGGTGGAAAGTAACATCGTCAAGCTCTATGGTTTTACCACTGCAAAATAAAGATATAAATATACATATAATTATCAGGGAAAAAAATGAAGCAACTCAAGCTTGGAATTCAAAGTAGAAAAACGCTGGAAGAGATGCATAAATGACATGAATTTTGACAGACGAACTGGAAATAAATGGAATGGGTAAACAATAAATCAGCACACCTCTTAGAGGGACGAGACTTAAGCTGGGCTTCTTTTTCAAGTCCAATTTTATCATTCAAACCTAACTTCAAGTCGGGCATTCCAGAGAGAAAGCACTTCATTAGGATCTTCCCAGTAACATCACACTGTAGAACATTACCTTCAGGAAAAGAAAAAAAACACTCGTTAGGCAGCTCTTAAAAAGTACGAATAAGTCACATGTCAGGAAGATATATCACCTTTAGAGGACATAAGAAGGTTCACACTCTCCACAATATCAAGAAACACCTGCGACACATATGTGGTTAGACCATCATGTCATACAGCTGATATGCTAAAAAATCTCAAACAATCACCTCATTCTTTTTGTAATGAAGGCCTTCTCGCCTCCACCCAACAGCTCCTGTAACTTGCAAGGTCGCATTGGGAACGGGTTTCTCAGGCTAACAGAGTAGAACAGAAAGACATACTTGGTTTAGCCACACAGGAAATGTAATTGAATCTAAAGTAAAATATAGCTATCAATATAGAATTAACAAACAATTAAAACTGAATTATACACACAATGGAGGCATCTAACCTTGGACATCAAATGGGATCGCACACCCTCCTGAGTGATATATAGCTTTAAGATCTCTGGTGAAAGGTTTTGAGGGTATCCAAAATCCATTATTTCTGCAATGGGAACATAAAGTAAAATGTTTGAATGGTAATTGTGATAGAGTTACGAAGGAAACATAAACACATTAGAATCACTCAAGTATCTTATTTTCAAATAGTTAATTCAACAGAGTTTAGGAGTATGGAAACACAACCTAACAAGTCTGTGGTAGCTAAAGGAAAGTGGAACATCAAGTGACCTACCATCCAACAACTCATAGATAAGAACGAAATTGTTGCGAATGGCATCCTCATCAAAGGCCCCGCCAAAGTACGATTTGAACAAATGAACAGCCTATAACAAAAGAAAATAATAAGTACACAGTTATGAAGGACCAAAGTTAGTGTCGCCGCATTGAAAGAGATTTGATCGGCTTGAATACCTCAACTACAAACTTTAGACCGCATGCTACATTAGCATTACTACTGACAACAATCACGATGTATACATTGCTGATTCTCATGTAATAGAATGAGCAGCCTCCAATTTGGCGAACAGGACATGTCCCCAGCTCTTTTGTTTGCATTATATGAACCCTGAATGCATCCACCATATTTCCCCTGCCCATTTACTTTTTATATCAGTGCAAAGGTACTAAATGTATGTGTTAACACTAAAATACATCTATCAGCTACAATTTACTCATATAAGTACACATTAAATACGGAAAAAAAATGTAGCAATAGACATTCAAAAAGCTAATGTTTTTGCTGCACGTATGAGTCCAGATTGTGATTTTTAAATCTCACAGCAAATACAAGGGGCAGCTGCCATCAGTTGTGGTTCGTGCCATAGAATCATATTATGTATCTCATGTATCAGCATTTACTCCATCCCTCACTCGTTTTTTTTTGTTTGATCGTATTGTAGATCAGCCTTCTAGGAAACTGATACTCTGGACATTTTGAAAACTATAAAGTATATCAGTCTTAGTGTTGCACTAAACCATTGAACTTGCTTGAGTCTTTAAAACGACACCCTAACATGTCACCACAATAGACTTAGAGGACCAATTAAGTTTGTAATGATGTGGGGCTACCAAGGATCAATTACATCTTCAACCCTAAAGTAGAAACCCCAAGCAACAACATTCACACATTCTTAACTCCTAATCTACAACATCCCAACTATCTAAAATGCAGAATATGAGATCACAAAAATCCTAGAAACCACATGAATAAATCAATAAATGAACGGCTCACCCCACATCGTCCCGGTAGAGGCGGTTGATGAGCACGTCGCCTCGAAGATTCAAAAAGTAGATAGCTGAAGCAGCCACCGGCATCTTCACTCAACGGATCAATCCCTAATTCAACCCTGCAAAAACCCAACGCCTCAATAATCCAACAGATGGCCTCAACTTCTGCCACAACTCACAGATCCACAATCACCGGAAGCAGATTGGAGGATCCGATTCGGAAATGGAAGAAGAGCTCGTTTCAATGCGAGCCGAGAAGAAGTGAAATTGCGTTTCCCAGTCAGCGCGACTTTTAGCGATGGTTTTGTGTAATAATGCAAACTACATGAATCAAGTTGTAACTAATTAATAATACAGGGACAATTTTTAATAATTTGTGGGCTGTGGGGGGCATAATATGAAAAATATCAACGTGAACGAATGTATATGAAATTTTCTGTAAGGACTTGTTTGTAATTATTGTATTTTTCTGGCTGCCAGCTGTCATTAGCGTTTACTGTTCGTTGAAATTCATTGAGCTGAAGCCGCCGCCGCTGCCGCCGACGATCTATCTCGTCGATCATCAAATTCATCTCATTTATTGAGTTAACTGAACGATTGTACTAAAGATCGGCGCTTGCGAGTTGCGGGAAGTGGAGGAGTCTACAGAGATGAGGCAAGCCACAAAGAATAAAGCCAGCCTGGAATGTGTCTGTAAAGCTAGTATGTATTATAGAGGATGAACATGGCCAGTTTCCCAGAGTATGAACATGGCATTAAGGGCATATGCAGCGGTGACATTCTCGGGGAGAATTTGGGATCTTTCTCGGCGACATCCTCGTGAAGCGGTAAAAGCTCGACGAGGTCGTATGCTAGGCAAGGATTTCTGGACGAGATCGTCCTCCGAGAAATGCTCGATGAGATCGGCTGAGCGGACGATCTCCGCGAGTGAAGCTCGCGCGTGAGTCGCGTGAATTGTTAACCAATTGAACGAAATCGATTAAATTGAACATTCAAAACACACTTGCGATAATTTTCGACATCGATGAAGAATAAAAAACGATCGGAACAAACAATTGACAGATTTGAGAAGATGATGAACAGTACTCGACCTTCCGTGCGTTCGGCAGCTACGTTAGAGTCGCGTCCGACCGAGACATTAGGCAATAATGTCTGAAGCGTCTGAAGCGGGCGCAACGAAGGCATAATGTCTACACCGAACGCGTTGGAGAAGTTTCGCGCGATCGCAGTAAACGTTATTACCGCGTTCAAAGCTGACATTAAGAATAATGTCTGAAGCGGGCGCGGCGTGTAATGTTATGGTTGGGCACGGTAGGCTCTAATCAGAATTCAAATGGCGACTTGTATAGAATTTGATGAAAGCCTAGTGTTTTTTGGGTGGAAAATGACGTTCTGAGCAAGACTCATAGCTTAGCTATAAGCTCGGCGTTTTTAGGGCAAATTCCTTCATTTGGAGGGTCAAATTTGTGTTTCGGTATCTCAGTGAGATCAACGATTATTGACCTCATTCTGTAGAATCAACGAGATTTTGGTTTACAATTCCTTGCATCAACCACGCACGCTGCCTCACAATTGAATGTCCGTTTCCATGACTTCGATTGATTTGCAAGGTTTAAAGAAAATGTGAATATTTTCGAATTCCGATTACATTTGTCATTATTATTTTAATGGAGTTAAGAATTTTGTACATCAATGCTCTTATTGATAAATAATTCATGTTTGATCAAACTGGTGGGAATTTTTTTTCAAAAATAATAATTTTTTTCAGGAATAGTAATAGGAAGTTCTCCGCAGGATGACATTGTTGCACAGAATATGCAGAAATGCTGTTACTGTTCACTGAATAGTAATAGAAATGTTCCGTGAAAAAATTCTCAAGGAGATAATATGCTCCAACGGATGCATATGCCCTAGTACTCTTCAGAATGGTACAATAACAAAGCTGACTGAATTGAAAAAAAAAGGCAATTATCATCTCAAGTACATACAATCCAATTTGTATCGTGTATGCCAGAACTGCTTATTTAGTACAGTAGTAGAAAAATCACTCTATACATTTTGCAGCAAACCTCGGGAAAGAGTATATACCCTTTCTGAAAATGTGACCTAGTACGGGGAAGCCAGGCCAAACCTGATCATGCATGATATGTCGACGATTTAGGGGTTGAACTTCTGCTCAGGAGCACTTGTTGATGCCTGCATTTTCACACAACAAGCTCATCACATCTGCTGCAGGTTAATTATGAGGATGATGAGGAGTACACAACTTACCCCAACAGAAGTCACGAAGTTACAGACTGCACATTTCACAGATCTGGCTCCGTACTGGTACATCAGCAGCATCCTGCAGTTTCCACAATTCACATGTGCTACCTGATTTGCTGTCAAATAAATGTGACTTCGAAATATGTCATGGATTCCAAAGTACTGAGTTTATAACAATATGCATCAATGCTGCAACTAAAAGAGATACCTTCAAGCGCAAGATTGACTGTGTGACAACACGAGCATTGGACACTCATGGCGCCTCTAATGTACATGAGCAAGGTGTGGCAGCCGCCACAAATCAGCTGGGCCATCTCAGTACCTATAAAGAAACTTTTATATAAGCCAAATTTGTCTCAACTCGAGATTTTTTATATTCTGAGGAGAATCAAGAGGAACAAACCGGGAGGCGGCACAGCTGTCACAGCACTGCAGACTGCGCAACACACAGAGGTTGCTCCTGCTGGGTAGAGTAAGAGATTTCGACAACCAGAACACACAAGTTGGCCCTGTGAACCTAAGGCATTTGAGTTTTTATAGGCTGAAATTAGATGAACCTTTGCGCATAAACATGTATACCTTTACTGCTGCAATGTGAGCAGATTGTTCGAGATACATTTCCCAAAACAATCATATATTTCATGATGAATCTCACAGGAAATTTGCAGGAATCAAGTTGTCCTTATGTCATTTTCACTTATAGATTTCACAAAAATTACCTGCTACCATTATCTGTTAGTAATTGTGAAAAGTGAGAAAAATATTACCATTATTTCCTACTGCAGACGGTGGGAGCGGCTGCGGTGCAGGGGCAGGAGGTGTATAAGGCACTGGGGGGCTCGGATAAGGTGCAAGAGGCACAGGCATTATGAAGTCTCAACAAGGCAATCTTCTTCTATCCTTATCAAAACTCTAAATCAAATGCCTTCATATGCTGATGCCTGAATTCTATCTCCCATCCTCATCACTTCTGCTAAAAACAATCAACACCCAGTACCAGAAACATAGAGGCAAAGCGAATCAATATAGATTGGATTAAAGTCCACAGCAGGATAAGATGAAAATCTGAAAATTGACAACAATCCAGAAATGGTCTAACATGAAGTTTCAACCTTTCACCATTTAGCAAAAAAACCCACTTGGGAATTCTGATTTCCTGGTCAATTTTCTCCATAGAAGTATAATGCAAAAAATTTGGAGCAAGTTCAAACATCCACAGAAATCACTTTTTCAGAAGATGAACATGTACATATGGACAAAAGCTAAGTCATATCAATATAAAACAGCATCTGAGCACATTCAGTTTACAGATTTTGATGTGCAGGGATGATAAAAAGGAGAAAGCATTGAAGCAGTTTGAGATGAGAGCATTGGGTGAAGGAGTGGGGCAGACACATACCTTTGCAGGCTGCAGATGAAGTGGAGAGAGAGAGAGAGGATGATGAAGATAAAAATGGTATATTACTCTGCATCTTACTGGACAAATACCAAACCAAAGACATCATAAATTTTTGCTTAAGGTCATTTTCCTGGTTTCCAAATACCAAAGCACAACACCTATTTGTTCTCTCGTTCTTTTTTTTTCAGTTCTGAAAATTTTGATGTGAATTAATAAAAATTGTCAGAATTTCTCTTCTGTCACAATTTAAAATTTGTTTTACGACATTTATATGTCGGACAAATAATATTGTCTTAAGGAACATGTAAAAGTGGACAGAAGAAACACCGAAGTAATGAGTTCTAAATATAAGGTACTCTTATAGAGGAGTGTTCTTTTGAGGACATGTGTTTTTGGTGAAGGTGTAGGGACAAATCTCATCCATTAAATCATCATCCATCTAATCCCGTGCTTTGTGGGTGCGCCACGTGTCCCACTACCAAAATCCTGCAACCCACTACTATATTCTGCATACGTGGCGCGTTGTGACTGGTTGTACTCACATCCTCACTTCTGGAGGTGTCCTCAAAAGAACGCCCCCCTCTCTTATATATGTTAAGTAAAACTTCAAACAGTTTGCTTAATCTGTAGTGCATCTGTCTGCAACATCATTTTTTTTACACTCTTTACATTACAACATACCTTTAGGCTTTCATAGTTCAGCTAATTGGATTTATTGGTCCAGCAGACTGATGGCCTTTTGTGTGGTGCATTTGTATACCACTGCACGTGAATGATGCGTAACGTCGCATCTTCATTTCAAGTCGAACATTCATCTAACGAATTGGTGGTCGATATGAGTAACCTTCTGTTAGCCTAAACACTAAACAAGATAATCTTTTGTATTTAAATTGTTGATAGGACTTCTGATTTCTGAAGTTAGGATAAGATTTTCCTTATCACCATATTTTCTTACATCAATTCATGTCTATAAATTCTTATAAATAAAAAAAATCATGTCTATAAATCATTAGTTTTGTCATCAAAATACATTGCGAAAAAACAAATATAGATTTAGTTTAAGAGCTATCCTAAAAATTCTTATTGACAGTCTGTGTTTAAGAGCTATGCTAATATACCATGTTGAATTTGCTATCTCATATAAATTATTTCCCCATATTGACTCAAAAGCATAGGCTTGAGAGTCATGATTTGATAATCATATATAATGTAGCAATTATTCTTCTCATTTAACAATGTAGGACAATTTTTTCAAGTGCAATATTCCCGACAATTTAACTATGAAAACTTTGTGTTTATCTGTCTGTGTTTTTTAGATTAAGCTTTTAACTTTGTGAATTTACCAACGAACAAAAATTATGAGATGGAATTAAATGTGGTCCTAGGTCATGCCCTTCCATTGATGGAGCTTGTGCTGCGTCCCTCCTGCATTATTGCTGATCTGAGTTTGCACTAGACAGCTTTTCCACAACATTATGGATAAATGGGACCATTCATCATCACTTGATCACTACCACGTTATAGTTCATGACAAAGGAATACGTAACTTTCATCGTAAACAAAAAATACTGTTAAGTGTACTGATAACCTGTATCTATTAATGATAATGGACAGTTCTGCTACTCGTCATGACCGCAAAGATACCTCCGAATTAAATATAGAGGATCACTTGAGAGTACTTGAATGAACATATCTCATCTGCAAAACCGTAGGTTCCACACACCCATCCTGCTTTGTTGGTATTAGGCAGTAACAGGGTGCTTATCCCAGCAGCAATCTTAGCCTTTCAGCTTTTTGCTAGATTTCTTGGCTTTTGACTTTTGGCTTGCAAAATTTTCTTTTCGAGGGTTTTTTCTCTTCTTAGGTGCCACTAGTTCTTCCTCTTCTTCATCAGTATCACTGTCGGATCCATTGGCATCTTGGACTTCATTTTCTTGCGGGGTCACTACAGGTTCTGAATATGAGGTACAATACGTGGGGTCAATTTAGAACATGACTGTGTCATAAAGCTGTGACGAAGTTGTGATATTTATAGACAAAAATAATACTGAGATCTTAAGTAGTTAAGTTTAGAAGATGGTAAGAAAACCTAATTGGAACAAACCTTTTATGGTGAAGTTGGAATCGAGGACAACACTTGTCAGATGCTGCTTCAGGAAGACCTACATCGAGAAAAGCTTCAGTTCTGACAATATAATAGTTGATAAGAGAACGACTGATATAAAACGAGAACAGTCATGTACATCAGGTTTAACTCGTTGAGTATGTTTATAAATCCTGTAGTTTTAAATTTACAATGAAAATACACATGAAATTCTAACATACCGCAGAGAGAAGTTGCCTAGTGTGAATATCCCAAATGCGCAAGTAACTGTCCAACCCTGAACCACATGCCCAAGTCAATGAATAACCAAATCAAATGGTTTCGTCTAGACCATCTTTGAACAGATAAGCTCACCACATGAAGCTATGACCGGTAACTCTGGATGCCTGGCTATCGATCTAATGCTTCCTGAACACTTCCCAAGGAAACACCCGACCAGTTTCCCTTTAAAACAGAGTTTTCTTCAATCAAATACATTTTGAAAATTTATGCAATAAAACGAAAAATAAATTATATGCAAAAGGAGAGATTGATTGTCAGCAGATTGCAGGTGTTCAGTACCAGTGCGCACGTCATATGAAGCTAGGTCACCAGATCCATTTCCAATATATATTGTATTCCCATCCAAATCTTCAGTGATGGCTTTGATGGCCGTCTCACGGAAATCAAATGATAATACAGGTCTTCTTTGGGCAGATGAATCATAAACATGTACCTGTCCAGTTCATTGGTAGTAAATATTTAAGATTACAATTGCAGTCGTTTCAGTAAGATCTTCATTCAAATTTACCCTGACATGTGAAGCTTCAGAAACTTGACATTATAAAAAGTAAATCAGTCAATCATGGACGAAAAATTTAGAAATGTAAAAGATCATGGAATCAACACAAAATCAGCTATGAATTTCTAATTCAGAAAGGACTTTTCCCATGTAAGGAATCATGACCAGCACATAATCCAAAGAAAGAGAACATGTGAGTTTATTAAAAGACATTGAAGCATTTTACTTCCAATCAAAGCCTAAATGGTACATTCAAAATTTGGAAAGAAGTAAAAAGATACCTTGTGAAAATTTGTGCCACCCACAAATTTCCTATGATCATCTTTACTAAAAAATGCAGCTGATGTAAACCACGTCGGGGTGAAAATGCCAAGATTGTTTTTAGGGGGCTGCAATAGTCCATCCATAATAATTAATTTACAATAAATATACAATCCGATGCAATGTAGCCAAATAACATGGTGGTAAGCACTAGGAGAGGCAAATGCTCACAGCTTTTGCAGACCAGATTTTTGTAGTATTCTCAAGATCCCATACATTAAGTTCAACACCTTTCCTGCATAATAAGCGACAAAACATTTAGGATACACTCTGGTTTGCTTGAGCAGATGAAAGGAGGAACAACAAAAGGCACACATGAAACTAACCCCCCAAACAAGGCATGCTGCTCAGCTCCATCAATCTTGGAGCAGAAGACACTGCCAGATCCAGTTACTCTCCACATCTTTAAAGAACTGACATCGGTTTCATTTGATTTGTCTGAAGTGATGGCTTTGATATTTGCATTACCTTTAGCTGTGCAAGTCAGCAAAGTGCATAATCTGACAAAACACAAACAAATCAACTAGCTAAAATTTGGGTATACTGTTTTAAAAAGTTGGAATTCCTACAGATACGCAACGCAGTACTCTATAAATACAGGTCACATCCCACCCAGCCGATAAATATATACCTGGATGATGAATCAGGTGACTCCTTTCTAAATAGATGCAACCCCGTGATTGGATCACTGTCAGGCTCTTCACCTTCATTAATATTGGAAAATGATCCACGAGTATCCCCATTGATAGGACTCAATATCTCTACCTGCAAACCAGGTGTAAAAATGGTCTGAGCGCTGGAACATTTTGATTGAACGAAAACCAGTTTGCAAAGTATCTCATGCCAAATAAACTTACCATGCCGTTCTTTCTTGCAACTGCTAATAACTGCAGCCAAAATTCTCATAGTCAAAATACTGGTAATACGTGAGTATGAATAAGACTAGAGACTTATAGCTTGGCAAGCAAATACTCGACCTATGTGCTTGTGCTTGTCAACCAATTCCATAATAATCAATCGAGAAAATGCCATATCCCAATTTCCAATTGTACAAAATCGTGAACTGTGGCAGCCATGTGCATTTATACAACACCATTCCGTTTCAAATTACAGCCTTAATATCAATCTACAGCAAATTTTGCATCCTCATTACATCTCAAATTACAGCCTCAATCTACTGCAAAGGTTGCATCATCCTCACCAACGCTACTAATTCTTGAGCCATGGCAGCCTAATCACCAGCTCATAAGAACAACAAATCAGCATCTTCAACCTAACCTACCGACTCCATATGTTGAGTGATACAAAAAAAAAATCCAACAAGCTTTGATCTTTAAGCTAGTACGAGCAGTACCCAACATAATGACTGAAAAATCCTATTTTGAAAAAAATTAACAACAACAACATACAGGATCGATTCTGCGGTCATCAATGGAGGCCGCAAGCACTGATTTCGAAAAATCCGGCTCACCCCATCTCTCTACCACCTGTGGAGCACCTCCTAGCCTGTCCTTAACTTCAATTACTGAAAACCCACCAAAATCACAACATTCAATTCACCTTCAAACAAACATCCAGAAGCTTGCTATTTTCCCAAACACTAAACACAATTCGAGGCGTCAAAATAATACCTTTAACGAGTCCGAGCACATCAAAAGTCAAAGCTCGGAGCGGCGGGCAGCCTGGGCAATCGACTTTCGTCGTGCGCGGCATCGCTTACGAGTAGAAAGATGCGAACTTGGCGGCTTCCTTAACGAGCAGCTCAACGTTGAAAGGTTTTTTTGGAGGCGGCTGGTTTATGTTCTTCCTTCATATTTATTTTCTTTTTTATTATTTCCCAGAAAATATATTTTCAAAAAGATAGAAAAGCCCATCATGGTCGGCCCAATAGCGTTCATAGTACAAAATATGGTTTGATACTGTAACGATCCGATGCAAAGTTAATTTTTTGGTACAAAATACAAATTAATCATAGCTATTGATCTTGTGATTTGAATGGATGAGATTAAATCTTAATTTTTTAGTATTTTTCTTGGTGACGAATTATAAAATGAAACTAAAGAGCTATGTCGTCTTTTCATTTTTTGGCTCGAAAAGTGACGAACTATTAAGATAATTTTGACGAACTATAAAATAAACTGACGAATTATAAAATGATTTTGACGAATTTTGTATTTTGTATCAAAATTTAACTTTGTACCTGATCTTAAAGGGTTGTTTTAGATAATACTTTCAGAAAGAAAGCAAAGAAGACAAATAGGATGAATCTTCAAGATAATCAGATGCAATAAAAAGCCATTTACAACTTACAAGTACCACAGGTTCAGTCATTCATGAAGATTCTACAACAGAATGAGAAAGAAGACAGAACAGCTAACTTCAGCGTGAAGTTCCTGCATAAAAGTTTGTAGGAACTCATATGGATCAGGAGGGGCAAGTGCAGATTGGCTTAGTGCCTGTTGAATGTCCGTTTTGTTTGGAACTAGTGTTCAGTCTTGATGATCAGCATCTGCAGTGTCAGAGTTTCCATAGATAACTGATATGTAATGGCCGACTGTTTTCAGTGTGAGGCCTGGGAATTTATGAGAGCTACCAAGGTCCAAGTCGATCTGGATAAACGGCCATTTCATGACTTGTGCTGCCTCGCACTCTTCCCACCCATCGCCTATTACACAGAACTGGACATTGGGGCTACAGAAACGGTCCTTTATTTGTGCAAAACAGTGATACTTTCCCACTTCCCACGAGCTGTAAACTGAAGCAATTATAAGGATGTCAGCAGCAGTCATTGGAATCACAATGTCTATGCAAGGTAATGCTAGTTCAATGTGGAAAAGAAAGAGCACATAAATCAAGAAAATATGGAAATGTATGAAGCAAGAATAACGGGGAAATTAGGCACATACCATTGTCGTGTGTAAAGAGATCATCAAGTTGAAAGAGTACGCATTTAACAAGGCTGGGAATCAACGATCCAGAAGTCACCAAAATGTTAATACGCTGACATTCAGTATCTGACTCCTTGTTCACTTCAGAACACTGCTCCAAAAAAGACCGTGCTGCAACCAATAGTTATTAAGGTGAGATACTCATGAAGAGTAAAAATCAGCAGCCTAAACTAACGAGGTGAAATATCAACAGATATGATTTTTTCTGTTACAAAGCCAATTGAATAATGTACAATACCAAGGTTGAATACCAGAGGAGAGCCATCCATCGGTAAATTTGTCAGTCAGTTCGTACAATTCATTCCACTCTCTTATTGTATCCTGATCAACAATATTTCGCAGACCCTGTGTGATATAATATGAACTGAGCTATATTTTATAGTCTTTTCAGTAAACACGATGAAAGTATTATATGTTGAAATAACCAATATCATTGTTTCTGCCATTCCATAGTCATGACTCATGCATGCTAGTCAAACAAGACTTCAGAGGGTACATACTATCAAGGTCAAATGAGTTAACATATATCATTTGATTACAGAAAGCGAATAGATCCTTTATGAATGAGACGAAGGCAAACAGTAGAGACATGAACCATATCGTACAATTAGACACAATCAGCCCCTTTATGAAAACCAACGAACAAATATCCCCAAGAACAACAAGGTACACTGTACACCCAGAAATATATCAGCTTCATAACAATAGTGTAAAATGAATCTAACCTGCTGGTATTTCTTGGATACCATGCGGTAGCGATAAGCTAGTTTTCGTTTGTTTAAATCATCAGCAGGAGGGCCGAGATTGTCATTTGTGAAATCATAATCACCAAGATCTCGCCCATCATCATATTGAACCAAAGTATCCAAAGAAGGGCTATTGTAGTTTTCAACCTACACGACAAACAATTTACTCAATCCAAAGTGCACCAAACTGAATGAATGCTCAAAGTGATGCAGAAAGGCTATAAATTTGAATAAGAAACACACCTGCTCATAGAAGAAATGATCATCGCAAATCTGAAGGATATGCTTCTCCCACATTTTCCCTATCTCAATACCTTTCTGCACATCCTTTGCACCATTAAATCCACCAGCATAGCTACCGTTCAACAAGGACTTGAGCAAAATGATCGTTTCGTCCATGTCCCATATGTACACAATCTTCGCCCCTTTACGAGTCCCCTCAGGAGGCTGACTCTCCATTTATCCCCACAATTCAAACCCCTAATTGCTCCTGAAACACAACATTACCACACAACATCATACTCAATTCTATTTCAAAAATAAAATTGATTTTCACATATCACCAGAGGCATAGCATATCCTTCAAACGCGGAAATAAATGGAATCATTGGGGAAATTTTCAAATATTCTAGGTCAGAAATTGCATCGAAAAAAAGAAAAAAAAAGACGAGGATAAAAATTACTGAATTGATGCAGAATTAATCAAACCTGGTGAAATTGAGAGCCGTAAACTCGACCGACAGGCGACAGCGGATTGCTCGTCCAGCTCTCTTCACTTCTCTTCCGCGTCGTCGTCAGACGTCAATGCACGACAACCTCGAAATTTTAAATGGGCTTTATCACAAGCGCCATGCCCAGCCCAACAATGAAAAAATATAGGCCCAAGTCAGTGGCAGCGTCTCGGGCCAAAAAAGCCCAATTCTTTTCAGCCAACAATCCAATCGTTTCGGGGCAGACAAGCATCCAGAAAATACTGGGGAACAAAAACTCAATTGTGAGGAAGAAAAAAAATTGCAGCGAGAATCTGATTCCCAAAATCCCCATCCGATCTTTTTCGTTTCCTCTCTGGAAGTCAATAGTTGTGTTAAAGGTTGCCATGGGTTGTAATTCGAGGGACAAGCACTTGCGAGCTAATCGAAAAATCCGATCGGCGAAACCGGAATCCGATTACCCGAATCCAGTTGAGAGAGCTGTGGAAGAAGCTAATCCGGTGAGTGAATCCGGTGTTGTGATCCCGCCGGAGTACGAATTGGATGGGAAGTGTGTGGTTGGGCCGAACCCCAGTTTGGATTTAAATGGTTGGGGGTATTGTACGGAGGATCAATTGGAGATGCTTTTGTTAAGAAATTTAGAGTTTTTGTATCGTGAGGCGATTGGGACGATTATGAGGTTGGGGCATAAGGAGGATGAGGCGTTGAGGGCTGTGTTGAAGAATGGACATTGTTATGGTAGTATGGATGCACTATCGAATATAGTGATTAATGCTGTGACTTATTTGAATAGTGAGTTTGGATGTATTGATGATGATGATGATGAGGAAGGGGAGGATTGTGAGCTGAATTTTGAGAATTTGAGGCAGCTGGCTGAGTATTCAATTGGTGGGATGGTGTGTTTGTTGCAACAGATTAGGCCGGATATGAGTAGAGGGGATGCTCTTTGGTGTTTGCTGATGGGGGATCTCCGTGTGGGTAGGGCTTCACAGGGGCATAAGAAGTCTTGTTATGGAAATGGACCAGCAGCTTGTGGCAATGATGAGAGTGATGACGATGCTGAGAGTGGGGAAAGCAGTGGGTCTCTTGAGGGTCAGATAGGTGTTACTAGTGAGCTTGGGATTGGGATTCCTCCAGGACTTTGTAGGTTTCATGGTGGTTGGGGTTTTGGAAATGGGAAATCTCCTGATCACTATGGTATGGCAAAAGAAGTCCAGTGCCCGAAGAGGTTTGACCTCCCTCCTCCCCTGAAGGGAATGTTTAAAAGAAACGTCTCAGCTTTTGCTGCTGGCCTTCAGTCCAATTCTAGGAAGTTACAGATACAGTCCCAGGCTTGTCCGAGTGTCTTGTCAAGTGGGGTTTCACAGACTGGGGCGGCTGTGACAGCTGAAGTTAGTGAAGAGCACAGAAAGGTGTCGGACAATGGGCTGACGTTAGATGTTGTATTATCAATGTTGAATAAGTTTCAAGAAATGAAGTTGGATGAAAAAATTGATAATATTGGGGACAGTCAGACAGAGGAAATGAACGCTACTCTGATACAGCAGATAAGAGACCTTGAAAAACAAGTTGAGGAGCGAAGAGAATGGGCTCGTGAGAAGGCAATGCAAGCAGCTAGAAAGCTTAGCAGTGACTTGACTGAGCTCAAAATATTGAGGATGGAAAGAGAGGAAGAAACCCAGCGCTTAAAGAAAGGTAAACAGAATCTGGAAGATCCAACAAAGAAAAGGTTCTCGGAGTTGGAAAGTGCTTTAAGGAAGGCAAGTGGGCAGGTTGACCGGGCTAACTCTGCAGTAAGAAGGCTTGAAAATGAAAATGCAGAAATAAGGGCTGAGATGGAGGCTGCAAAGTTAAGTGCATCAGAAAATGTGAAAACTTGCTTGGAAATTGCAAAGAGGGAAAAGAAGTCTGTGAAGCGATTGCTGGCTTGGGAGAAGCAGAAGATCAAATTGCTGGAGGAAATTGCTACAGAGAAGAAGAGGATTTCAGAACTAAGACAGGAGATAATTCAAGCTGAACAGGCCCAGAAAGTAACTGAGGTTTGTCGATTCGTGATGCATGTTCACATACCTTACGTTTAGATAAGTTTAACTTGCAGATTGATATTTCCCATGTTCATGTTAAATCTAATTAAGTTAGATTACTGCAAGCTGCATGAGCCATATGATTACGATATTTAGCTGCCAATCTTAAATATGAAGTTGCATGCAGGAGGCAGAATCCAACTAGGTTGGTACTAAACTTTCATATAGAATTACTATATAGACCCCGAAACTACCATATCGATGAGACAGATCGACAGTTTACAGGGGTAGTTAGGGATAAACGTCACTAGTGTGTACTGGAATAACCTAACTACTTCACAACTTTACCAGTTACCGTTTGAAGTATTGCATATGCATAACGGTTCCTGGTTAGATTTCTAGGACCTGTGTAGTAAAAATAACTTCATTTCTTTACAAGTATTCTTTTTGCGGTAGAAAATGAGTTTAAAAGCTGAATGATTGTTTCTATGAATCTTTTTTTTTTGGGTAAAAATATTCACGTTTAGGGGGACTTTAGTATGCATGCCAACACACTAAGATCTCAAGGTATGACATGTGACTTTGTAGCAGGCTAAGTGGAAGCAAGAGATCAAGTCTAAAGATCAGGCCATTTCCGAATTGGAGGAGCTAAGGCGAACTAAGGAAGCCAAAGAGGCTGACTATAAGAGGAGGCATGAAGCTTTGCGGCTCAAAATAGAGATAGATTTCCAACGCCATAAAGATGACCTTCAAAGACTTGAGCAGGAACTCTCGCTTCTGAAAATATCTGCTAATCATGTTTCTTCATCGTGCATCAGTAACTCTGACAATGACAAGCCCCAGAAAGACACAATTGCAAGGATGCTTAATGAACTAAATCTCTTGGATGATTCATTTGAAACAGAAGAATACCTGAATCGGGAGTGCATAATCTGCATGGAAAATGAAGTGTCTGTTGTATTCCTTCCTTGCGCCCATCAAGTAATATGTGCCAGCTGCAATGAAACCTATGGAAAGAAGGGGAAGCCTACCTGTCCAAGTTGCCGCATACCCATCCAGCAGAGGATCTGTGTTTTTGGCGCAAGCTATTAAACAAAGTAATCGCAGTTTTGACACCATTAGTATCTTCTCCAATGCATGGACGGTTAAGGTGCCTGCAACCAATAGTTACAATCAAATACTTCCTCAGTTTGTGTGTGGGAGACTTTAGTACTTGTACCTAAATAAACTCAAATCTGGTTTGAGCAATGTTGCGTATGCACTCATTCTACTGTTGTTGATTGACTCTATACACACATACGTCGAGCAATTGGGAAAACCAGTTTCAGGGAAACTGCTGATTGTCATTCTTTTACAGTGTTACCTGACCTTAAACTCATGGGTCCTCGTCCTCCCAACTTTTGTGATCAACTGATAATTCTTGATAAACAAGGAACTGGGTCCTATATAGGAGGACAAGGTCAGATATATAGAGAGTGCTCAAGCCTTTCGTCCACTGCAATAAGAGTCTTATTATTGGGCTACTTTACCTTACAGGATGATGATGATGATGAGAAGTGCCTTTTGACCACACCTTTCTAAAGCAAAACCACTACAACTGATTTCTTTTTCCAGGATTCGTAATGAGAACATGACGCATTGGGATTGAAAAGAGAATGATACTCAGCAACTCGCTTTTTGTGAGGCCCCGTCGAGTTGTTACATAAAAGCAGTACTTTAAGTTCCTTTCTCAGAGTTGTTCACACTGGTATACAACTTCAGTGTCCAGTCAGAGTAGCATTGCAGTTCAATAACTGGTAAAAATGGGAGGGAAAGGAAACCCGGAGATGTCCATTTATTGCCAACAATGAAGATTTACTGAAAACAAGACTTATAGACTGGTATACATTCCAAGTACAAATTGTAAAAGGCATTGCCTTGGATACTGGACGCGTGCTCTGACAATATAACTAAATTACTATTAGCAAATTCAAGTTTCATCCTTTGCGGCATTTTGACTGATATGCTGAGGTCTGAGCTCTGGAAAGTGCATGTATTTTCAGAACAGCTTCTGATTGTTCAACAGACTGTAGTCTTCAAAGGGTATATCATCATTTCCCCAAAATCTCATGTAGTCAACATTTTCAGGAAAAACACAGGACATGTCTATTCCGGTTCCAGTTCCACCGAGTACTCCTTCAGTAGCTGAAGTCCCTTGGTTCACATTTGTAAATGAAGTGCAAGGTGAGATTTGGCCATAGGGCTGCGATATGACCATTGGAGTTACCAGCTCATCGTTCCGAGGATATGGTTCCCACGAAGCTGGTTCTTCTAGTGAATTCTCCTACAACAAGAGGAAGAACATAAGCTTAAGAATTAAATATGGTTTAAGTATATTTTCAAATAAGAAGTCATTCAGAGGTGATTAGCTTATGTTACCAAAGAGGAGTTGAGAATCAAATTGGGGGAGACCCAGAAATGCAAAGGATTTGTATAGCTTATAAGCTCAGATGACTGTTCTCCTATGGGAGCTGCAATGCTGTATGGAGACTCATTTGGGGTTGAGTACTGGCTCTCATAATTTGGCTGAGCCGGACTTTCGGTAGAAACGTGAGATGGCTCAATGACTGAGCTCGTAGCCTTGTTTCTCGACGCGTATGACTTGTCACTCCTTTTCTGGACGCGACACAGCGCAAATGCTCCCTAGACATTGGATGAAATCATCAGCTACAGCTACAGCACTGGGAATGAAGAAAGCAGGAATATGCACATTTAGCATGACACTTACTCGGAACTGAGGCATTCCTACTACAGTATCAGGAAGATCATCACAGAGGCGATACTCGTGCATTACCCAATCCATTCGATCCCCGACTGGTGCTCTTCCCCGATAGAAAACCAATGTTTTGCGGTAGCCAGTGACAGACGACTGACACACAATTTTTCTATCCTTTCCTGTGGCTTTCCAGTAGCCAGCTCTGGTAGCTCTGTTGGTTCTAGAACCGTGTGGGTACTTGCGGTCCCGGGGACAAAAGAAGAACCACTCCATGTCCATGCTTGGAAGAAATGATAGCTCTGCAAAAGAACAGAACACAACATGTTCAATACAAGAAACTCATATAGGAATCTAAACAAAACTTTGATCACAGATAAAGTTGTCAGTTCTGCACGCATCAAATCTTTAAAAGGGTAAAATTGGATGTCATGCAAGATTTTGATCCAGCAAAAAGATGTATGCCCCAGTGAAGAAAAGAATAAAAAGGCATAATACCAGGCAATTCCCAGGGATCAAACTTGTACAAATCAATGACAGGAATGACTTCAAGATCAATCTTGAGTCCCTCGACTTTGCGTCTCAAGTAATAATCAATCAGTTCTTCATCGGTCGGGTGGAATCTAAAACCAGGAGGCAATGATCCTCCTGACATTATTATAAGTATTGCCGAACACTATCTGAAAAAGTAAACAAGTTGGGAAATTTGTACACGCCTGATGGAAATCAAAAGAGAAGAAATATTGACAGAGAGAATTGCAGCAGCAGCTAAGTGCCTAGAGTGTATGTGTTGAAAATCTGGAAAATCCAGAAGTAAAAGCTTTTCTCAACACAAAACTTTTTTTCAAGGATAGAAGAATAGAAATTCCACAGAATGCATCCGTTGTTCAATACTATCATCTTCCTTTTGCCTTAAAACTATATGTGTCTTTCTGATCCAAACCCTACAACACCAATTAAGCCAAGAAGCTAACAAGCCAGTGCTTCAAGCTTGAAACTTGCAAATGGGTTTGATTCAAAAATTAATATTAAGTGGAGTGATGTGATGTGTTTATGGAGGAAGAAAATGAAGAAGAGAGGGAGATGTTTTGAGAGGCTGGAAGGTATTATTTATAGTAAGAGAAAAAGCTCCTTTGAAGGGGGGGAATCAACTGGAGACACTGGCTCACCGAAAGGCTAATTTGAGATTGCTTGTGCATCAAAAATTCCAAAGCAGCTGCTTTGGCCCCATCTCAAACCCCCAATCGTACGTGTGTTCACACTCTCACATTGTTGTGCTAGCTTGGCTACTATCAAAGTATATAATTCCCTCCAAATGAAATGTGACCGTTAGTGATCTCTAAAAGCACATGTATGAATAATTTCACATATACCCAAAAAAAAATGTAGTTCTTATGGTACGTATGTTGATTCGGGTAAGTGTAAAGTAATATGGTGTTTGATTTGGAGGCGATTCTGATCATTGTGTTTCCTTTTTTATCAAATATTTACGATTCAGGTGAGTGTAAAGTAACATGGTGTTCGAGAACTAGAAACTTGATTCTCATGGTGTCTTGATCTTTTTCCTATCTTTTATGCTCTCTTCAAACTAAACAATTTCAGCCAATACACGTTAAAGAAAGTTAGAATATATCATGATAAGGAAATAAAACATGCAAATGCAAGCTATATATATTTCAATAGATATATAGAAAGAGAGTGATACATCTTCCAAGTACTCCATTTTTTCAACTATATATTCCCAAATTGGTGGTCCGGTAACTGTCAAACGTATGTGGTCCTCTCAACAACTTCACAAATCATCAGCACCTGAAAAGATGGCTAAAGTGATGAACTTGAAACAATCATATACCGATCATCCTAGCTACACCCTATATATAATATAAACCCTAAAACGTAGTGATTAAATTCTCCAAATTTGATAATGAGTTGAAAGTAGTGGAAATGTATGCAAGTTCAGATTTCAGAGTATTGAACTTGACGTGGAAGCAGCTCAAATCCAGAACAGCCCGAGTCAGACAAAAACACTTTTGTATAAGACCTTTTATTAAGGTGATGTTATCATGTTGGAGAGCCTTCTTTTGGGAGGCCATTATTGTTTTAAAAAAAAGAGAGAAAAAAGGAACAAGTTGAAAGTGCTGATTAGAGTGTTGATAACGTACAACATTATTGGCTTTTGCTTCTTTTTGGACCAATCATGCCCTAATTTTGAGAGGTTATCTTTTCTTTTTGAGGTCTTCATTTCACATTTGACACAAATCAGCGCTTAAGAGGCTCAAGTTTGCAACTTTTTTGTGTAGATGCTAAAGTTGTACGTGAATGTTAACGTCAACATTTAATCTTTCAAACATCCGTAACATTGCTTTATATAGAGGAGCGTTTAAATGAGACAGCCAAAATAAGAATGAGACAGTGAGGCACGATTTCAACCACACATCTAACCCCCAGTGCATTTGTGGCGCGCCACGTGTTCAAATAGTAAAACCCACTACTTTTGAAAAAGTAGTGGGTTTTACTATTTGGACACTATTCACTGCCATGTCAACCAAATGAGTGGCTCACGTGCCTCATTCTACCAACCATGCCTCAACCGAATGCTCCCCGCTTTATATATCATTATGTGTGACTCAAATTTTACATATAATAGATACCCCACGTCATATTCTAATATAATTTGCACAATTTTTTTTTGATATGGGGTTAATTGTTAGAATTAGTATCTTTTAACAGAGACTTGAACCTGAGAGCATATTGTCACCGGAGGAGTGTCCAATCACTGGAGTCACTTACTTCATCATAATTTGCACAATTGATTATGAAATGATCGAACACGACTATAAAAAAAATCATATTTACTACCCCTCGACGCGAGGAAATGAAATGGACGGTCGAGTAATGGCTAGTCGAAAAGGCTCGAATATTACACTAATGAAATATGTCAATATTGCTTTGCCAGTTGACATTGCACTGTATTATATGACATTCTCATGGAACATATTCTGAACAGAAAGTTTTCAGCATATAAATTCTAATAACTATTCCTTGCAACAAATGATTATATAACATATATGGCGACAAATCAGTAGACCTTAAGGACATACGCTTCGTACGTATTTAATGTGTTGTATGTAAAAGGTTCAAATAGTGAACAAATTATATTTGTGTGTCCAGCAGAGCGTTCAAATGTGGCAGTGAGATACGATTTAAGCTACATATCTAATTTTTCGTTTTTGTGGACTTGCCACGTGTCTTACTATCTAAAACAAAAAACAAAAAACTTTTCCTGCAATATTCCCTGCCACATCATCAAAATGAGTGGCCCAAATCGTGTCTCACGTGCCTCATTCTATCAATCCTGCTTCAACCAAGTGCTCCCATGTATGTCCAATAGTATGTATACTGTTTCTTATGATAGATTTATATATAAGTACAATTTTTTTATAGTTCATACATTAAATTTATTTCTAGCTAGAGATTCTCTAAATAATTTCAATAGAGTGCTTTTAAGTCCAATGGACGGTTAGTAAGACCTAAGAGTATCTTCTTGTCATTTTTTGTGTTTTGTCTCAAGATGGAAGTGTCAATTTGTACTTCATCCATGTTGCACGCTCGAGTGTCTTTTTGTCAAACATGTCTCCAACATGTTTCAATAATAATGCATCATCTCTAGCTAGGTGGATCCATTAACTTCCAATCTTTCAAACCACATGGTTTTTTATATTTATAAATCTTTAATTAGGAAAATCAAAATCAAATCTAGCCCAACTCAGTTTTTATGGGCCTCCATCTAAAAATAACGGCCGACCCATTCGGAGATTAATTAAAAATTTAATGATATTTTTACAATATGCATAATGCATATGAGGGGAGCACTCGGTTGAGTCAGAGTTGATAGAATAAGGCAGTGAGCCATTCATTTTGTTGATGTGGCAGGGAATAGTATCAGAATAGTGGTTTGTTTTTTGCTTTTTGAATAGTGCAGAATTTTGGTAGTGGTACACGTGGCGCACCCACAAAGCACGGGGTTTAGATGTGTGGCTCAGATCGTGCCTCACTTGCCTCATTCTAATTTGGGGTGTCAACGCTCTTGATGCATATGATATAAAACTATTTATTTTCAAATTCAAAGTAACAACGAGAAGTTTTGAATTTGTGTATTTTTAATGAATTAGGGAAACAACTCAAATTTAAAATAGGGACAAAGGACACCTCCAGAAATGAAATGAAGACGTATGGACAAATCACACAACATGTGTTACACATTTTATTAGACTGAATACTCCTTTTAGAAACTTGCACACTTATATAATTAGTGTCTCTCTAATTTTTTTTACGCACACCAAATCGTCGAACTTAAGTCAGTGTCTCCAAGTATTATGACAGTGAACAGTGATCAGTCATGACATAGTGTGCAAGTGCATCCATGAACACCAAAGCATGTCCAGCTTATAGCTGAAGCAGGTTTGAAGTTTTCATATTTATCAACACAAAACTTATCACATGTTGATGAGCTGCACCTTATTGGCAGTGTGTTTTTCAGAGATATGCATTTTATAGGCCCGACTTGACAAGCTACACTCGCGATTCCTGCACATATCAAACGTTTAATAAATACCGAAACAACATATATTGACCGCTCTTGCATAAACATTTCAAAATGAAATGAGACTAAGCTAGTTCAATAATATTAATTAAAGACATCTCGCATATCGTACGTAACGCACCTGTCATCAGAAGAACGAGCACGAATGTAGCGTAAGCGAAGGAATTATTCATGACTGTTTTTAGAGAGGAGTATCAGTACTGTAATTAGTTTGCAGTCTGGAATGCTTGGTGTCTTATATTTATAGGCATATTGAGAGCTTGACCTTTGATTTTTTTTATTTTTAAAGACGAAGCATTAATTGAGGTACATTTTTTTTATTATACGTACGTTTTCCACGAAGTTTGGCAAACAGCGAATTTCGCCTCTGTGTCTGAATATTCAATAATACTCGTATACAACACGTTGGAGGTGTGCAAAAAGGAACCAAAGTAGAGAACTGAACTTTGGGATGATGTTTTTAATTATTTCAGAAAGTGGTTCTGAGTCTTACTTTTGTTCAATCCAACTCGGGAGGATATGAGTTTTTAATTTTTATTTATTTATCAAATGATAAGAAATTGCGCATGATGGATATTTTCAGAACTTTTTTAGGGGCCAACTTTCAGTTAGCTTCTAATCCACTTCTTATTACTCTCATGTAACTTTCATAGGAAAGTACCAAAACACGCTCTTAGACATAAACAGGTCAACTGAAACATGCTAATAAAATGCAAGGAAATAGATAACAGTCGCAAATTATGGATATATTTTGATGAAGAAACCTAAAACAAGATCAATAAGCACTGATGCAAGAAGAGCTCTTCATGGCTCTGAATTTCAGCTTGTGATAGTTTCACCTTTTTTTTTTCTTTCAATAGCTTGTGCTGTATATATGGTGTAATTATATAAGATGATACTCAAAAGTACTTCTTTCTAATACAGAATTTGCTAAAATTTGTAAATCTGAATTACAAAAATTTATATTTTTATTTGCTCTGGAAACCATACTGGACCAAACTTCTATAGCCAAGGCTATATGTATATGACATTAACTGTAGAGACATACACAGATGAGTTAGAGTGTTAGACAATAGGGCCTTAATTAAGGCCTGAAAACAGGCCAGTAGTTCCAACTTTCAATTGCAAAACACCGATAGTTCGAGACACCATTGCGTATTTTTTCTAATTATTTTTGACGAACTATGTCGTATTTTTTATTTTATTTTCTAGCGACGAATTATAACTTGCTTTTGACGAATTTTGCATTTTACACCAAAAATATTATTTAGACCTGATCTTTACTTATCTAAATAAAACTTACAAACAGTACACTTTATTATATGCGTATACATTCAAATTAAATAATCAATAATGTAATCGTTTTTATTACTTTATTTTATTTGGCTAATTTATCAAATGACGATTCATATGATCTAGAGAACAGAACCACCCCAGCACCACCATTGGATTAATTTATAGCCGCATTTCGCTATCTAAATAAAACTAACGAACACTACCACAACCTCCACCAATGAACAACTAAAAACAAAAAGAGCCCCCAAAGGAGGTCAAATAAACAGAAGAAGAAGAAGAAGCCTTTCCCCCCAACCCTAATCCACCAATTTTTTCTCAAAATCATACGACAGATTTCGTTATGGTTGTCAATCGTAATTCTGGCATCTCCTGTTCAGCCTCTTGATAATATCTACTAAGGCTGTCTGTGGCTAACTCCATTAAAGCATCCCCATGCAGAATCGATCAGCATTTTTTTTTTCTTTTCCAAAATTGTAGAGGTGGCTTTGTGTACAGAGATGTCATTGTTGAGTGAGGATACTGCTACTGCCTACTGCGTTTATACTCTTCAGAAATACTTCCCAGATGACTTCCAAATTCTTCCTTCTAGGGACACCACCATGACAGTAACATCATCATGGTACTTCCTGCGATCTCCTTGTGGGATATCCAACAGCTCATGAAGGTCCATTCCTGCATAGAGGGTAAATATAAATGAGTCACTAGGAATCACAAAAGAGACGAAATGCAGTGTTCCCAGATACAAGCATGGAAAGACAGTGCTTTACATTATAAAAGGTAGTCCAAACAAGACCATGACGAGTGTTATGTTATAAAATAAGTAGTCTCATTATAACTCAAATACAAAACTACTACTGAGGAATAGAATGGTATCACACAGCAATAAGATAGTGTAGGTTCTTCAGAGGAACATCATGATCATGATTTTAGATGCATAATACCTTTTCTTTGACCTGTGTGCAAATATACTCTGTTAATCTCACTGCACTGATTTTCTTATAAACAAAAGCTTGAACTGAACTCCATCTAAGTATCATTTCTATTATCTCACAGTCTAGCTTTTTTATTTACATGAAAGCATGAAGCCACCCTCAATATTTCATTCATGAGCATTGTTGACTGGCTATATCATGAATTTAATGGTAAATTAGTGGGTACAGTGTGCATACATGCTCACAAGTCAGAACAAACATCCCAAGGGTAATAATCTATGTATCTTTCACTAACTTATATATCATAGAAAAAACATGCAAATTGGAAGCTAGGGCATTTACACCAAATATTGAGATTGATAAAATTGTGTAGTCCCAATGAGATGTTTACTCTAGAAAATAATTCACAGTTTGCAATGTGTAGTTAAGTAAACTCACCCGCTTTCTTGGCTGCACGAGATAGGAGCTCTTCTATCAAATGTTGTGCAGGATCCCCTTCTGGAGACTTCTCCATAAAACTCTCAACACGAGAAACCACTTCTTGGTTCGTCAAATACTGATATAGACCGTCAGATGAGAGGACCAAAAACTGGTCTCTTGGACAAAGCTTATGGTGGCGCAGTGAAGGTGTACAAGATAAATATGGTGCTGTGCCAATATAATCATTGCGGAAAATTTCCAGCAACGGGTCATTCCACTTCGGCTGCAGCAATGCATATGACATATTAGGATGTATGTTTCCAACTAAATGTTACATAAACTGAATGTGCACGCCCTACATAAATATTGAAGTAGGAAGCCACATTGAATTGCGTCTTTATCGCTACACACGACTTCCAAAGACACTAGCATGGCAGTTCAAATATATCGTGAATGAAAAGGAAACATGCAACATTTATGCATTACCCTACTGAATACACTTAAGAGTTTCAATTCAAACTTAATCTTATGAGATCACTATCCAACTACAAACAAGCAAGACATTTCTTTCATAGCTGAGCTTGGTTGAGCCTAATTCCACACCACCAAGTAGTATCACTTAAGATTCAGTTAGCTGACTTTAACTTGTAGAATGTAATAAACCAAGCAATAAAATTATACAAAGTGACAAACCTGTTTGAGAAACCCAGCTCCAAATGCTCTGGTGACCTTAAGCCGACCTTTTACCCTATCATTAAGGATGCACTGGCTGTCATCCGGATGCTCATTTTTTATTCTTAGAACTTCCTGCATAAAGTACACTTAACATTTGACAATGGATTCGTGAATACAATCTGCATTCTTTGGAAAGTACAGAACGAGAACCAAGAATAAAATCTGCATTTGTTATAATTCTTGAAGTAAGAGCTCATATACAAACTTAAAGCCTTTCTTTTATCTAGGGGACCTTATGGCCAGATGTATAGTCATCCAACAACTGAATGCTAGACATATCATCGTACTTAGTGCATCTCTCCTATTGGGACACAAACTTAATTCAGCACATATAAGTGCAACTAAAGTTATCATACGTAGAAAAGACAAGAGGATTTCATGAAGACCATGCAAGCAGTACATTGTGAGTAAATTACCTCTTCAATGCTTGTACTATGGTCAGTAGACAACTGCAATGCTGCAAGCTTCACAGCCTGAGCAGAATTCCTGTGAATCATCTCATTTACTTTCTCACTTAATGTTTTTGTAGGCTCTTCAACTATTACCTCCGTACTTGATCCATTTTCTGCATGCCCCTCCAAGTCGGTGCTTGGACCAACTACTTCTTGTTCAGACTGAGCAACAATGGCTCGACTATCACCCACATTCATCACATATACATCCTCATCTCTCATCAACACGACCAGCAAACATGAACCCATCAGTGCTAGCTCTGGATTCCGATCAAGAAACTTATCAGTCATGTCTAAATAGGCAGCCTCCGTCAGGTCAAGTGCTCTTGACATTGCATTCAAAACTAACTCATGATCTATTGGGCCAACCTTCCGCTTCTTGCCACTGTGAGGAGGCCTCTCCTCCACTTTATCCCCAATGTTTTCTTCATATTTGTTAGTCTCCAAACCAAACTTCCATGGAAACAACAGTTTCTTACCATGACCCTCCTTATGCTTACTATTTGCTAACAACTTTAATCTCAATTTCGACAACAACAACCACCTTCTATTAGCCGCAGAACCTACTTTGTTTACACTAATGGCATCATCCACTGAAAATGCAAATCTCTCAGATCCAGACAAATCAAGCCCATCATCAGGGTGATCTTCAGCTAGCAACTCCCAGAGTCTCCTCCTCCTATCAATTTGCTCGGTGTGAAATGTCACCTTCTTCTCTGCTCCTTGCACCATAGGTGGCTGCGCGCTAATTTCATCTACACACACAGATGCCACATTTGTGGGTTGCTTCTCCTCCACCTCCACCTTCACCTCCCAAAACAATCCCTGAAGCTCATTATACATTGCCCGGTAGAAATTAGCCATCAAAAACTCAGGTGCATCCGGACCATTGAACCCATCGTAAATGCCAACAAACAACCACCCATGCTCTTCTGATACCACCACGTGAACTCGATCCTCCCCTGCCTTTCCGAGCGCCCACTGTACATTGCTCTCTTCATGATTCCTCACATCAGCCTCCATCCCATGCCCCATCACAGGAACTTCTTTCCTACCAACAAAGTTGAAAACCGGCACAACCCAAGGCTGCTTCCTCTCAGGAATGCTCTTGTAAAATTTCTTCCTAAATCCAGAAATCCCCTTCCTCCTCTTCGTTTTGGCATACATCCCACCCAATGGAGCCGAAAACGGCACCTGATCCGATCCCGCCATGCTCAGATTTCCTTCTAATGGTCCGGACAAGGCCCCTCGCTCGATCGGCCCGGACATGAAAAACCCTCCGTCTCCTGCTACCGCCTCCCCCGTCCTCGAAACATTCGGCTGCAACGGCAGAGCCGAAAACGACGAACTGCTCTTAAACATCCCACTCACAACGCTCTCAGACTTGCAAAAACTGCTCGAATCAACCCCAGCCCCGTCCTCGTCCACATCCAGCTCCAGCACCGTCCTCGGCGTGAAACAGTTGGCACTAACTGACGCACCTGAAATCGACCTGAATCCAGTCTCCGGCTGGCCTGTTCGACTCTTAACAGACCCCTCGTGATGAGCAGGAGAGTAGCGGAGCGAGTGGGATGGAGATAGGAACCGATCGGAGGGAGTTGGGGACAGAAACCTAGCGGATGAGCGGACGTAGCAGAACGAGTGTCCTAGGGTTTCGTCCAATGGCTCCGATGAGGTGAATAGCACATCTTGTTGCTGGTGAAGCTGCTTCTGGTTGTCCTTGGCTCCTTCGGGTCGGTTTGCGGCGGATGGGTCGAAGCAAGGACACAGCTGCGAAAAACTCCCTCCCATCACATTTGAATTCTACACTCCAAACACACACTCACTCTCGTCGGAGACGGCAACGGCAACGGCGCCGACAGATTTTCTCTCAGAGAAATTTTCCGGCAGGGTAGAGAGAGAGAAAGAGAGCCCAAAATCAGAGATTGGAAATGGTCTCGTTAGTCTTCCCTCTTTCGTTGCTCAATATTTTATTTATTAATTTTCTATTCGAGGAACAAATAATTTAAGTAGCACAGTTGGAGTAACTGTAGCTTTTTCTTTTTTGACGGTTACACGTGGCAGTTTTATATAGGCTGCTGTACTTTCAAGTGGGGCAGTTCCACGTTGGCTGCAGACTGCCATATGGATTTTTTCAATTTCACATTTTACCTTTTTCATTATCCTAATATTTAATAATATTAACCCTAATCATTTCAATTAAATGAATCATTTTCCAACCTAAATGTACAGTTGAATTAGGGATATAAAATATATTTTTTGTTTTTATAATAGACCGGAATTTGATTAGGTTTGACCTGACAGGCCCAACTCAAAAAAGCCAAAAAAGGGTAGAGTTCGGGCAGGAGACCGGGGCAGGGTCGGGCAGGGATTATATTAAGTAATATATTGCGAAAGGAGCCAAGTGGAAGAGACGAGATTAAACTTTCAGAGTCAAATGGATGGACGGTGATGTTTTGATTCCGGGCCTGTTGATTTTTACGAAGAATATATATTTTAGAAATTGATAAAGAGGGATTTAAACTACCTCAAACTATGAAAATTTAGGATAATTTTAAAATATTTTAATACTCAATTTAATAATTACGATAAGAAAGTTTTTTCAATTCTTAGTTAACTTTGTTAAATAATGAAGTGATATTTCAGTTAAGTATTTTATAGGGATTAATTTTTTTGAAATTGTCTCAATTGTCAATTTTCATAGTTCGAACTGTAATTTATCCATATAGGATAGTTTATTCCTCCTCTTTATCATTCCCTATTTATTAACTTTTTTATTTTAATTATTCTATCTTTATGAGGCATGAGATTAGTCAAAGGCCGCGAATCTCTTTCAATCCTATTTGACGTTTTCAATGCGTTCCACAAAGTTTTATTAAAATATTTGGATATTTAAATTTCAGATGTCTATCTTATTTCAATTTATTTACGTTTTTTTAATTACAGATGAATATTTTAAATTAAAATATATAGAAGAGAAGGAAGGGGGGAATTTTGCATGTGATGAGCGGGAAGTGTGCTAAAGTCAAAAAGAGGTTTGTTGGTTTCCAGAAAAACAAAATAATTTTTAAAAATTAAATTGGAAAGAGGACAAAATATCAACAATCAAAGCAAGCAGGAGTGGCAGAGGATACGTGCATGGCTGTTTAACTCTATTTCCACGCGCCACCTCATCGTTTACCTAAAATAAAACATTTTTTAAATAATATTAATTATTTATCAAAAAAAATATTAATTATTTATGGTGAGGGTATGGGGTGGGGAGCAAAATGGTCAACGACCGGTGACCGAACCGAAGGAGTCTTCATAATCAAAATTTCATATTCTTGTCTCGATTTTGCCTTTTGGGCTCCACATCTTCCTCGCTCAAACTTTGCTTCCTCGCTCGATTTTTGCCTTTTGGGCTCCACATCTTCCTCGCTCATTGTCATTCTTGTCGGTCCATTTTTTCCCCTCCCTTATTTTTATATTTGTTTATATATATTACTCGCATCAATTTTTTTTAGAAATTTTTGAAATTGTACTGGTTGTTTATTCAAGAAAACATGGACTATTAAATAACCTTATAAAACCTAAACCAACAACAACCTCACGTTTACACATTCTAATGACGTTGGGAGACTAAATCAAATGAATAAATGAACCCTAAATATAATGATTTGACCTTATCTTCACCACACTCCCTTAAAGTGAATATGTTAATATTCAGTTTACAATAATCTCGATACTTCTTGGTGGGACTGCTCAACTGAATATGTTAATATTCAATTGCTCAACCTCGATACTCGCATCAAAATTTACTTTATTTAACAAAATTTAAAATTATTAAAATTTATATCATAGGCAGAAACTTTTAAATTATATCATTTCAGGAACAACAACTTTTGAATTTTTCATTTTTTATATTAAATTTAGTTGGTTTAATTTGATTTGAAGTTGGCACTAGAACTAGATACAGTTGTTGTTGGTGGTGCTTTTACTGAAATGCGAGATTCATTAAAGAGAATCCGCTTGATTCCTCAGATTTCAATGCTTTCTACATTTGAGAGTAGCAGCCTTGTTTGGGACCAGGGAGACAACAGAAATGTGGCATCAAAAAAAGGAGCCAATACAGATAATAAAGGGCTTTTGACAAATTGGAAAGAGATTATGAAAATGAATCAATTGAAATATGGATGGCTGCTGATTGAAATGGTATTTGGAGGTTTGGTCCACCTAAACTTTAATTATCATTTGTCAATTATGATTAATGGAGAGTCTAAAAAAAAAGAATCACTTTTTCTTAGGGCATCGAAATTTTGAAGGGAGGAAAGCAATGATGTGTAGAGCCAACCCCACTCAAACTTTATTCCTGATTTTGGGATTTGGGTTTGTGCCTATCCAAAAGGCCTACACCTAAATCAACCAGGACCTGTATATGTTTGGATTAGGGAGTGCAGTGACTGACCACAACTGGCACAACATACAAGTTAAGCCCAAAATTAATACTCATTTTGAGTTTAAAGTTGGAAAAATAATAATTCAGAATTCACATTGTTATATGTTTACAGAAATAAGCTGGTTAATAGATTGATATGTTCACATTGTTTTCCACTGAAGAGCACACAAAGTTCTGCCTTCTGCCAAGAAGAACACATTGCCCATTAGAAGGAACCATGTCTTATTTTTTTTTGATGGGGTTAGTGGGTTAAAATTAGTATATGCTCATTTTGAGCTGGTGAGGACTTGAACCCTGGCCACTTTGGGCGCAGGGGACGCCCTTCCACTGGACTTGAACCATGTCTTGTTAATGCAATGGATGTATAACAATCAGACTCAATCCTTTCAAACACAAAACAGCATGTATGCGAATCGAATTAGAGAAATATTGGATTTAGCATCATAGTAATATGTTTGCGCATTTTTGTAATTGAGGTAAGCAAATCATCAAAACGTAACATTTGCAAAGCACATAATTATCTTTAAAAGGTAGGTATTTCTTAACAAGTGTGAGTGTGACCAAGTGTGACGTGGCAAGTATCTTCATAGAAGTCACGGTCTGCTAGGAGCAGTGGGCGCAGCTTGACTACCAGGAGATTGGTCATAAGAAATGGAAATCAGCTCAGACCTTTGGTCCTCATCTTTGTTGCCACTATTGGTCGAGCCAGTGGTGTAGTCTGTTTCTTCAGGTCCACATTTCTGGCCAAGAATTTTATCCGGTAAGGAGTTGGAGATTCCAATAAGATACTCACGTGTGAGATTATCTGAAGCTTCTTTGCGTGCTGCCGGGCTGTCCATAATGTGTTACCTGTAATGTAATGACCAGCGCATGTTTATAATTTTGTCGAAAACTCCCCTACACTATTCATTAAATCCATATAGAATCTGATCTAAATTTCAGATTAAATTAAGCCTGAATCTGATCTAAATTTGAGATTATATAAGCCCGTGATGGGTAAAACAAACACCTTAAACACCAACCAATAACCCCCTCCAGATACTCAACCAATACCAATTTCTTGATACTTCTAATACCACAAGACTTCAACATATTCAGGCATATGAAGGCGAAACTATCCCAGCTACATTTTTAGTTTGACTAAATGCATTGACATATCTCACAACACAGCTACTTTTGCACTGCTAATCTCTCAAAATTGTTAATTCATGCGCGAGAATAATATATAAGCGAGCCAGTTTCATGAAAAAATTCAGACTATCCACAACGACTAAAGTTAACAGCCATGTGCAACAGGCACAAACTTAATTCAAATATCATCTAACTCGTCAAATACAACAAACACCGAAAATCATAACTACAACTCACTCATTACCTCCATTCAAGCTATTTCACTCAAGTTCTTCTTTCAAAAGTTCTCACTTGCGCTCAACCCATCATCAAAATGTAGTTGTTTTCTCACCGCAGAATCCCAAACACAAACATGTAACGCTATAAACAAAAAAACTAGCACCATATCACCACACCATAAATCCAATTCAATTAACACAGATGTCAGATCCGCAGAACTCATTGATCCATACCAAGCAGCATATCACTCTTTCACACATATTAAGTCCCCAACACACAAATCAAACCAACATTTATCACAATCTTCAAACCCTAAACCCTTCAATCCCTAACAAAATACACCCAGAAACTCTTAAAACTCAATTCATCAACTAGAAACATTTTTCAACTGCCCGATTACACTGATAAATCAAAAGCGGCGGCATGAAATTGCTTACTTGTGCTACAAATCGGTGGATTTGACTTTGACTCTCTTTCCGGTTTCTGCTCTGATTCGACAAATAATGTAATAAGAAGAGAATAAGAATATAGGTTACAGATAATTACACAATGGCCCCAACGTTTTTTATATTTAGTTAATGGGACTCATACTTTTTATTTTAATCGTTTATCGTTGAAAACTCCCCTTGTTCCTCGAAACCTCCACAGAAATCGTCGGACGCAAACGCAATCCAATCCACGATCACCGGAGTCCTCGACTTGGTAACATTCGGCGCCAAATCAAATAGAAATGCTGCATTTGTGGTTTTTTTGGATTGGAATTTTAGGTTAAAGCATTGGGCCGACAATGATTTGTTCGTTGATTTGTGGTGCCGTGTAGCGGTTTGATAAAGTAAAGTGATGGAGAGGGAATGCGGGAAGAGCTTGATTGGAGTGGAGCGCTGGTAGAAGAAAGCTCATGCATAGTGAGAGGTAAGGTAAGTTGTTACTTTTTTGGATGTTTGTTTAGTTGGAGTTACCTGTGAATTGAATTTCATTTATCTTTGATACAAGGTCGGAATGGTAAAACTAGTACAAGAGAACCATGGATAATTTTGAGCCAAATAAATGGTCCATTGTCATCATTTTTGTATGTTTCAACCTACAATTTGAGTCATGACTTTGTCCAATTGTACTGTATCTCTTTGGTGCCATATCTTTATTAGCACTCTGGTTTACAATACAACATCATTTATTTATTCATTTTGTGTACATTTTATCACACAGTGTTCAATAAAGAAATCATTCTGGTCGAGCGATCTATGTGGTTGCTCAAGTTGAACTTGGTTTCTGCACACTCTGGACACAGAGGTTGTGAAACTAACTTACAGTTTATTAACAGGTCACTAAGTGCCAGATGTATCCATCGTCATTTTGTTTTTTTTTGTTTTTTTGTGTGTGGTGCTTTCTTTTATATTTTTGTTTTGTTGTATCTTTTCCTTTATGTACAAAGATGTTAGCAAACAAGGTACTAACAAGAGACCATCCATGGCAGACGTAGTAGAATGGATGCATAGGACATGACAGCCAGCAGATGATACCTTAATGAAGCAGCTGCACTATCTTCGCAAGGTTTGATATCAACTGCATCACATTATACTTTCCAATTATAAATGATTCCTTGTTATGATAACTTCAACTGGCGATTCTTCATTTCTCCCTCAGATAATTAATCCGTGTCTCCCACTTCCCATCCACTTTGTATATCACTTTCACTATAACTTTAGGTATATGTGAAACCCGCTTATAGTCTTTACCTTCCCGAGGATTCAGTTGTATCGTTGTTATAAGTTCTTGCGGCATGTTGACAAACTGTAGCTCCTTTAGCTTGCGCAGCCTGTCAATTCCCAATGGGATTGCTTTTAGCATACCACATGTTCCAATTGAGAACCTTTCAAGGTTAGGCATGGATGATTCCTCCACAATTACTTCTTCAACAGATTCAGATTCGTGAATACCTAAAATCTTAAGCTTCTGGAATTTGCCAGCTTTGAACTGTAGCTTTTCCCCATTGTACACTTGTAGGAACTCAATGTGGACCAAGTTGGGGAGCTCTTCTAGGGTTTTGAGTGGGTCATTGTGTAATTTGATGTTCTTTAAAAAAATCTTGACAAGGTTCTTCAAGGATTTTATCCAATGTGGTAGGGTATTCATTTGTCCCATCAAGTAGAGTCGCCGTATGGACTTTGGAGGAGACGTTATGTGCTGCAAGTTAAGGATCCCATCTTTCGATGAATATATGGACAGCGCATGAAGGTGGCTCATCTTGTCAATGGAAGCGCACAGGGTTGCACAGTTTTCGTTGATCATATTGATAATGCCCAATCTCCGAAGGGTACTCAGTGTCCGCAACTCGCTTAGTATGCTCTCATTGCCGTGACCTCCTTCAACAAAGGATAGTTTTTTTAGGGATTTCAAACCTCCTATACCTTTGGGTGCCTTTATGCCTAACTTGGAGTTGAAAACTCCATTTATTTCCTCGTACCGGTATACTAACAGATTACGGAGTGACTGGAGCTTCAGGATCTCAGTTGGAAGCTTTGACACTAGAGTACGTTTAAGATCCAATGTCTCGAGTTTTTGAAGTGCACCAATGCCATCTGGGATTTTCTTGACCTTGGTGTCCTTCAAGCTTAGATATCTCAAATTAAACAGTTTAACCACAGCTGATGGGAACTTAGTCAGATTTGTACCTTGTAAATCCAAGACTGTGAGCAACTTGCAACCTCCAGTAAATAATGTGGGCATGGATGACCTGGACAGTGGCTCTTCCACCCCAAACATGAGCAGCGACCGAAGTTGGTGAAGGTTCTGATTTTGTATGTACTGTAGCATGTTATGCACTGAAAGGCGCCGTACCTTTTCAGGCCAAGATCCTCCGTTTTCTTTGGCAATTGCAGCAAAGCACTGATCCCTTGACTTTCGGACAATTATTTGCCTCAGTAGGTCATGAATTCGGCACGTTTTGACCCGCCCATCGGTAGTTCTCTCTTCTACTTCCAGAAGGCTTCTGTTTAAAAGCTCATTTAAGTAGCTTTCTGCAACTTCTTCCGGGTTATTTCCTTCCTTGCCTTCCACAAACCCTTCTGCAATCCATAGACGGATTAATTTGGTGCGTGGGATAGGGTGATCTTCATGGAATATGCCTGTGTATAAGTAACAAGCTCTAAGATAGTAAGGCAAGTCATTGTAACTTATCGACAGGATCTTATATGTGCTCTTGAGTATCTCGTTATCTTTTAGTTCAGCTCCAAGGCGCCGATTTATTTTGTCCCACTCATTGCTAACAGCTGCCATATCCTTTGTTATCAGAACTCCACTGATTGCCACAATGGCTAATGGCAAACCGGCGCATTTCTTCAGAATTCTGCTTGAAACGCCCATCAAATGATCAGGACATGGCTTGCCATCGAATGTTTTTAAGCAAAACAAAGTCCAAGACTCTTCCTTAGACAGTGGATCCAAGTTGTAGATGTGGTCCTTGGATGTGCATGAAGCAGAAGCCACATCAGCAAAACGCGTTGTTATCACAATTCGACTACCACAAGCATCCTTGGGAAATGCATATTTGATTTCTTTCCACGCGTGGACGCCCCATACATCATCTAAGACTATGACATACCTGCGTTCTCTAAGACATTTCTGGACTTCTTCTATCCGCCTCACCACGTCCATGCTGTCTATCATGCTGTCTATCCGCCTCACCACGTCCATGCTGTCAATGTGAGGAATTGGTTGCTTGTTCTCGTTGTACAGCTGCTGAATGAGGTCTTTTAGAAGGTCTTCTGTCTTGAAAGTTGGGGACACATTGATCCAAGCACGGCTTTGGAAGTGTTTCTTCATCTCTGCATCATCATAAACCTGCTTCACAAGAGTAGTCTTCCCAAGTCCACCCATACCTACCACAGAGACAACGTTGAGTGTTTGATCTTTTGAGGTAAGCATGTCGATTACCTTTTTCTTTTTGGGACCCTCTATGCCCACTAAATCATTTTTGTCCTGGAAGAGTGCATCTGTCAACCGATCAGGCCATCTCTGACTTTCAGCACCTGTAGTAGTCAATCCTTGCTCTAATCCATTGTTGTGCTTGAAGATGTACCTCTGATTCCTCTTATGGATCTTGTCAAACTTCTGTGTGATTGCTTGTACGGTGGAAGCGATGTCAAGTCGAGCTCCTAGGTTCATGAAGTTGTGAATTATATACTTCGGATCAGCACATGATCCTTCCTTGTGCTGACAAGCTAAGTTGCACATGAATTCATCTAAGACATCCTCTGATTCATATGTAACATTCCTCACTTCCTGGACCCATACTGTGTGCTCAATGTCAATCTCTTCAGTGACGTCAGCTGCTCTTAGGAATGCTCGCATGCGCTTTAATTCATCTAGGATATCTGCTATTCCTCCACGGACATTCTGCAGTAGATGCACCCTTTCTTCTACAAGCACATGAATGAGCTTTGTGAGCAGGGAGGTCAGGGCGATTTCTGCCATCTTAGTGTTTGCCTGGGAAACTTACAGTTGCTTTGAGTTCTTTTTCTTTTTCTTCTTCTTTTTTCTCTTTCCGTTTAATTGTGATTATTGTACCGGAGGAGGCAGCTGTATATATATATCCTGCTGACCCTGATTGGAAAATTACCATTGAATTTCCAGTGGTAGATTTTAATCTGAAGAAGCAAACCATGATTTATGTTTTTATTTAGTTCTGCGTCATTGTCATACATATAAGCTTACGGCTAATGCTAGGAAACTAAGAACCAATAGCTTCAATGGTGCTCCAGGAGCCATTTGAGTTAAGAAATTATTAATGTACATTTCCTTGTCAAGAGAAAAAGTTTCGCAATTTGTTTGTACTGGTTAGTATTGTTCAAACTTGTTATCTTCCATTTTTTTATTTATCCATTGTTGTTTGTTACTGACATTTTTTTCTGTTTTAAATTAGAAGGCATTTGGTTTGTGTAAAATGTACAAGCAAACGCAGCCAATAGAGTTGATGTGGCTTATCAACCTTATGAAAGGGTTATTAGCGTCTATGCACAGAATTGTGAGTTTTCGCATGCATTTACTTATTGCTTGCATCATAAGAAACCCTTTTCTTCTTCTTTTCTAACATGGCAGATGACTGTGCCATTCTATAATTCATTGGTGTCATTGCCTTTAATCCAAAAATATTAAAATTACTTGATTTTCTAAAGAAAATAGGAGATTGACCCGGACTTCCTCTCTGCATTATTGTTCAGGGAAAAGAACTCAAAGATTGCTTTGTTAGCACAATCTGATACTGAATGTCTGGATAGAAAGTACTGATGCAATATGCATAACTTTGTTCGAGTATGAAGTAAGGATCACCATCAGCATTCACATGCCAAACAAAGCCTACCAACTTGGGCGCAGTCTTCTTGCAATTGTCTTGAAGTTCCCATCACCGTGTTAACCTGTAGCGTGTGCGTGTATATCCCAAACAGCCTAATGTCAATGGTTTAGACCTCTGTTTTAAGCAGATGGTTTCAAATGCCATTATATTGGCTTTAACAGGATACATATGACATGTCACTTGTAGGCCATGTTTTTTTTTGATTGGGTGTAGGCCATGTTTTTGACCACTTCATGAGAGCATGTCCAATGGAGGGCATAGGGACATTTTTTGATTGTTGCTTTTTGGATGCCACGTCAGCAAAATGTGAGTTTCTTCGTGAGTTAGTCAAGTTACTCCAATGCAAGAGCCCAACTCCAATTTTTAGTAGGTCCTACCTAATTAATTCATAACTTATTTATTGAATTAATATATATATAAGTAATGATTAAAGTAATGTAAACGGTTACAGTAATGGAGAATTTAATAAAAAATAAATGATAAAAGAAGATGTGTCAGAAGTGGGTTTGTCCACTATGGTGGGCTTGCCCAACTTATCCCAACTTTTTGATAAATTCTCCAACGGCTGAATTTGGAGTTGGGTCTCATTCTCTCACTGCCAACTCAGCAAGCGGGCCTGCGTTGGACCTGCTCTGAATGGCTGATCAACGTCTGTATTGAAAATTGATTATTTAAATCCTCACTGCTTATTGACTATTAGACCAGTTACAGTGGGCATGTTGAAGAAATTATTAAACTGTTTATTGCTTGTAATGTGGTGTTGAACACAAGTGTTTAATACATTTGGATTAAATTGTGTTGAAAGAATTCAATATGTTGAATAATGGAGTTGATGAGATATGCTTGACAGGTGGTGCATTTTGATTGGCTGCTGTTATTTTTATCATATCCTAATTATTTGGGGTCAATTATTTCATAGTAAATTAATTTTTTTAAAGTTTTTTTACCAAAATTTATCATTTTTTGTACTCTATAAAAAGTGACTTGCTTCGTTTGATTTGGACACATAAAAAACGTCTTTTATTAGTTGAATGGTTGTTGGAAGAGTGTTGAATTTTATTAAACAAAATTATTGTAGAGTGTAAAAGTTGAATGATTATTGAATTATTAGGTGGAAGAGAGAAAATAATGTGGAGTGTTAAAAAGTTAAAAAGTAGGGTGTTGAATAAATAAACCATTGTAGATAGTCTAGTCAGCAATGGTTTGTGGTAAAGATGCTGCCTATGTGAAGTTGATCTGGTTACATGAAGTGACGTCAAATCGCTAATAATAGTAGCGATTTGTATTAAAATAGATATGAATTTATTATTTTACCACATATTGCTATCCGAATTAACAGTTTATTCAAATTCAAAATAAATTCTAACATATCATCCACACTCATGAGCAAAAGTTGGATGTTATAACAACCGCTAACTTAATAAACGATTTGTAGCAAAATTCAAATAAAGTTTATACAATTGCATTTTCACACGAACTAAAAAAAAGTAAGAAAAAAAAAAGGCATATGCCAAATTATTTCTTTATTTTAATCATTTAGCGTTAAAAACTGCGAAACCTCCACAGAAATCGTCGGACGCAATCCAATCCACGATCACCGGAGTCCTCGACTTGGTAACATTCCGCGCCAAATCAAATAGAAATGCTGCATTTGTGGTTTTTTTTGGTATGTTTTTTTGGATTGGAATTTTAGGTTAAAGCATTGGGCCGATGATGATTTGTTCGTTGATTTGTGCTGCCGTGTATCGGTTTGATTAAGTAAAGTGATGGAGAGGGAATGCGGGAAGAGCTTGATTGGAGTGGAGCACTGGTAGGAGAAAGCTTATGCATAGTGAGAGGTAAGGTAAGTTGTTACTTTTTTGGATGTTTGTTTAGTTGGAGTCACCTATGAATTGAATTTATCTTTGATACAAGGTCGGAATGGTAAACTAGTACAAGAGCACCATGGATAATTTTGAGTCAAATAAATGGTCCATTGTCATCATTTTTGTATGTTTCAACCTACAATTTGAGTCATGACTTTGTCCAATTGTACTGTATCTCTTTGGTACCATATCTTTATTAGCACTCTGGTTTACAACATCATTTATTTATTCATTTTGTGTACATTTTAGCACACAGTGTTCAATAAAGAAATCATTCTGGTCGAGCGATCTATGTGGTTGCTCAGTTGAACTTGGTTTCTGCACACTCTGGACACAGAGGCTGTGAAACTAACTTACAGTTTATTAACAGGTCACTAAGTGCAGATGTATCCATCGTCATTTTGTTTTTTGTGGTGCTTTCTTTAATATTTGTGTTTTGTTTTGTTGTATCTTTTCCTTTATGTACAAAGATGTTAGCAAACAAGGTACTTCCAAGAGACCATCATCCATGGCAGACGTGGTAGAATGGATGCAGAGGACATGACAGCCAACAGATGATACCTTAATGAAGCAGCTGCACTATCTTTGTAAGGTTTGATATCAACTGCATCACATTATACTTTCCAATTATAAATGATTCCTTGTTATGATCACCTCAACTGGCGATTCTTCATTTCTCCCTCAGATCATTAATCCGTTTCTTCATCTCAGTGTTGTGTGAATTGCTGTGCTGATGGCTAGTGCTCAGTCTCTCAATCTCCCAATTCCCATCCACTGTGTATGTCACTATAACATCAGGTATATGTGAAACCCGCTTATAGTCTTTACCTTCCCGAGGATTCAGTTGTATCGTTGTTATAAGTTCTTGTGGCATGTTGAGAAACTCTAGCTCCTTTAGCTTGCGCAGCCTGTCAATTCCCAATGGGATTGCTTTTAGCATACCACAGCTTACAATTAAGAACTTTTCAAGATTAGGCATGGATGATTCCTCCACAATTACTTCTTCAAGAGATTCACATTCGTGAATACCTAAAATCTTAAGCTTCTGGAATTTGCCAGCTTTGAATTGTAACTTTTCCCCATTGTACACTTGTAGGAAATCAATGTGGACCAAGTTGGGGAGCTCTTCTAGGGTTTTCAGTGGGTCATTGTGTAATTTGCTGTTCTTTAAGCAAATCTTGACAAGGTTCTTCAAGGATTTTATCCAATGTGGTAGGGTATTCATTTGTCCCATCAAGTAGAGTCGCCGTACGGACTTTGGAGGAGACGTTATGTGCTGCAAGTTAAGGATCCCATCTTTCGATGAATTTATGGACAGCGCATGAAGGTGGCTCATCTTGTCAATGGAAGCGCACAGGGTTGCACAGTTTTCGTTGATCATATTGATAATGCCCAATCTCCGAAGGGTACTCAGTGTCCGCAACTCGCTTAGTATGCTCTCATTGCCGTGACCTCCTTCAACAAAGCATAGTTTTTGTAGGGACTTCAAACCTCCTATACCTTTGGGTGCCTTTATGCCAAACTTGGACTTGGAGTTGAAAACTCCATTTATTTCCTCGTACCGGTATACTAACAGATTACGGAGTGACTGGAGCTTCAGGATCTCAGTTGGAAGCTTTGACACTAGAGTACGTTTAAGATCCAAGGTCTCGAGTTTTTGAAGTGCACCAATGCCATCTGGGATTTTCTTGACCTTGGTGTCCTTCAAGCTTAGATATCTCAAATTAAACAGTTTAACCACAGCTGATGGGAACTTAGTCAGATTTGTACCTTGTAAATCCAAGACTGTGAGCAACTTGCAACCTCCAGTAAATAATGTGGGCATGGATGACCTGGACAGTGGCTCTTCCACCCCAAACATGAGCAGCGACCGAAGTTGGTGAAGGTTCTGATTTTGTATGTACTGTAGCATGTTATGCACTGAAAGGCGCCGTACCTTTTCAGGCCAAGATCCTCCGTTTTCTTTGGCAATTGCAGCAAAGCTCTGATCCCTTGACTTTCGGACAATTATTTGCCTCAGTAGGTCATGAATTCGGCACGTTTTGACCCGTCCATCGTCTCTTCTCTCTTCTACTTCCAGAAGGCTTCGGTTTAAAAGCTCATTTAAGTAGCTTTCTGCAACTTCTTCCGGGTTATTTCCTTCCTTGCCTTCCACAAACCCTTCTGCAATCCATAGACGGATTAATTTGGTGCGTGGGATGGGGTGATCTTCATGGAATATGCCTGTGTACAAGTAACAAGCTCTAAGATAGTAAGGCAAGTCATTGTAACTTATCGAAAGGATCTTATATGTGCTCTTGAGTATCTCGTTATCTTCTAGTTCAGCTCCAAGGCGCCGATTTATTTTGTCCCACTCATTGCTAACAGCTGCCATATCCTTTGTTATCAGAACTCCACTGATTGCCACAATGGCTAATGGCAAACCGGCGCATTTCTTCAGAATTCTGCTTGAAACTTCTATCAAATGATCAGGACAAGGCTTGCCATCGAATGTTTTTAAGCAAAACAAAGTCCAAGACTCTTCCTTAGACAGTGGATCCAAGTTGTAGATGTGTTCCTTGGATGTGCATGAAGCAGAAGCCACATCAGCAACACGCGTTGTTATCACAATTCGACTACCACAAGCATCCTTGGGAAATGCATATTTGATTTCTTTCCACGCGTGGACGCCCCATACATCATCTAAGACTATGACATACCTGCGTTCTCTAAGACATTTCTGGACTTCTTCTATCCGCCTCACCACGTCCATGCTGTCAATGTGAGGAATTGGTTGCTTGTTCTCGTTGTACAGCTGCTGAATGATGTCTTTTAGAAGGTCTTCTGTCTTGAAAGTTGGGGACACATTGATCCAAGCATGGCTTTGGAAGTGTTTCTTCATCTCTGCATCATCATAAACCTGCTTGACAAGCGTAGTCTTCCCAAGTCCACCCATACCTACCACAGATACAACGTTGAGTGTTTGATCTTTTGAGGTAAGCATGTCGATTACCTTGTTCTTTTTGGGACCCTCTATGCCCACTAAATCATTTTTGTCCTGGAAGAGTGCATCTGTCAACCGATCAGGCCATCTCTGACTTTCAGCACCTGTAGTAGTCAATCCTTGCTCTAATCCATTGTTGTGCTTGAAGCTGTACCTCTGATTCCTCTTATGGATCTTGTCAAACTTCTGTGTGATTGCTTGTACAGTGGAAGCGATGTCAAGTTGAGCTCCTAGGTTCATGAAGTTGTGAATTATATACTTCGGATCAGCACATGATCCTTCCTTGTGTTGACAAGCTAAGTTGCACATGAATTCATCTAAGACATCCTCTGATTCATATGTAACATTCCTCACTTCCTGGACCCATACTGTGTGCTCAAAGTCAATCTCTTCAGTTACTTCAGCTGCTCTTAGGAATGCTCGCATGCGCTTTAATTCATCTATGATATCTGCTATTCCTCCACGGACATTCTGGAGGAGATGCACCTTTTCTTCTACAAGCACATGAATGAGCTTTGTGAGCAGGGAGGTCAGGGCGATTTCTGCCATCTTAGTGTTTGCCTGAGAAACTTACAGTTGCTTTCAGTTCTTTTTCTTCTTCTTTTTTCTCTCTCTTTCCGTTTGAATTGTGATTATCGTACCGGAGGAGGCAGCTATATATATATCCTGCTGACCCTGATTGCAAAATTACCATTGAATTTCCAGTGGTAGATTTTAATCTGAAGAAGCAAACCATGATTTATGTTTTTATTTAGTTCTGCGTCATTGTCATCCTTAATCTGAAGAAGCAAACCATGATGCCTTGATTTATGTTTTTATTTAGTTCTGCGTCATTGTCATTTGTCATACATATGAGCTTACAGCTAATGCTAGGAAACTAAGAACCAATAGCTTCAATGGTGCTCCAGGAGCCATTTGAGTTAAGAAATTATTAATGTACATTTCCTTGTCAAGAGAAAAAGTCTTGCAATTTGTTTGTACTAGTTAGTATTGTTTGTACTTGTTATCTTCCATTTTTGTTATTTATCCATTGTTGTTTGTTACTGACATTTTTGTCTGTTTTAAATTAGCAGGCATTTGGTTTGTGTAAAATGTACAAGCAAACGCAGCCAATTGAGTTGACGTGGCTTATCAACCTTCCTTCACGCTGTGTTATGAAAGGTTATTAGTGTCGTCTATGCACAGAATTGTGAGTTTTCGCATGCATTTTACTTATTGCTTGCATCATAAGAAACCCAATTTTAATCCCTATGTGCTTTTTTTTCCCTTCTTTTCTAACAGGGCAGATGACTGTGCCATTGTACATTTCATTGGTGTCATTGCCATTTATCCAAACTATTAGAATAAAGATTACATGAGAAGTGCCATGTTTGGTGATAAATGATAACTAATCTTATTCATTCATCTTTGTAATCAATGTTTAGGATTAAATAGAATTAATTTACATTATTCGTAGCTTTTCAAAGGATAATGCGTAGCATTACGAATAATGTTAATTAATTTTATTTAATCCTAGCCATTGATTACAAAGATGAATGGATGAAATTAGTTCTCGCTTCTCACCAAATATTTCATTTCTCACCAGAACCGAACTCAAACTATTAAAGTTACTTGGTTTTTCTAAAGAAGACCTGGACTTCCTCTCTGCATAGAAAGTACAATTTGATACTGAATGTCTGGATAGAAAGTACTGATGCAATATGCATATCCTTTGTTTGCGTATGAAGTAAGGATCACCATCAACAATTACATGCCAAACAAAGCCTACCAACTTGGGCGCGGTCTTCTTGCAAATTTCTTGAAGTTCCCATCACCGTGTTAACCTGTAGCGTGTGCGTGTATATCCCAAACAGCCTGATGTCAATGGTTTAGACCTCTATTTTAAGCAGATGGTTTAAAATGCCATTATATTGGCTTTCACAGGGCACATATGACATGTCACTTGTAGGCCATGTTTTTGACCACTTCAGGAATGGCTGATCAACGTCTTTGTTGAAAATTGACTATTTGAATCCTCACTGCTTATTGACTGTTAGATGAGGAATTATGTGAGGAATTATGTCCCATTCCCACCTTTAGGTGAGGAAATATGTCCCATTTTAGGACTTGAAGTTAAGAAGTTGGAGTCTAGCCCAAGGAAGGAGCTAGGAGTTGGAGTCTAGCCCAAGGAAGGAGCTAGTGCTAGTTTTACCCTTCGCCACGGTGCCGAAAGATGGCTTCTACCGTGAGCAGATTGATTGCGAGAAGATACGCTTGGAGACTGGATGGGTCAGACGCCGCACGAGTTGTACTTTAGTAGACAAAGTATACTAGATAATATGCTTAGACATGAAAGACAATTGTATCTTGTACAAACATGTAAAAACCCCATCATCAAAAAAAAATCCTCACTGCTTATTGACTGTTAGATGTAACCCAGTTTGCTTATGGATTAACTAACGTGTCTGTATTGGAGTCCTCAACTGCTTAGGTCATTCGAAGACGCGCGGCCCGGCCCGGCCCGGCCCAATTGATTTCTGAGAGTGAATTTGATTTCTTTTGGCAGAAGAAACACAAGAGTCAGAGCAAAGTGGAGGAAGCTTTGCTTTTGTGAGCATCCTTCATCAATCCCAAGCTGAATTCTTGGTCAGCTCCGATCAACCCGTCAAACATTCATGGCGGCGCTTCAGTACCTCGATTCCCTGCGCTCCTCTCACCCGGAGCTTTCCGAATGGTACAATTCGCTGGCGGATCTGTATCAGAGGAAGCTGTGGCATCAGCTTACTCAGAAGCTCGAGCAGTTCGTTGCCCTCGCTGTAAGTTTTTATTATTATTAATAAAATGATAATCATTGGTGTGATGGTTTTGGGAGTTGGGAAATGTTGGGTTGATGTGGGGTTAGGGTTTATAGATATCGGTTTGGTTTGCGGTTGGTCAATGGTTGTATCTTTAGTCTTGAATCGAGGTTCATTTGCTAAGTTGTTGAAGTATTTTGGAAAGAGTTTCCTTCTTAAATCTTCCTATTTTAGTAAAAAAAAAATTGTGTGTTTGGCATTGGTATTTTATATTTGGAATAATGCTGATTATTGTTTGCAAGGGTTACATTTGACAACTTATTTTGTGTCTGAGGTTGTTGTAATTTTGATAAAATGTAACTTTTTCATTCTTCTTTTGTGAAATGCTGTTGTTTTTATGGCCTAGCATTGCATTATATGAATGCTGCTCAAACTTGTTGTCAAACTAAGGTCAGAATGCAATAGTTTACATATTGCATTGTGATCATATGATCCTATACTCGCATAGTGATGCCTGTTTTTAGTTTGAATAGCAAGTTCAGTTCACATTGTATTCATTATATGATCCTTAAAGGGAGATGTGTCGTCTTGGATCTTAAGTTCCCGTTGTGTGATTGCTTAGTCATTGTACTGGAACGTCTCTGAATTTAGTGTTGAAGAGAGTATTTCTTGTTTGTGTAACCATTTCTATAGGCTGGGGATGCGCTGATACAGTTATATCATAACTTTGTCACTGATTTTGAGACAAAGATCAACCTTCTGAAGTTGGCTCAATTTGCGGTTATAGTTTCAAGGCAATATGCAGAGAAAGAGGCAGCCATTACTTACCTTGAAGGAGTAATTGAGAAAATTAGGGCCACCAAGGAGATGAGATTAGAGGAACCTGTCCTCTACATTAAGTTGCAAATAGCTGTATTAAAGCTTGAACAGGGTAACTATAAGGAGTGCAAGAACCTTCTGGAAGATGGAAAGACCACTCTGGATGGCATGACTGACATTGATCCGTCAGTGTATGCAAGTTTTTACTGGTTTTCATCTCAGTACTATAAGTCCTGTCAAGAGTATAGCGAGTTCTACAAAAGTGCGCTGCTTTACTTGGCTTACACATCAGTGGAATCCTTATCGGACTCATTTAAGCTGGTATGTTGTCAGTTTTTTTTATTGATTACTGTTATGAGCTGTGAAATTTTGCATTCCTTTTCTTCAATTGTCTAACGTTATACAACGACTTGTCAATAGTTCTCTACCTTACTACTCATCAGTTTTCAGTATTTAGTATATTTTATGTAAGCATATGCATTTGGTTGTAGCTGGCGATGATGCTCAGGTTATTTTTGTTGTTCTTTTTCTTTTTCTTTTTTATAACAACATGTCTAGCCTATTCGGTCACCCATCAGTTTACCCGTATTTCATTCTTGGCTTGAGCATCATTGGAATTCACTGATGTTTCAGGATCTGGCTTTTGATTTATCGCTTTCCGCGCTGTTAGGAGACAACATCTACAATTTTGGAGAATTGCTTGCACATCCTATCGTAAGCTTATATATGAACTCAACCTCTTGTTAGGTGTTGATGGTGTATATCTCAAGGAACATATATATTTATTGTGAATGAAAAATGTAATGACAAATGAAATTATAATTACTGGGCTGGTATATTAAGAATTATTGTAGGTATGTAGTAGTCAATGATAAACCGAATATGGATTTTTTTTGTCAAAGGCTGTTAGTGTAATATGCAAATCGTGGCTGAAACTTCCAGCTGGTTAACTACTCTTAACTGGTTGTTTTGTCTCATTGACAATGTAGATCCAAAGTCTTTTGGGGACAAAAGTTGAGTGGTTGTACTACATTCTCCAAGCTTTCAATTCTGGTGACCTAGTTCGGTATCAAGAGTTGTGCTCTGTGCATGGAGCTGCACTGAATGCTCAACCTGCCTTAGTGCAGAATGAGAAAAAGCTTCTTGAGAAAATTAATATTTTATGTTTAATGGAAATCATCTTCAGGTACACAATATTGATACACTTTCCGATATAAAATAAATTCATTGGCATGAACAAATTGAAAATTTGAACCATCCATTTTCAATTTTCTTGATTACAGCCGACCATCAGAAGAGAGAACCATTCCGTTGGTGGTCATTGCAGAGCGTACTAAACTTTCTGTGGAAGACGTTGAATACCTTTTAATGAAGAGCCTTTCCGTAAGTGAACCACTAAGTCTGCACTGATTTGAAATCAAATATTTTTTTCCATTCCAGACAAGCTGTTCGTGTGAATATGTGATCGGTGCGAGGTTTTTTCCCCCTTCATATGATGCTGTTTTCAGTAAACTACGAGATCATTTAGATGACTGTGTTGCTTTTTAGTGCTGTCAGACCTCGACAAACACATGCACTGCGTAATCCTGACACAAAAGATATGATTACTCCACAGGTTCACCTGATTGAGGGTATAATTGATCAAGTTGAAGGCACCGTCTATGTTTCATGGGTGCAGCCAAGAGTTCTTGGGATTCCTCAGATCAAGTCGTTGCGTGATCGCCTTGACAGCTGGCTTGGCAAAGTCCATACGGCCCTGTTATCAGTAGAAGCGGAAATACCTGATCTAGTGGCGTCATAAATCCTCTTTCGTTACTTTAATGTGTATCTTGCAAAAATTATAAGAGCAAGTGACAGGAGAGGAATGTCTTGATTGACTGGGGCAAATTCATATATTTTTTTTCCTGTCATGCAACTTCCTAAAAACCTTGCTGATTTCATTATTTAAGAGATTAACTGTTATTCCTTCGGCATTAGCTTCTCAATCCAGGTTTCATACTGCTTCGCATCTAATATGAATTTATTATGGTACAGCTATTAGCTTGGATTATAGGAGCTTGAGCTGTATGTCAGACAATGCACATGCAGTGTAGGACTAGATTAAGCCCTGAGCTTAAAGCTATATTTCCCGCCAACTGCCAAACTATTAAGCACAGACCAAATGATCAGCTAATAATGGATCACATACTATATTTCAAAAGAGACAAAGATGTTCAAGGATGATTGGTGCTCCACCAGTTTTCATCTCTCAAAATCTTAATAACACCTGAAATTTCTGTTCGATATATAAATACATACATCTAACACGTATGATGAAGAGAGTTCTCCGGGGGCAACGACATAATCTTTAAGCATATGAAGGAGTCAGACATTCTTCAAGCACATCCATAAGGCGTGGGTTCTCCAGAGCTGCTGCCACGCGTTCTTTATCATTCAGCTGCTTATTAACTGCAACATATTTAGCAAACTCAGTACAGATGAGAGACTAGGCCTAGCAACTGACTGTAACCATGCTCTCTAACTAGTCTTGTCACATAAATTTAATGAAGGAACTCCACTCCGGGTCATGCACAAGCTTCTTTTGTGTGGCCTAGACTGTCTGAGAATTTAGTTTTCTGGGAGGGATGAAAATGATACAAATAGTGGAAAAAGGACACACCTGCATCCTCTGTGGCGAGGGTTCCTGGAGCCACCCTGATGTCAACCTATAAAGACGAAGCATAGTAATAGGAGTGTTGGTCAATTTTCCGTCAGGAATAAAAATAATGTTGCAAAGAGTCTGATTATTATGTCTGTAATGAAGACAAATAATCCATTAGCAGCCATGTGAAACTTAAAAAGACTTCAGCGAAGTTTTACGTTGTTTCAGTCCATATTGTTGTCCACCAACTCTTAGCAAAGTCGCTATACTGTACATAACATGTACAGTTGAAGCATTCATTCTGTCAGACTCAGGAGTTACAATACATACCTTAAAACGAGAGGGCAGGCTGCGCATGAGCTTCACACGTATGGAAAGACCAATTGTCGGTGACAAACTACAATGCTGCATTGTTGGAGTGAACGTGACTCTGAAACAGTTGACCCCGTCATTTTCAAAAGAATATCGATCGTAAACAACAGAAACAAAACATCGATAACATACAATGCAAAGGTACCTAACATAGCTCCGTTCATCATCTACTTCAATGGCATCTTCTGTTACCACTTTTAGCTCTTCTAGAGTAAGAGGGTGTTCGGGGTCTCTAATATCTTTAATATGATGTTTGCAAGTGTTAAGAAGAAACATCTTTTCATGCTGCCAAGATTCATCTACTGTACAACACTAGTACTTTCGTATCACTTAGGTCTAGCAGTCAGTCAACACACATGTTATTTGAAAGTATGCATCTTTTTTAATATATGCACTATGAGCAAATGGAATCAGATGAAAACAACCCAACTTTATGATCTAAGTTGAATTCAACAAGTCGGCAAACAGAAAACTGTGGGTGGAGATAAGACATGTTTAGGAAAATCACTAACCAAACTTAATGTGCTTAAAGAGTTATGAGTCTATGACTTCCATTGCACCACAAACCGCAAATAAATATGAATTAACTCAGTGCAATGCATCTGCACATAGTAACAAAAAGCAAAAGGATATCGAAAACCTCAAGCTCATCAATGGGCTCCACTGAATACTCATCCAAAACCAAGCGCTCTATCCTACTCCTCCGCTCTTTCTTTTCATAGACAACCGGGTTGGGGTTGATCAAAGCAGGCGGCATCTTCACTGCACCAAATAAAAACCAACCACCAAAACATATAAAGGTATCATCTTTCGAGTTTTGATAAATTAAACGCAGCAAGAAGTATGAAGACGGCTATGGTAAAATGATTTTCTTCAGCGAATAAATTAGGGCTTCAATTTGGCAATACAACTAACTTATTACCATCAGATTGGATGTTTTGCGAGATAATTAAAGAAGCTTAATTGAAGGATAAACAACTTTGAATCATTGAAAAACGCGACTGACGATTTTTTTTTAAAAAAATGGAGAGACGCGAGAGTTCCTTACCGGAGTTTCGCCGATTGCCGTCGTCGTTCGCAGAACTGGTTTGGGTTTTATTCTCTTATTGTGACCATTTTACCCTTGGGCGCCCAACAAAAAGCCCAAATATGGCCCAAAATGTTAATACCCGTCATGTGATCATGATCACACTCACCAGTCAAACTTGAAAGTCAACGCCATTTCATTCCATCTCTCTCTATGACAACAATCTTTGATTTTGTATCTTTAACAACATAAATCGATCTGTGGAGTGGAGTGCAAGAGGTTGTTACTGATCTGATCATAATATGGTCGGAGAGATTCTAGTGGTTCCGTTCGAGGGCCAAGGTCATCTCTTTCCCTGCATAGAGCTCTGCAACCACTTTATCGCCAGATACTTCACCGCCACGCTCATCATCCCATCCAGGATCTCCTCCTCCTCGGTTCGCACAAACCCCAACATTGAAATTCTTGAAATCGACATCGGCGGTCAACCTGCACCACCAGGTGGAGATATTATGAATTTTTTTGAAGAAAGAAATAGAGAAATGGGGCTGAAGATCGAGGCATTGTTGGCTGGGAGATTGCAAAAACCAGTTTGTGCGGTGATTGATACCATGTTGTCCTCGACCAGGGCTGTGTTTTGGAAGTTTGGGATTGAAACGGTGACGTTCTTCACGTCAGGTGCTTGTAGTCCTGCTGTTGATCTTTGTGCTTGGAAAGCTGGAGTGAAAGAGAGTCAGATCAAGCCAGGTGAGACTCTTGTCCTCCCCGGTTTGCCTGATGAGATGTCTCTGAGTTTTTCAGATTTTAAGAGGAAGCCGCCTCCTGGCTTTGAGCGCGGACCTCCTCCGTCTGGAAATAGGCCTCCTGAGCTGGGCGAAGAGCCAAAATGGATGCGAGACGTTAAGGGTTCGATTGGTTTGATGGTGAATACTTGCGACGAATTGGAAGGGCAGTTTTTGGGGTACTTGTCCAAGAATTTGGACTTGCCAGTTTGGGGAGTTGGACCCCTCATGCCCGAGGATTACTGGAAGCAAATGGCTCGAGACGGGAAGTTGAGGGCTAGTAGGAATTCAAATTATACAGAAGATGAGGTAATGGAATGGCTAGATTGTAAGCCAGTTGGGTCAGTTTTATATGTATCATTCGGAAGTGAAGTGAGTCCCACAAATGAAGAGTTTGTTCAATTGGCCAAAGCATTGGAAGAATCAGGCCAACCATTCATATGGGTACTAAACCCGAATGTAGTTGTACACGGCCCTCCTCCTCCTCCGAGTGCTGGAGCCACTGATGAAGTATACTTTCCTTATGAATTAGTTACTAAAGTGGGGAAGAGAGGGCTTATCATTAAGGGCTGGGCGCCACAGCTCATGATACTCGGCCACCCCTCAACAGGAGGCTTCTTGTCTCACTGTGGCTGGAACTCAACCGTTGAGGCCATTGGTCGTGGCGTACCGATTTTAGCCTGGCCTATTAGGGGAGATCAATTCTCAGACGCGAAACTGGTGGTTTCTTTATTGAAAACCGGGTATATGGTCTCGGATGACTTATCTGAAACAGTTGAGAAAGAGCAGATTGCAATGGGAATAGAGCTGCTGATGGTTGATCAGGAGATGAAGAAGAGAGCTCAGGTTATTGCAGCTGATTTTGGGAAAGCCTTTCCTTCAAGCTCTGTTGCTGCTTTGAATGCTTTTAGGAACTTCATGTCATCTCATCCTTAAAAAATAATTTTTATGATTTTATTTTTGTAATATTACTTGAAATTTTCTCTCAATATTTATTTATTTTGTTGTAGTTTTAGAAGGCAAATTACCTTATCCACATTCCACACACACAATGACACCATAATCGTTATGAAGCCAAAATAGCTCAGATGCACACCAAGTAAACTACTTGGCTTTCCTTATCCTTTTCCATCCTCTAATTTATTTCCAGCAGAGTTTTGGTGCAGGAAAAAATCATCAATATGGGAAGCAGCTGCTGCTTTTCTTCTTATACTTGTTTCAGAAATGGGCGCCAAATTGACCATCATCTCCCAACTGCTGTCTCCTCCTCAGTACCCAGTAATCCAAGCTTTAAGCTGATGATGTGTAGTAGTGGTTCTGAAAAGGATGGCGTCGTCAGCAGAAGGTCTATATTGGTGTCTGGGTCTTGTGTTATTTCCTCTTCTGCAGTTTTGTTGGGTTTTTCAGGAAATGGATTTGCTGTCATCAAGCAAGGCCTTTTGGCCGGGAGAGTGCCTGGTTTGTCCGAGCCTGATGCACAAGGTTGTTGGTTTGCTTTTCTCTCCTTCTGATTTTTTTTGTATATTAAAAAAAAAGTTATGTTTCAGAATAAAAAAATTGCCATTTTGTACATGGGAATGGTCACTGTGACAATGATCTAAATTGCTGGATCAGATAGGTTGGAGGACATATAGGAGACCAGATGAAAAATCTGGAGGTCACGGTGTCGGGTGGAGTCCCATAATTCCGTATACTTTCTCAGTTCCATCCGGCTGGGAAGAGGTTTAATTTCTGCAACTGATCAACAAGTTACATTTATGCTTCTTCAGGCTATTTAACTCTCTGTATACAGGTTCCTGTATCCATTGCGGACCTTGGAGGTACTGAAATTGACTTGAGATTTGCGAATCCTAAACAAGGTCGCTTGTCTGTCATTGTCGCTCCTGTTCTTAGATTCGCCGATAGTAAGTTTCCATGATTCTATTATCCAATATAAACTGCTAGTAACTTGTTTATTATCAGAGTGTCTCGTTTGATAAACACTTGACATCGAGTTGTCCAATGATATCCAGACCTAGGGGACGAAGCGACCATAGAAAAAATTGGCAAACCGGAGAGAGTCATAGCTGCATTTGGACCAGAAGTAATCGGAGAGAATGTTGAAGGTAAGGTTCTAAGCACGGATGTCGTGGAACATGAAGGAAGGACATACTACCAGTTTGAGCTAGAGCCTCCGCATATTTTCATCACTGCCACGGCCGCTGGCAATCGACTTTACCTGTTTAGTGTAACGGCTAATGGTACATTTTCATTATTCATCCTTGCAAAATGAATTAGCCATTTTTTACACAGAAAACTTATATGTTTCATGTCTTGATGCAGGCCTTCAGTGGAAGAAGAACTATAAGGATCTGAAGAGGATTGCCAACTCGTTCCGTGTCGTGTGATTTTCAAGTAGTCGCGCACTTGAGCTGGTCATCGAGACCATAAAATTCGGCTTCAAATTCATCAATGAACTACTCATTTTACTTGTGATCTGAAGGTTTTAACTTCTTCTGTCAGTTGGATGGTTCTATTTCTATAGGAAGTTTATGATGTTTTGAAATTAAAATTCGGAACATTTATTTATTTTTACTCAAGGGAATTTCTCAGAATTAATTTATACAATAAGAATTTTCATTTTCCAATATGCCTACATTTGTTGTTGTTGCCAAATTTAATTTTTTTCATAAAATATTTTGATTAATAAAATTTGGTCTGCTTCTGATAAAATCATACAGTAAAACACAAAAATCTGAAAAGTGAAGTTCTCTCTCATCAAACGCGCTACTAGAAGAAGAAGCCTCCACGATTTGAACTTTTGCTAACGTGGTCGAAACCTGGCGTCTGTCCATTGGAATTTCGGTTGCAGAGTAGTTTAATCGCTGTATCCTTGACTGCATTTCTGGCAGTGAATTTGTGCTGTGAGAGTATTTCGTTGTTTATTTTGTGTCGTTGGGTATTCATTTCAAATGTTCTCTCGCTTGGAGTTTTAGTATTCAGGAATTTGATCCGTAGTTGTTTATTTTTTATTTTTTTTTATTTAGGGCTTGTTTTTCATTCTGAAGGCATGAAATGGGCTGCTCCTGATTGATGTTCCTGTGTTTCTTTTTTGTGTGGTTCTACTTCTACCAGACTGCTGTTACCCTCTATGGTCCCTCAAAGCCAGTTGGCTGTGGTATGATTATGTGTCGGTACGAGCTGCTAGGCGTACTTATGCCTTTGCTGTTTGCATTTTCAAGATACGGACGCACAGATTCTCAATACTTGGAAATGAACACAGCCACATCAATAAATGGGTATATCCAACTAGACATTGCCTCAACTAAATTTTTCTCGGACCAAGAATGTTAGCTGGCTAGTCTACAACTTAATTGATCGACAAGAACAGGAACAGTACTGGGCACCTTTGAGCACTTGATTGCTGTTGCTGCTTCAAAATTGACCATTTCAGTCTAAATTTGATTTTGTCAATTATTGAAACATGGTGATATAGTATGATCATCTCTTGATGGACCTAGATGATGATGATCTACATTTACACCACAATGCCATACTGTTGACAATTATTGACATTAATTTTCGAGGAGGCCAGCAGTTAAGAGGGATACAGCTTAATCAATTATTGGTCCGTATGCCTTTGAGTTTGAGTGTCTTGCTTCATTCAGCATCTATATACTCAGCTAGACAATTCTCCTCACAGGTCTTACACAAATCCGGCAAAAATGAGTTCAGTCAATGCTCAAAAGCCGCATGCCGTTCTAGTACCATATCCAACCCAAGGCCATATCAACCCTTTCATGCATCTAGCTAAGCTCCTCCACTCCAAGAACTTCCACATAACCTTCGTGAACACTGAGCATAATCACCGACGCTTGGTCAGATCGAAAGGGATTTCATTCGTCCAAGGCTTTGCAGGTTTTCAGTTTGAGGCAATCCCTGATGGCCTGCCTCGGTCTGACCTTGATGCCACCCAGGATATTCCGACTCTGAGCTACTCCATTTTGCATGATGGATTGAAATTACCATTCATTGAGCTGCTCCAGAGACTGAACTCAGCAACTGATGGGCCTCCGGTCAGTTGCGTCATAGCTGATGGTGTAATGAGCTTTGCTAGGGAGGCAGCCGATGAGCTTGGGATCAGGCATAGTGTCCAGTTTTGGACTGCCTCTGCGTGTGGATTCATGGCGTATTTGCAATATGATGAGCTTGTTCGACGAGGCATTTTGCCGTTTAAAGGTATATACCCTAAAATCTTACTTTAAGTCGTCCTATCTCTTCTATATATTTTTTGAAAAGTTTCTCAACATGGAATGTTTTCAAAACCTATTTCTCTCTTCTTCTTTTCTAGCAAATAGGCATGCTTAATTTATTAAAGGACAAAACCTATTTCTATAGATGTCATTCTTTTTCTTTTTTTTTTAATATGGAAAAAGTTACTCTTTTTGATAAACTGGATTTGTAGAAACAGTTCAATATTAGTGGCATTTGAGGAAATAAGTTTAGGAAAGATGTGGAAACAAAAAATGTCTCTTTTTTCAATCTTAAATTTCGAGCTACAAGATATCTAACATACAAGATCTTTTGTGCAGACTACAACTTTTTAACGGACGGCACACTTGAAACTCCAGTCGACTGGATTCCTGGCATGCACAACTTGAGGCTGAAGGACATCCCAAGTTTTATCCGGATCACCAACCTGGATGACACCATGTTCAACCAGCTACGCATCCAATGCCAGAAGACCTTAAAATCCTCAGCGATCTTGTTCAACACCTTTTATGATTTCGAACAAGAAGTGCTTGAAGCAATCAAGAACCTGCATCCGAATATTTACCCGGCAGGCCCGCTCAGCATGCTATTAAGCCACACACCGGAGTCAAAAACTGGATCAACCGGATCAGTCAACTCGAGTCTTTGGAAAGAAGATGTGAAATGTTTAGAATGGTTAGACAAGAGAGTGCCGGAGTCAGTCGTGTACGTTAACTATGGATCGATTACAATGATGTCTGATCAGCATTTACAGGAGTTTGCGTGGGGTTTAGCGAACAGCAAGCATGCCTTTCTATGGGTGGTGAGGCCTGATGTCGTGCTGGGAGAGTTGAGGTGATGCAGGAATTATATTAATAAACATCTAATCGGTTTATGTATCAAATATATCACAGATAAAAAAAACAGTAACTTTTAATACAATTTCTGTGTCGCCAGGTCTGAAATCCTGTCTAAGGAATTTTACGACGAGGTGAAGGAGAGAGGCCTAGTTGTACCATGGTGCCCGCAGGCTGAAGTTCTTAAACATTCGTCGATTGGTGCATACTTGACGCATTGCTGATGGAACTCGATTTTGGAAAGCGTGGCGGGAGGGGTGCCATTGATGTGCTGGCCATATTTTGCGGAGCAGCAGACGAATTGTAGGTATGCTTGCACTGCATGGGGGGTGGGGTTGGAGGTGAGCTGTGATGTGAAACGAGGGGAGCTGGAGGAGCTTGTGAAGGAAATGATGGAAAGTGATAAGGGGAGGGAGTTGAGGATGAAAGGGAAAGAGTGGAGGAGGAAGGTAGAGGCCGCCACGGATGTTGGCGGCTCTGCTTATAAGGAGTTTGATAGATTTGTGGAAGGACTACTGCACTTTTGAGTTTTGATGAATGAATGTGTCACAGTTGAGAGTTGAGACACATTATGCTAATTGTGTTTAACTTTGAATAATTAAAAAAAACATAATTGTTTCTACTTCCGTTGCTAATGTGTAAAATTTAGTTGCTACTGGTTAATAATTTGGTTGTTAATTTATAAAAATCAGTAGAAGTGATTTCATGGTGTTTTGTTACGACGCCGTTTGTAAAACGGCCTGTGGGCATCGATATCATCGTTCAATTCCCCAACTGCAGAAAAAAACTGTCTCCCTTCCTCATCCGCCATCGCCATGAGTTTGTTCGGTCTGGGAAGGTAAATTTTATTTCGGTCATAACAATTTTGTCGCATCAGATTCAGATCTGGAAAATTAATTGGGCAGTTTCTGCAACTTACAATCTTGATCTTTCAATTTTGAATTTCATTCGGTCTTCCGGTAATTGGGAATCGACTCTATTTGTTTTTTCTTCTTCGGAGTTTGTTTTTTCTTTTGGGAGATGGATCAATAGGTATTAGGTATTGTTGAATTTCGCTGGAAGAGAATGTTTTGATTCCTGTTTCCTTTGTGGTATGTGATATTGTGATTATTTTTGTGTTTTTAATCTAAAATGCTCTGCAGTAACTTTTCAGTAGGGGTTCTTTTGGATGCTAGACTGTTGGCATTTATGTGACGGTTGTAGTTATGTGTCAAGATCCTCTGGTCAGTGGTAACTATTTTATGATGCTTTATGTTGCTGGCATGTGTAAGTGGCATTTGTTGTATCAAGTTTGTGTCGTTTTTCTTTCTTTTTTGCAATAAAAAAAGTTTGTGTTTTTGTTTAAACTACTCCCCTAAAAATGTGAACTTAGTTATGTTTAGTGTGTTACTGTTTTGCCCAGTATCGTTGGTTAATGAAACATCTAGTCTAGTAACTTTTCTTTTCCTTCTTCTGTACTTTTTTGTATGTGTATAATGCTCGGTTTAGTTTTACTGCTGGTGAAAATTCTCCTTTCATCCTGGCTTGATCGGATCCCTAACGTTTGATAGTAATAGTTGCTCTTTATAGAAATCTGCTGATTGGTTACCTTTGAACTTCTTATCATTTGATTCCTATTTTTGAACAGGAACCAGAAGACATTTCGTCCAAAGAAGAGTGCCCCTTCAGGGAGTAAGGTTGATTTTCTATTTTTGTGGGATGCTTTCATTTTTGCTTTTCTTTTTCTTTCCTTTATTTTCCTACGTGTAATGAGCTGTCTTAAAATGATAATTTTTGAAGTCCCAAATTTATTTGATCAGGATTGTAATTCTTATATTCACGTGATTCGACATTATTTTCCATCACTAAGATCCAGCATTTTCTGAAACTGGAGAAAGTGTGATGTGTCGTATATATTTTTCATGCCGGTATCTCTTTTCTATGCAGGGAGCACAATTGAGACAGCACATTGATGCTACCCTTGGTAGTGGAAATTTGAGGGAAGCAGTAAGACTTCCTCCCGGAGAAGACGCCAATGAGTGGCTTGCTGTTAATAGTGAGTATCTATATCATCATTTATATGGAAGACATTTTTTCTAGAATAGAACACATAATGTGTAGCCATTGTTTCTACTTTTCAGCTGTGGATTTCTTCAATCAAGTAAATCTACTCTATGGCACCCTCACTGAATTCTGCACAGCTGAAAACTGCCCTACCATGACTGCCGGCCCCAAGTATGGATCAATAAACAAATTTTGATGTTTGATTTTGTTTTTTAAAATGTATTTGATGTACTTTTCCTTGTTGCGTTTTGTTTTGGCTATTTTAAGAATGTTTAATACAGGAAAAATAGCTTTCTATGTGAATCACCGAGAACCAGGATACAGTGTAAAATATCTGCATATACAGTAATAAACTTGGTTTCTTGGATAGCAGAGATAGATAGTTATGTATGATATGAGAGACCTATTTTCCCCTCATCTCTGTCAATAGGTTTAGGATAGTTATTATGGAGGGGAAAACGATTGGCTACTCAATGATGTATGAAACAAGTTATTACATATTGTTAGAAGTAGCATATGTTATTATGCTTACTAGATATGGCATGGTGAAAGCTGGATCAAACAAGAAGAGTAATATGTTTTGAAGTTATGGGCATCTCAGTTCTAACTTGTGTCTGTGTGCCACTCGTACCTCGGTTTTTATGATAAAAGAAACTTGCTTTTTTACTCAGGTACGAATATAGATGGGCAGATGGTGTTCAAATAAGAAAGCCTATTGAAGTATCAGCTCCAAAATACGTTGAGTACTTGATGGATTGGATAGAGGCACAACTTGATGATGAATCCATATTTCCACAAAAGCTTGGTACTTTAGTACATAACTTCTTACATCAATGCCCATTGTATCTTCTTGTGATTTATCTATGAGATACTTCTCTGCGCTAATCTAATCATAACTTCATCATATTTTATGTTTTAGGTGCTCCTTTCCCTCCCAACTTCAAGGATGTTGTGAAGACAATTTTCAAACGCCTATTCCGTGTATATGCTCACATCTACCATTCACATTTTCAGAAGATAGTGAGTCTTAAAGAAGAGGCCCATTTGAATACCTGCTTCAAGCACTTCATACTATTCACCTGTGTAAGTCATTCTCAAATCTTTAAAAGCTGTATGTAAGTGAATTTTTGTTTTCAAAGTCCACATACCTTACTAACACATCTGAACCTAAACAATGGCATGAGTACTACATTATGATTGATGACCATATATAATTACTTTAATCTATCAATGAAAAAGATTAGTTGATGTGTGCAGTCATCAGAGTTTGTCTCATCAACTGACGGCTAGAGTTCATGTGCAGGAATTCAATCTCATAGACAAGAAGGAGCTAGCCCCACTCCAAGAACTCATTGAGTCCATTATATCCCCCTTCTAGAAAGCATCGCCGCGTCCTTTTGGCAAAGGCAAGGAAGAACGATATACAATAACATGATCACGCACATTATGCAAAAGAACTATACAGACACTCCCATCAACAACATCCCCATCTCTTCCGAATCCTAAGAAAACACTAGCTAATTATTTAACGTAATCAGGAAATATTTTAAATGTTGTTCTGATCTAGCAGATGCTTGTAGTATGACAGGATATGAATGTGTTAAGAAAATGGTTGAATTGGCTTCCCTTCTCTGTATCATTTTCATTTCCAGTTTTATTTGTTTCTTTTTTATTTAGTTATTATATACTACTCCATAGAAGAAGACTGGTAGAAGGTCATTATGGTAAATTACACATCACCATCTCCATGACTCCATCTAGAGATAAGCCATCATTCCACACCACACTCTGATGATCACAAGCCAAAACAATGCAATCTTCATCATTACATTCTCCACCACCGTCATCAACCAATCGCTTAATCTACCGATCGTCAACGATTTACATCTCCAGATTCGCATCATGGCCGACCTCCACCTCCAACTTCCTCTGCGCCGCAACTCTCAAACCCAACCCTAAAGGCTTCGGCCCCAAAAACCTAAAAAAACCAGTCAAAACCACCACCAGAAAAGACGACGACGATGATGATGATGATGATGAGGAGGAATACGAAGACAGTGTCATTCCGGAAGTTGTCACGAACCGGATGATCAACCGAATCGGATTATCAGTCGGCATTCCACTCTTCATCGGCCTCTTGTTCTTCCCATTCTTCTACTACCTCAAAGTCGTGCTCAAGATCGACATCCCTTCATTCATTCCAGTGATGGTATCATTTGTCTTCTTTGGAGCAGCTCTGGCTGGAGTGAGCTATGGAATTGTGTCCACCAGCTGGGATCCGTTGCGTCAAGGTTCCTTGTTGGGTTGGAATGAGGCTCAACGCAACTGGCCTGTCTTTTGGAGCTCTATCTGGAATGGTGGTAACAACAACAACAACAACACCAAGTCTTCCAACAAATTCAAGTAAATTGCTTACTCTTACTTATTATACACATAATCGGCAATGCTGCATTCCTTTACAATTTTATCATGTTTGTGTACAATAGAATGCCTTCTCTTGAACTGAAACTGACATGAAACTGATTGAAACAAAAATTACATTAACAAATTCATAACTTTTCAGTTCAAAAGAAGCCAGAAAAAATAATGTAACTCTTATAATGCTTTTTTTAAATCCACGAGGAACTTGGACATGGCTGAATTTTGCTAAAAGACTATATAAAAAAAAACCCTTCCAATGAGGTCTCCTAATCTAAACAGCACGGCAAGTTTGTCACTTGAGAATTGTGATGGGTTAAGCATAGGCATAGCCCACTCTTTGCTTACATCATCATCAACGGCTCAGGCTGTTTATATTTGAGTCTTCAACAAAAATGGAGATAAAAAGGATAGTTTAGTTGACCGCCACAACCAACAATGTCATATAGAGCCTTTACAGCCGCCCAGTCGATAAACCAGAAGTACCACAGGAAGCGATTCAGCGACCCAAGATGTTAAGGGGTCATATATTAGTCCAGCTCCAGCATTTCTCTTTCAAGGCAAGTACCAAGACTTGGTCTGACTAGGCAAAATGCAGATGTTATCATTGTCATGGTCGTAATGAGAGATCTTCACGACTGGGGGATAATGCGAAATGGCTGAGATGATCATCTAAAAGGATGTTATCATCCTCATTGACTCATGAACTACAGGCTCAAATAGTTTACCTCTTGTAGAGTGCCTTAACATCAGACATGGATGTGTGGGCTCTCCAGAATATTGTCTCCGCGCGCACTCTTCCACACCCACCTCTTTCAGGTCAAAGTCTTTCAGTTTGCTGAGCTCATTCCATTCGAACCACATTTTCGAAATGAGCTCCTTTCTGAAGCAGGTGTTGTGGTCTTCTTCAACATCTAAGAAAAAGAAAGACACAGAGTGTATTATTACATGAATGATATATTGCTTTCGATAAACAAAATGAAATTAAATATGAATATTGAAAAGTACCTGAATTTTCTGATAGATTATTGAACTACATGACAGAGTTCACAGAATTGAAACTCGATCTTCCCCATTGTCGGAATCAGATCTTTTCCATCTTGTTTTTATCCTTTTCCTTCCTGTGCAAGTGCAACCTTTGAATCAGTGATAAGAAGTTTCGGGGTAAGCAACCCGTCATTTATCATCGTCTTCGGGCTTATCGCCTCCCTTCGCAATCTTGAGAAACGGCGCTTTCGATTGTGTTCTCCTGACATTGATTTACATACACTTTTATACTAGGATTTCTATGAAATATAATCAATTTATTTGGGGCTAATTTTATTTAGTTTTTGTAAAAAAAATGTATTAAAAAGCATAAGAAACATAATAATCCCTCTCATTTCCTAATCAAATTTGATTATAGTCATTGTAATAATAAAAATATCATTATCGTGATACTTAAAATGAAATAAAAGAAGAAGAGGAGAGTTAATAATTTTATTTGAAGTAGCATTGATATAAAGGGGATAGTATAGTAATACAATACGGGCATTTTATCTCTAATGACCAAACCAAAAATCTTTCGTAAAAGAATGAAAAAGCACAATGAATAGGTTGTCTGAAATTTATACGATTCTCAATACCTTCCCTATCGAAAATGTTACTTTTAGGACTTGCGCCGTTACATCAAATGATTCGAACTTCTAAGTAGATGAAAAATTGAAGTCTTGCAGCATTTACAACTCAGAGACAATCTCTGTGAGTTCATACCAGAAGCAATGAATAAAATATACCACACCATTCGAAACCATACTGAAATTCCAAACGTGGCACAAATTTATGACCCTAAATTTACAGTAGGGTTGCAAATGAACCATCAAATTGGCAAACAAACAAACCCTAAAACTCAAAACATATAAAATTAGCCGCGCAATCTGACTCATAGGCACATAAAACAAAAACCCAGAAATTTCGTAGCAACGATATCCCAACGCTTCCATCAGATCAAACGCTAGATCTCAGATGATCGGCAGTTAGATCTCAATTCAGTTTTAGTTACATGCATTACGTAAAATTTAAAAGAAAGGGATGTTTACTGTAACTGAAAAAACATTGATTTAGCCCTCAGATGTTTACTGTATGGGCCGTATAAAGGCCCAATGGGCCAATTGTGACGCTGTGCCGATAGGAGTCCGCTCCACTACCCAAAACGTATATAAATAAATGGATAAACAAAATCCGAACCCTAAGATTTTCCAGAGATTCGTTTCTTCACCCCCCAATCACTTCGAATCGATCAAGAAATAGCATATGGCGACAATTGACGAGAGTGCTTCGGCCAAGAAGTGGCTTCCTCTCGAGGCGAATCCTGATGTTATGAATCAGGTAATATTCTGTCTATCTTTTTCAGCCTGGATTCAATTTGTGGTTTTGTGTTTGTGAGTCAGTTTGAATTTTATTGCCAAGTCGATTTTCTGATTATCGGGTCGTTGATCCGGGTTTGTCAAGTTAGTGCTTGTTAGCTAACTTTGACTTGGTTTGACCGTCGATGAAGAGCATGGTTTGGCTGGCCATTTTTCTATGTATTGTTTCAACTACTTGATGAAATGTTTATTGTGTTGCAGTTCTTGTGGAATTTAGGAGTTCCAGCTGACGAAGTGGAGTGTTGTGATGTTTACGGTTTGGATGAAGAACTGTTAGAAATGGTTCCCAAGCCTGTCCTTGCTGTGCTATTTCTTTATCCCCTAACTGCTAAGGTTTTCTTGTTATTTCCCAATCACTTCCCTATTATTTACCTTTCTATAAACCTTTATTGTTTATTCTGACTTTTTTTCTTTTTTTCAGAGTGAAGAAGAAAGAATTCAGCAGGATAATACCAAGAAGGTGATTGGTCATCTTATATTTATCAACTATTAGAATTCATTTTAGCTATCAAGTTATCCGTTGCTTACGAAATTGTCATATGCACTGCATGAATTCAATATGACCCGGTTCCTCTTGGTTTATGAATTGATGACGTATGGACATAAGCCTTCCAGTTATTGTTCTTTGATTTGCTAGTCAATCTTCAATTTCACTTGTCTTTTTTATGTTATTAAGCATGATCAAAAGGGATTTATTGAATACTTACTGTAATGTATTTCACGTAGGTGTGCAGCGAGAAAGTCTATTTTTTGAAGCAAACTGTTGGAAATGCCTGTGGAACAATTGGGCTTCTTCATGCTGTTGGGAACATCACTTCAGAAATTAAACTTGGTATGTGTTCCTTAATGGTTGGTATCCATATTAGACTGTGGCTGATATGCCTCAGTGGAGCATGCACATGGCCACCCATGTATCAAGAGTACTTTTATGCTATTTGATGAGTGAACAATAAACCTTTAAAACACAAATATATTGTTCATTTCAGACTGTCACAAGTAAAATTGATATGCTTTTATCAAATTACCACAACTCATAAGACTTGTCCCGATGCCACTTTCAATATTATGCCAATCATTTATATTCATTATACAAATGATATATCATTTACATTACATCTTTTTATGGCCATACCCATACTTTTTGTTCATTTTGATATACAGTTGCAGACTCATTTTTGGATAGATTCTACAAGTCCACGGCAAATATGAATCCAATGGAGGTATTTTGATGCATCTCTCCATTCTCTTTTAATCTTGATTCTGTGCATTAGTGTATACTCAGCTTGGTATTTGATTTTCTTGTACAGCGTGCTTTATTCCTCGAAAATGATCGAGAAATGGAAGTTGCTCATTCTGTAGCTGCCACAGCCGGTGACACGGATGTATGTTTGCCAAAGTGCACTGTTTATATTACAACTTGAGTGCATTTCTTATGCATCATTAGATTAAAATCCTTTTCTTGTGCCTAGTATATGTTATGAAAAATAAAAAATGCTGGCATTAGGTGCCTACAAAAAACAATATTAACCTTTAGGGGTCATAAGAGCTGGACCCATAATTTAATCTTCATTTGTACAGTGCATTGGAAGAAACATACTCTCGTATCTTCAAATGACTTCAAATGACTTCAAATTCTCATTGACAGGCTTCGGAGGATGTAAATACACATTTTATCTGCTTCGTCTGTGTAGATGGTATGCCTTACACCCTTGTGTATATTCTAATTTGCGTTTGTCCAAGTTAAAGAAGCTTTACAATGATCAAAGAGTTGTTTTGTGTTTCGATACAAAGTGTGTATCACATATCACCTTTTTCATCCCAATATCTATTACAAAGATATGACCAAATAAGAGATGAATGCTTTTATTGCTTTGTGATGACATATTACCTTTCATCTTTGGGATAAGCGCAACCACGGGTTGAATCATTAATTCACTATTGTTATTCCTACAGGGGAGCTTTACGAACTTGATGGAAGAAAGAGTGATCCCATATCACATGGCTCATCATCACCGACCACACTACTAAAGGTAAAAAACGCAAATTTGTCTGATCTTTTTCTTTTGTCATGGGTACCAAAACACACTTCACATAGCATTAAAATATTTGCAGGATGCGGCCAAAGTTATCCATGGCGTGATCCAGAAAAATCCTGACTCAGTGAATTTCAATGTTATAGCAGTCTCAAAGAGGGTTTTTGAGTAGAAAGCATCACTGAATGGATACTAGTTTGCGTTCATGTAAAATAAGCATACCCTGTTTTTGTGTGTGTGGATGATTGAGGAGCATTCATGTTCTAAATCTGTCTTATCTTTCAATACGAATGCTCTCTTATGATCTGATATTGAATTTTTCAACCGCTGAAGTTATACCCACTGGTAGGCAACATGATTTCCAGCTTAAGATTTCTACTCATATTTGACATTGGATATACTGTTAAGGTATTATAGTATCTCTTCACTTTAGGTGCACGTTAATAACATTTAACGATGAGTGTGATTTGTTGAATTGGAATGCACTAATTGGGGTTGAAAAGAGTTATGCACGTGGATGATATACTAATCATAATTATAATACAATAATAATCCAAGCTTCATATCATGACTATTGTATTTTGCAAGTACAATGAACTTTGACTAAAGCCACCAACTGCGGTCTAATTCATTGAATTAATGACACACACACACGGACTTCTCATCAACAATGCCATTCTTTTCTTTTCTATTTAACTATGCAATCAGACAATCCAGGTGCATTCCCACACCTGGTAAATTATACGTACAGATAAAATATGTCTGCCTGCACACGTGCTAATAATGTTGAAAACAATATTTAAGTTTGAGCTGAATGTGGTGTTTATCACCTCATTCAAAACTGGTAAGCCTGATTTAGTATTTTCAGTTAGGGAAGCAATATGAGGTTGATACAGCAAATTAACATGAATCCCTCCATTATAAAAAATAAAAATAAAAATCCCATTTCCTAAATTTGATTAACAGTTACTTAGTGATATTAGTAAATAAAATACTCCAAGCTCCATTATCCACTAAATTTGCCGGAAGCATCCAAGAAACAAAGCTCAACTTTTATTATAAACAATGCATTTCTACTCCCCAAGTTGAAAAAAAAGAAAGAAAGAAATGTAAGTCGTTTACTCTACTCACCTGACAGCCGTCAGATCCTCCTCTGACCAAGACCTTCACCCAATCCAACGGTTCAACACAAACGGCTATACGACAAAAATCTGGAGCTGATGATGATGATGCTTCGTGTTTCCTTCCATCGACCTTCGTCTGCTCTGCTCATGCGGCCGAGGTCTTTATAAACATCAGCTCCGCACTCAAATCTTTCACTCACGAATAGCAGCAGCAGCAACAACGACAACATAATCTATTCTAAGCTCTAATTGGATAATTCAATTTCCAAGTATTTGAATGGCGTCAGCATCGGAAGTATCGACTTTGGAGCAGATCAGGGAACACTTGTTCCGCGGATTGTTATCTCCGGTAAATCTGAAACCGTCCGGATCCGGATCTAATAGCTCCAGCTCCGACTCGCCGGTCTCTTTTTCCAACAATGGAGCTTTCACCAAGCTCGAGAGCTGTAACAGCTTCGAATTCGACCAACTCCCTAGCGATTTCTTCTCGTTCGATCCCAAATTCGAAATCACCGAGTTCGAATTCGCGCCCACGTCGAAAAAGCCCCAAATTCGGAGCTCGAAATCGAGCCGTAAACCCTCGTTGAACATCTCGCTTCCAAACAAGACCGAGTGGCTCGATCTGACTCAACCAGAATCATCAGCTGCTGCAGCGACGAAAGTCGTACCGAAAGCAGTTACGACCGACGACAGGCACTACAGGGGAGTAAGAAGGCGGCCGTGGGGGAAATTCGCGGCGGAGATAAGAGATCCAAACAAGAAAGGCGCTAGAGTTTGGCTAGGAACATTCGACACCGCGATCGATGCCGCGAAGGCGTATGATAGAGCGGCGTTCAAGCTCAGAAGAAGCAAAGCGATCCTCAACTTCCCGCTCGAGATCGCCGAATCTTGCAGCGTTGGTGATGCTGTAGCGGAGTGTGGGATGAAGAGGAGAAGGCAGGAGGCGGAGGCGGAGGCGGAGGCGGAGGCTGAGATTGAAGCGAAGAAGGTGAAGGCGGAGGAGGCGTTGACGCCGTCAAGTTGGACGGCGTTTTGGGATTTTGAAGAGACGGAAATGAGAGGGATGTTTAATGTTCCTCCGCTATCGCCGTTATCACCTCATCCGGCGTTAGGGTTTAATCAGCTGATGGTGTTGTGATGATACATGGCGTCGGTATTGCGTCATACGCCACGTGGACATATTCTTTTCTTTTTTGTTCCATTATTGTGCGATTTATTTACTTTCTTTTATGAAAAATTTTACGATATTAATTTCTGAAATTAAACGGTCATTTATGGTTAGATTAGGGAATATTCCTTTATGCTCAAATTCGTTTCTTCTTTCGATTTCTCGAAGGAACGTTTGTTGAGCGACAGCCAGGTGAAGTGTAATCTATAGGGTTATTCCTCTTTTGTCCGAAATCGAAATCAAACGTCTTCGGTTCATTTGGCAGACACATTTTCTCCGATCGCGATCCGTCCTTTGCTCCGGCGGCTTCCCCGATCGTTTCTTCTGGATTGCACTTCGTGTGCACATAAAGTTTGAATCTTTCATCGTTCAACCTGTAGCCGTTTTGTTTTTGGATTTGGCGTTGTCATCCGGTCGGAAGATTCTCTCTGCTGATCTGTAACCGGTCTGCGTGGTTTGATTTTGGGTGAGCCAGGTCAATTAGGGTTTTTTTGTTCGGGTTCCTTTTTTTCCATGAATTGGGAACTGAGTGTGATGTTTTATTTTCATGTTCGTGCAGGTATTGGTTCGAAACGAGGACTGAATTGTGCTGTGGATTTTGGAACTGATCGGATTTTGTTATTTTATTGAGTGGTGTTATGTTAATCAAGGAACTGGATGATAGGGGGGTGGAGAAGTGGGAGGCAAATGATGTTGCTGAGAGTGGTATTGTTGCTCTAGATGCAAAGAGGGTTTTGGTTGGAGCTGGGGCTCGGGCGCTTTTCTATCCTACTTTGATTTACAATGTCATTAGGAATAAGTTTCAGACCGAGTTTAGGTGGTGGGACAGGGTTGATAAGGTATATAATCCGGATTGTTGCTGTTTTTAAACAAGAGTAACATGCCTGATATGTTTCTTGATTCAAAATATACTTTTTCCCTCAATTGCTTGATATATTGGCCAAATTCTTCAACCATCATGCTCTTATCATGCAAACTGTAAATTTATTTTGCAACAAGTTCTTCTACCTTCAGTTGTAGTTTTTGAAGCTTTCACTAATTTGGCTTTTAGTGTACTTTGTATATGCTGCTCAGTTGATTGTCCCAATCCCAACGCATGAAATTTTAAAGATGAAATATCCATCTTATGCCTTTGCTGGCATTTTTTGAATCAAGACTCATAATTAATCGTTAGTATATGCAACGATAATGCTTTACTTTAATGACTAATCATTTGATTATTCAAGTTTTCTTTATGCAGTTTGTGTTGCTAGGCGCAGTCCCTTTTCCTACTGATGTTTTCCGCTTTAAAGAGTTAGGTGTACAAGGAGTCATTACACTAAATGAACCATATGAGACACTGGTTCCTTCATCACTTTACCAGGCAAATGGTATTGACCATTTGCTAATTCCTACAAGGGACTATTGCTTTGCTCCTTCATTGAGGGATATATGCAAGGCTGTCAACTTTATTCATGGTAAGCTTCGTTGCCTTCAGTTATTGATATCTGATTGCATTTCTTTCATCTCATGAAGTGTTATATAGATGGATGTCCAAATCTGATTTACTGGTCGGTAGATAATATGGACTGTTTCTATTGCTAAGCATGAAAATATTGAGAGTGTTTAGGTTGAGCTTATATTAATGTTTGCTTGTTTAAATGCTTATTTTTACTGTTTTCAGAGAAATCGTCACTTGGGCAAACTACTTATGTTCACTGCAAGGCTGGCCGAGGAAGGAGCACGACAATTGTCTTATGTTACCTAGTTAGTCTGACTTCCAAGTTCTACCTTGTTATACTATATTGTGTTGTGGTATCATGCCATTTAATTTTTCTGGTTTGTTAAAAAACACAGGTAAAACATAGAGGAATGACTCCTGATGCAGCATATGCTTATGTGAAGTCAATTAGACCAAGGGTGCGCTTAGCATCTGCTCAGTGGCAAGTAAGTGCAACAACTTAGAATTGAACACTTAAGGTATTATGCGGGTATTATGTTGTCCATCATTGATTCATTGTAGTTGAAGCATTGTTGGATATGAAACCATTGTTAGGTGTATAGTTGTTTTTGAGTTATTCTGGGTTATAGCATTGCAACTTCAGATTTCTTTAGTAAGTTTGGGTAAGATAGTTGTCTTGGCACATCTTGTGTAGGTCTCGTTAGCCCTGGTGAATTTAGTAGTAGCTCATCGAGGTGTTATTAATTTAACTAAGCTCTTCGTACTAGTACTAAACTAATGTTCTCGAATGATGCTGCAGGCTGTTGTACAATACTACTATCTGAAAGTGGAGGTGGCTCGAGCATTCTATGTACATATGACGCAGATCCCAAATACCATAATTCCCAGACCTTCAGATGAACAAGTAATGGCATTTGATGACAGCTCAGTGGTTGTAGTCTCTGATGCAGATCTCGATGGTTACGACCTAACTCTTAACAATGGTCCAGCAGGCAATGAGCAACCAAATACTGATGTTAACGTGATTTATAAAGTTCAAGTCGCAAGTCAAGCAGCCCTCACAAGAGTATCCTGCATATGGCTACGTTGTCGCACCACACGGAAGAACATCTCAAAGCAGGGTGTTGAAAACAGTTGTTCTATTCAGGCTGATCAACTTGGCAGCATTGTACATGTCTATTGACCAACATCAGTTTTTTCACCCTAGGGGTGCCTGTACATATGAAGTTGAGTGGCAAAAGTTTCCTTTTGAGTTACTGACCAGGAATGAGTCTCTTGAGTTCTTGTTTTATCTCCAATTATGAGTGTATAAGAAAATTGAGTTTTCATTAGCTTTTATCATACTGCTTTGCTTCAAATCCAATGCCCATGAATGAGAATGTACATTCATTTCTCATTTGAATTATAATACTAGAGAATACAGCATCAGACACATAAATTTAGGGGATTATAAGTAACTATTAGTACTATTATTATAGTTTATATTTATTTTTAGTCTTCTCATAAAAATGATTCTCATAATTTTCTCATTCAATATAATCCAGAACTATTGGAAGTTATGTGTTAATCAATTTGTAAATTTAGGGTCTGTCCATTTGAACTGAAATTTAACTGATATTAACTTATATCGATTAATACTAACTTATATTAACTTAACTGAAACTTATATTGATTGAGCCGCCGGACCGCCGCAGCCCCACCGTCGCCGGACACCGGCGGTGGGCGATGGGCGACGGTCCGGCGAGGGTGGTGGTGGTCGAACTTAACTTAATTAACTGAAATTTATAACTTACATTGACTGAAAGTAACTTATATTAACTGATATTAACTTATGTTGATTGAAAGGAACTTATCTTATCTTAACTGTAAAAAATATAAGTTTAAATGGACAGGGCCTATGCCTAAGTATCCCTCCCTCGGAAAAGGATTAGGTACAAAGTTGATATTTTGGTACAAAATACAAACTAATCATAGTCATTGATCTTGTGATTGAATGGATGAGATTAAATCTTGATTTTTTTTGGATTTTTTTGTGTGACGAATTATGTCGTTTTTTTATTTTTCGGCTCGTCTTTTTCATTTTCCAGCTCGAATTTTGACGAAGTATAAAATAAACTGATGAATTATAAAATAATTTTGACAAATTTTATATTTTATACCAAAAATTTACTTTGCACCAGATCTGGCCTTTCCCTCCCTCCAGTGGCGGACCTACCCAATCACTATGGGGTCACTTGCCCCATCAATTTTTTGATTTGTTCTTTTATTTAAGTAATTAGGCCAAATTAGACTAAATTAGGTTATGGGGTCACTCTTATTGCACCCCCTAATTTCTCTAAAATAGTGTTATGCCCCCAATGAAAATTAAGTCTGGGTTCGCCACCGCCTCCCTCAACCTTTCTCCATTATTTCCTTCAATAGTTTCGTCAACGCCCTGAAGGCTGCTCAGTAGATGCTTCCTCTGATCTACTTCACACTTGGTTTTGTTTATAGAAAATGACACTTCGTCAAAATGGCGAAAATCATCCCATCATCTTCCCTTCCAGGGTTTAAAAAAAGAAGACTTTTAAGACTTGCCTCTATATGCTCGAATCATCAGTAAGTTGTTGTTTAAGACAATATATTACCTGCAACAATCATGATTCCTAACTTGCATATAATAAACATATGGAAACCTTAAAACTATTTTCCTGCATCTACTACAGTACTATGCCATTAATATATTTATTCAGTTGGATTTAAATATCTACTAAACTAATGATATTACAAATTAATATTAATAACTAAACCATGTGCAAGTAGTGTTTTTGTGTTAAAAGAATCTAAGACTTCTGACTCCAGTGATCTTTAGCTGATTTTATATGTCACTATAGAAAATGACTGTTTTATTAGCTTTTAGAAATTTCCATTTAGCCGGTACTAATGAAAGATCTCAAATGTTGACAATTTTCGCCCTCCGCGAATGGATTTTAGTCTTATTATCAATTCTACAGTTGCATAGGTTGAGGTCATGGCCAATGCTATGAGGTTTTGAATCCACTGGAGTTTACGATCAGCGCGCGTCCGATGATCAGAAGTTTAAGAAGATAATTTGAAATAGTGGTATGTATGGATCAAAGCTGTTCTGAAATAAATAATCTTCTATAAAAGGTGCTTCTTGTAAGGTCTGTAATAATAAATCACAATGTGCTGCTTACAAATAATATTAAACACTGCTAAAGTTAGAATAATTCTGAAATGGTACACCTACTACGTACTACTTCATAACCATGTTTAAAAATTACTCAGCAGTCTCTCAGCAAGAACAACCGGTTAATTATCGATCACATTGTCTCTACCTATATATATTCTGTCTCTGACAGGTAACAGTGTTTCATTGTCTGACATCCTTTCTCAGCTCGGAGATCAAAAGAAGGAAATGAGGTTGGAAAAATCTAAGCCAAAGCACAGGAAGGGCTTATGGTCACCTGAGGAAGATGAGAAACTCAGAGATTATGTTCTTAGACATGGCCATGGCAACTGGAGCTCAGTCCCTATTGAAATCGGTACTTTTTCACATTCCTCGATCATTCGCAACTTCCTTTTTACACACATATTCAGATCATACTATCGTAACACAGGAAATTCAAATTTGACCTCAGCTATAAACCTTTCTGACTTGTTCGACGAAAATAAAAATATTTTTAACTGCAACCTGAGTCAACTTACGTTGGTTTATTTATATGGTTGCCTTGTTGTTTCTGTCACAAAAGGTCATTCTTTATTGATGAACAAAAACGTGTTAATATTTTTTTTGCCTGTGTTTTAAAATTTTGTGTACAAACTAAAGGCAGTTTCAGTGTGCATGACGACTAGATTACCAAGTCTTTATTTACACAATATATGATGATGCACAGACAATTTATCTGCAAAATTACTTAAATGTTAAAAATCTCAGCAGTGTTGGTTTCAAAAATGAATATTTTCAGGACTGCAACGGAATGGAAAGAGTTGCAGATTAAGGTGGATTAATTATCTACGACCGGGACTAAAGAGAGGAACTTTCAGTACAAATGAAGAGGAGTTGATACTTTCTTTGCATGGTAGCTTGGGCAACAAGTAAGTTTCACTGAAAGTTCAGACATTTTTTTATCCATTAATTCAACTAATTTATTAGATACTATTTTGATTGATCAGGTGGGCGCAAATAGCGCAGAAATTGCCCGGGAGGACAGACAATGAGATCAAAAATCACTGGCACACACATTTGAGTAAAAGAAGCTCAAGAACAGCAGCAACAGATCACCAAACAGTACTATCACAAGAACTCATCAATCCATGGTCTATAAATGTCTCGAGCTTCCCAACACTTACTACCTCCCCAAAACCCATCTCAAGCTATACATCTCAATCCTCATCAACATACAGTACCAATGGATTTCCAAAAGATGATGGTGTTCGGAGTTCGCTGCCCAAACTGTTCTTCGAAGAATGGCTCTCACTTGACTGTTGCCAGTCGAACGAAAATAGTTTCAGGCCTCCTAATGTTTTCATGGGATACAGTTCCATTAATGATGAGTTCTTGCTTGAAGAATCAGGTGATGGTGTGATCACTTTTCCAGATTGGGGCCTTGATCATCACAGTCAACCTGGTGAATTTTATAATCTTGGGAATTCTTCTGATCATGGTATGTGCAGTGGATTCAATTATCAGTTGCATGCTTGCGACATAATGTACCCTTAGACGAGCGGGAGAACCATATTGCACTTTTTTTTTTTGATTCATAAGTGGACTTAAGCCACCGAAACAGACGCAAACGATGCCTAACTAGGCAGACAGCACCACTGAGACAGCGACATATTGTTTTGTACACTGCCTAATAACATATTGTTTTGTACACAAAACTGCAATGATATTTGTTTCCTATGTTATGAAATTTCTTCTGATGTACTTAAATTGAAACACGGAATTATTCGATCTTCGAATTCCAGGTCTCTCTATCATTCTCTACTAGACTTTATGGTACCATGGAACATGTCCAAATGCTTATGATCTCACATATTGTCTCGGCTGTTGGTCCCAGGCAAGTCTGGTTCTATCCAAGTGACATGGGAGTCTGGAGCACTCTTTGACCAACTCGAACTGCCTTAGGAACTGTCATTTACTATTAATACGTAAATTAGTAACTATATTGACCTGTAAGTAATCCAAATTGATATATTTCAAGAAATCCAGACAGCAAATAGATTGAATCACAAATCTTCCTAATAGGATATCAATACATTGTCTAAAAAATGGACTCATTATACTTGGTTGTGTTCTAGGCTAGCCAGATTCCAGCAGAATCTGATATCACTTTAGAGCTCATTGCCATGTCAGTATCTTAAATCAACAAGTCCAATAATACTCTATACCGATGCTAGATCTCCATACTAGATGCAAGTGAAGCATGAAGCAAAAACAAGACATATTACAAGGTAGGGTACATTAATTTTATTAAAATAATCATTTCTGAATCCAAACTGATATTCCTGTTATTACAAGATCCAAGAGTACAAACTAAATGACAACATGGAATGTAAAAAGGGTTGCAGCAAATTAGTTTGCAACTACATCCGACACAAATAATCCTTGCAATGTTGTATTACCACCCACCCTTGACATTCATATAAACCTGTGTTAAAAAAAGTAACGTGTTATTTATGGTCATTGCTATCCACATTTTTCAAAAGAAAAATCAAATTAACAGGGCATAAAACTAACAAAACGGGCAACTGCAATAGGAAAAGACACATGCTAGCACGTATAAGGATGCATAAATAGATGTTCAAAGGTAAAGGGTTTTGAACAAGAACGATGGTAAGTATCTCTAAGAAGAAAAAAAACAATGAGCCATTAGTATTTAGTGGAGAGCTAAAGAAAACTTAACAGTCAATGAGAGGAAAGGAATGGGAAAAGTAGACCCATGCTACAAGTGCTCAATCACAAAACTGTTTAGATGCAAAACTCTATCATCATGTCACTTTTTCTTGATATTGAGTTGCGTCGAGGTTTAAGCTTTAGCGAAAAACACAAAATGTCCTCAACTTTAAGCAAAATCAATAACAAAAATTTATATGATTCTTCCAACCATACCCCAACTGGATCACCATTTCAATAATTACTCATTTAGCTACTTCTACTCCATTTTCCAAATCGTTTCTGTGTAAATGCAAGGAGCACAGATTCAAGTTTATTTTATGCCAGGTGATAGGTTGACATTAGCATGTGACCAAAAACAAAAGGAGATCTGTATAATCCGTGTTCCTCAAGCAAAATGGTTATAGTCATCCTACCATAATGAACACTTGGCTATTCATCCAGCATACCAAGTTGCCAAAAAAAACAGCAACAGGTCAAATACATATCAAACAAAACACCCGTGAACAAGGACACGGCTCAAAATACGGCACAGTGAATGCTGCAACTAAAACCATCTTCTATTCAGTGTTGCATTATGCATATTAATTCTTAACAACAAATAGCCAATAAAAGCATCCAAGACCTGAACTAATCAGAAAGACAGGAGCTTGTACCTCATAACTCTAAGCAGTCTGCTGTGCTGGAATCATTCCGGTCTTCCTAGCATAAGCAAAGATCCCACCAGCCTCAATCACAGGCCCTGCATCCCCAATCGGCTTCAACCCATACTCCTTTCCAGTAGTATGATTAATCAGCTTATTCTCCTTCAGCTCAATCGTCACCACATCACCAGTCCTACACTCCTCACAAATCCTACCTTCACTATCCAGCGGATAAATCTCACCAGTCGCCACCGAGTTTCTAAAAAAGATCCTCGCGTAAGACTCCGCCACCACAGCCTTCACTCCCGCCGCGCCCAGCGCCACAGGCGCATGCTCCCGAGACGAACCGCAACCAAAATTATCCCCAGCTATGACAATCGAGTACTTCGTTTCACTCTCCCCAGGCTCAATAAACCTAGTCTCGTACGAAGCAGGGAGCCCGATCATCGCGTACGACCCGAGTTTCTTGTACTCGTCCGGCTTCGAAGGCACTAGAGTCAGATATTCCGCCGGGATGATTTGATCAGTGTCGATGTTGTCTTTCACGACGTAGCACTTGCCGTGGAAGGTCGAGACAGCTGTGGATGAGTTTTCAGCGGACGCACAAGGGACGAATTTGATGGCGGCGCGGGGCGGTTGGGATTCGGAGGTCAGAGTTTTGAGGTGCCATTTCGTCCAATTGGCGGCGGAAGAGCTTAGGAAGGAGATGGATGGGTGTGCAAAGTGAAGGCGGCGTGGGGGTGGACTGACAACGGCGGTGCTAGGGTTTCTGATAACGGCTGAGGATGCGTGAGCTGCGGCTGCCATTGTTGAGAGTTTTGACGAAAATGATGAAACGCAGACGAGTTGAAGCAGAGTCATCTGCACAGCCCTTATATGAAATGAACGGCTGAGATTGTTTTAAAAAATGTACGGTTGAGATTGGATAATGCTTCTCAATTGGTTTTTATTCTTAATCGGGGCTTTGATCAACAAACATACTTTATTTTAATTTAAAACAAAAAAGATTAGGCATATTTCGTCATTTTACTGTATTTGTATATAGAAATAAAATAAAGTAAGGGAGGAACTTTAATTTAATATCCTTCAAGTAGTTGGGCAAATTTCGAATTCAAGTAAGTCATAATGAAAATAATAGTTGGATTGTAATGTCAACTTCTTGATAAAATGAATATGAGATTGACGATTTCTCGTAACATATCAGAATAGACAGCTGATATGATAGTTGAAACATTATTCATTTCGACAAAATTGAGATCTCAAAATGATTAAAATTGGAAATTGAATAGATGTTTGGCAAAAAAAAATGTATAGAGAGCGATACATTTCATAACATCTACTCAATATTTATCACTCTCTTGAAGATGGTTGAGAAAGCTTTGCAATATTGTCACTCATATTTACATTGAGAGTAACCTACATGAAATAAGAACTCACAATTGATTAATAAGAAATTTAAAAAAAGAAAGATAAAATAACATAGAAATGCAAAAATAAAGAGTAACTTACTGGGGTCTGTGATGGTCACAAGTCCGGACCCTTTGAAGTCACAGTTCCAAGAGTTTCTACCATTTTCCGCATAATACGCGTTCATCAAAACCGATGCATGGTTGATGAGTGTATTCGGTTCAAAGCAACATCCACCCTTATCGATGAAGTTTTTGCAGTTGTTATGCTTGAGGGTCTCACATACGTACTTGATGTTATTAAGTAATTCTACGTCGGAGGTTGAAGGCTTCGCCACACAAAATGTATTCCCTTTCGCGACACCAATATTAACTATAAGAAACAGTTGAACAATGTTATATTTCAAAGAAGAAAACAAAGGGAAAAACTTGCACAACAAAAAATGGATAACATATGTACAAACCACATAATGTCATGGAAGTTAAAATGAGCAATGAAGCGAGGATGATCTTCATTATTTGGTTTGCTAATTGCTTGTTTGGATTTGATGAATAAGATTTTATGATACTTGGTCAAGCGAAGCTTCATTTATATAGTGGTGCACATTTGGTGTGTAAAATGAATACTATTAACACCTCTATGTCTTTTCGTCTTCAATAAATTTCGAAGACTAAATAAAAATATATAAAAATCAATTTAATCTTTGTTGAAATTTGATCCTTTTTTTGGATACATTTATTGAAATTTGATCTTTATTGAAAGTAATGGGTTGTCAAAGTATTTAAAACTTAAAGTCGCATTGAAAACGTGTTTGAAACAAATTTGTTGAGAAAAATAAATGGAGAAGCTTTCCAAATTTAAAGGATACTTATTTTTATCGATTCTCTTTCGTTCCCTTATTTTATTATTTAAATATAATATACCCTAGACTTTGAAAAATGTGCAGGTATATTAGCATCAGTGCATACTGCATTGCATAACAAATATGACGCGCCCTTACGCTTTTATTTTTCATTATTGAACAAAATTTGGAAGCCAAAAAGAAAAAAAAATGCAAGCTAAAACATTTAAACTAGAAAAAAAAAATGAAAAAAACTTAAATTGCAACATTTAAAAGTTTTTTTGTTTGATGAAGGCAACATTTAAAAGTTAAATGCCTATTTTATATTGATACAAAGTAGAAATATAAAGTTAAAGAAATGGTTTTGGGAGGAGCGTTCAAATGAGGCACCAAAATTAGAATGAGGCAGTAAGACATGATCTAAGTCACAAATCTAAACCTCCGTTTTTTGTGGGCGCGCCACGTGTTCTACTATCAAAATCCATCAAAAAGCAAAAAACAAAACTATTCCTGCACTATTCTCTGTCACATCATCAAAATGAATGGCTCATAACATGTCTCACTGCCTCATTCTACCAACTCTGCCTCAATAAAGTGCTCCCATGATTACGGTACTATATTTTGTAATAAAATGTTAAATGCCTATTACTAAAATGATTATTTTGATGCATTTTTATTGAAACTTAAAAATAACAGAAATAAAATCTCGACAGGCCCATTGGGCCTCTATTCGTAGACCTGTCCACCCCTTGAACCAGCAACAGCCCATCTTCGACGCTCATTTCTGAAAACCCTAATTTCTCAGGTCCACTTAACATCATCGCCTTCATCTGCTCTTCCGATAGAAACCCGGTCGACCGAGCCAGCGCTCCAGTCGTCACACTTGATCAAATCAGGCATGGGTAAGTAGGCCTGCCTGTCACTCACTCGCATTTTCTTTAACTCAGCTTTGAATGTCCATTTTTATTTTATGATCTCGTATTGTTTTGATTTATTGATGTATAGGGGCGTACAAGTACGTGAGCGAGCTATGGAGGAAGAAGCAATCTGACGTTATGAGGTTCTTGCAGAGAGTGAGGTGCTGGGAGTATCGCCAGCATCCTTCCATTGTCCGTGTCACCAGACCTACTCGCCCTGATAAAGCTCGCAGGCTTGGTTACAAGGCCAAGCAGGTAGCTAACTATAAACTTATTCCAGCTTCCTAATTTTCATACGTCGATTTATGATACTCTTAATGCATATTTTGGATTATAATCTTTGTTTGACGGTTTTTTGTGTGTGTGCCAAAGTATGAGTATTCATTTTTTGGAAAATGATGATTCTAAGATTTTCTTAGGTCTGTCGTCTGTGCCGAGTTATATGATTGTTCTTTATGTGATCAAACTAGAATTTATGAATGCTAGTTCTCTAATTTTCAAACAGCGTTTCATGAATGCATATTTTGGATTATAATCTCTGTTGACGATTTCTTTTGCCTGCCATAGTATGATGGGTATTCATTTATAGTAAAATGATGATTTCAAGTGTTTCTTAGGTCTATGCTGAGTTTTGTAACTGTTCTTTATGCGATTGAACTTGGTTTTTGTTAGAAAAGTGAGCTTCTTTTAGTGTAGCATGCTGGTTAAGCAGTGTCGTGATGGATGCACATCCATTTCATCAGCTTGTAGATATGTTTGCGTGTTCTGCGCATCTATGTCTCTTGTGGAAAGATCTGTGGTTGTGTAAAGTGATCATATGCTATTATAAAACCAGCTACATGAGATCAGATCATCTGACCAAGTGAGTTCTCTATTATATTGGACTCACTTTTGTCTCGATCTGATACATTCATAGCATAACTTCTGTATCTCTTTATCAAATAAGATTTCATTTCTTATAATTTATGCAGTGTTGTATATTTTATGATCATTTCTGGTATTGCCATCATTATTTTTTTCTCAAGTTCCGTTTTTCCTACTTGTTTAGTAATGTCTCCGTCTCCATGTCGTTCACCACATAGTGTGTGGTGTGTAATGCTTGCCATGCTTCAAATTCTTAACACTTGGGCACACCTTTCTGTAGGGGTATGTCATTTACCGTGTTCGTGTAAGACGCGGGGGACGCAAGAGGCCAGTTCCAAAGGGTATTGTCTATGGTAAACCAACCAATCAGGGAGTTACCCAACTAAAGTTTCAGCGCAGCAAAAGGTCTGTAGCAGAGGAGCGTGCTGGCAGGAAGTTGGGTGGTTTGAAGGTTTTGAACTCTTACTGGATCAATGAGGTTCGTAACGTGTCCATTTCCTGATATTTCAAAAACATTTTACGACACATTTTAAAAATTGCTGAGTAGCATTCTGTTTTCAGGACTCGACCTACAAATACTTTGAGGTGATATTGGTTGATGCTGCTCACAATGCCATCCGTAATGATCCAAGAATCAACTGGATTTGTAACCCCGTTCACAAGCACAGAGAGCTCCGAGGACTCACATCTGCTGGGAAGAAGAACAGAGGTCTCCGTGGAAAGGGTCACCGGAACCACAAGCAACGCCCATCTCGCAGAGCCACCTGGAAGAGAAACAACACCCTGTCCCTCCGACGATATCGCTAAGCTGGAAGTTACTTTGCACTGGGTTGCTACTCATTCTCAGTTTAAAAAAACTTCATATAATTTTGTTCTCTTATCTCTTATGACTCAGGAAAGTTTATTAGACAAAATATCATGTCTCATTATTTTGTTTACGGTGTTCTCCTTTTCAATTTATACATAAAATTTAAATTAGATTATATATTTAAAATACTTAAAATTAAAAATACCACTATCAAAAAATAAAATAATTAAAAATAAAATTTTGAGTATATACCTGGTGAACTGAAAAGTGAACATTTTAGTTTCAAAAGTAAAACCTGCGTACTGTAAGTATGTGCTTATCCGCTTTCAGATTAGACATTTAAGGGGCACGTGTCATTCTACTAGTCGTCGCTTGCTACATGCGACAGATTAGCTCTAATCGGGCGGCCAGTAATCAATCGCATCTTCACAAGCATCCGCGTCGTGTCGCTCGAGATCAAAATTCCTAAATTTGCAGCCATCGAATTGAACGACTTTTCTTTCTCCCAGTCGGAACTCGTCTCTGTTGTTTCATGCCGGTGATTCACGCTTCCTTTGGCTAGTTCGCTGATGCGTTGTTGCGTCAATTTCGGTTCGTGAAATTTAGGGTTTTGCTTTTTATTTATATCCAGGTTTGTGCTGTTGCTGTTGTTGAGATGTTATCCAGTTAGTGAAGCTATTTACGTTGAGCTGAAGCTGGTTCTTTGGGTCGGAGATTTTGCAACACGTTAGCTTGGAAAAAATAAGGGAAGGAAATAGCTGAGTATATGGTTGGTGAAGTCAGTGATGTATCGACTAAAGAGATGGTATGCTCGGCCGCGAAGCCTCTGACTGAGGCAGATATGGCTGAAAATATGAGTATTACCTCTAATGCTCCTCCAATTTCTGAAGATTTATTGACCACGGGATCTTCTTTGTCTGCTGCAACTATGACTGCGGATGAAACCCCAAATGGGAAGTGTGATCAAAGCTCTCAACACCCAGATGGAATAATTAATGAAGAAGTGAATCTGGATGCGGAATGTACTGAGGGTAATCATGGAGTGGAAGAAGTTGTTACTATCATCGATGAGAAAACTGTTCCTTCTTCTTTAGCACCTGAAAATCCCCTTGGTGATGATATTCTCATAGAGGCACAGCATGATAGCCCTTCTGAACCTGCAACAGGTGTCGAGGTTGTTGTTGCTGATTACCAGGAAAGCTTGGATCATAATGTGATTGACAATTCTCTAGGATCTAGCTTGCTCGCTTGTGCCAATATTGTTAGGCAGTCATCCAGTGACTTGTCAGGGCAGAAAGTTGCAGATAAATCTGATGGTCTCAGTCCAGCTGAAGCTAACACGGTAATGGATGGTGTAGACACACAAGAGATAGCTGCTCTTTGTGAGCCAAATGTCGTAACGGGCGTTGATGCAGTGGTTGCTGATGAAATGAATAAAGAAACACCTTTGAAAGGAAATAAACAAGATGAACTGCCAGTGCTTTCAGGTGATTTTTAGGATTGTTGTCTTATCCCTTTTCCTTCTAAACTTATTAATTTTCTCTCTGGTTACATCTATTACTGAGGTTTCACCCAGTATTTCCTCTAAAATGGATAATATTGTATGTGTCAGTGGGAAAGGAAGTTGCTTTATTCTAAGCTAGTTACACTGGCATAACAAGGCAGTAAATTGATATAAAGTTTTGCATGTTAGTGAATAGGAAGAAATCATTCCAAAAGTTTGTCTTGATAGCTTATTCACTATGATTCCGTTTGTTCTGTTCTTGAAGATGGAGACAGATCTACAGGGTGCGAAGAGCCGTTGTGTAGCTCCCATGCGTGCACTGGAACTTTTGATAAAGATATTCAACATGCAGTGGTCAAGCAGTCCGACTCAAATCTCAATTCAACTGAGGCTGATTATTTAGCCATCGACAAAGAAAGCAAAAATCTACAAGAGCCTCAAGTACCGAGTACCTCTAAGAAAGATGATAGTTTTTCATTTGATCTGCCTATTACCTCTGATGGGAACACGGCCAAGGTTTGGCAGCCATTTAGTACCCCTCAAGCTGTGGCTATATGCGGGGTAGGTTTTAAAATTTCTTCTACTTACAAAAAGGGTCAACTCTACCTTCCATAATTTCATAAATCTGTTCTGAATCATAGTTAAATAAGAGTTTATTGATGTGCTTATTTTTGAAGACTGTAGTGGATTCTCCGGTTGCATCCACTTTGACTCCTAAGAATAAAAAGAGATCACATAAGATTTCTGAAGGAGTTAAAGAATCTTCAGAGCCTAAAAGAAGGCGATCAACTGCTCGGAAAAGTGGCAAAAAAGGAAACCAGCCTGATGAAGCAACTTTGTTGAAACAGTTGGGCAGTGAAGAGAGACCAGCTAATAGCCAAACTCCCAATGTATCTAGTTTGCCAACTTTAAGTTTTTCAACATCTCTGCCTGCAGCATTCCAGCAGCCCTTCACTGACTTGCAGCAACTTCAACTTCGTGCTCAAATTTTCGTTTATGGATCTTTGATGTAAGTATCTCGCATCTTATATTTCAATCCATAAATTTTGGTGTTGGCTTACTTGAAGTCTTTTTTTGGAGAATTTTTTGGCTGACCTATACACAATAGTTGACATCTAGAAGGGTCAGACATGCCATTAGGTACTAATGGGCAATGGTCTAGATTTGACATGGCTTATATTGCACTGTCTTCTTTGCTTGTTGCGGCAGATTATTTAAATATTTAATAATCTCTTAAGGTTTATTCTTGTTGGTTTTTGTTGAGCTGAACTGAAGCTGAGGTTCTTATGAGACAAAATGGGATGAATTAAACTGAAAACTATTAATTAATACTACCAAACTAGCTAGAACAAACCCATGCTGCTGATATCCGCCTGCTCAGTAACGGGTTGTACATGTCGGTTATTTGTGAAGGAGAGCTTTGCTTAGAGTTCATGTTCAAAACCCATTAAACATGTGTGGTAGATGGATGATGTCCAATAAAATACAGTGATGTAATAGTTTTCAGTTTTCACCACATTCACTTGATTGTCTTAGAATGTAAGCGACAGCCGACATTAACTTTGCTTGGAATTTTATGGATGTAGACAAGGGAATGCTCCTGATGAGGCATGTCTTATATCTGCTTTTGGGGGACCTGGTGAGTTACATGATTGTATCAATATCAGTTATGTAAATATATTAGAAATGCCATAATGTCCATATATATCATGAACTTTTTTCTTTTTACATGAAAGATGGTGGAAGAAGTATTTGGGAGAAGCCTTGGCGGAGGTGCCTTGACAGGATTCATAACCAAATATCGCAAACTAATATGAGGAGCCCAGTGCTTCAAACTTCAGGTGCTGTGTAACTAACAATATTAGGATTACATGTACCTTTTACTATTACTGACATCCAGATGTTCATTTATTCAAGATCTGATTACAGGCAAGTCTACACCAGATCAAACAAGTAAACGAAAACGTAATGTTTCTCCGCTTGGCTCAGCTGGAAAGAGTGACTCCTCACATACAGTGAATCCCATGATACCTTTGTCCTCTCCCCTTTGGAATATGCACACTTCTGCTCCTGATGGCTTGCCAGTCACTGGAGTTCCACAAGCTCCAATTGTAGATCATAATCCACTTCCTCCACTGTATCCCTTGCAAACTCCAACAAAAAACATCGGACATTCTACTTCATGGTCATCCCATGCCTCTGTTCCTTTACCACGGGTGGCTTCTCCACAAACTTCTCCATGGGATCCTAATATGTCGTCTGCTTTGCCCATTGTGGAACCTGTAAAGCTTATGCATGTGAAAGGCTCGTCTCTCATTCCATATTCTGTTGCAAATCATCCATCAGCTGATCTGTCACTGCCCATTGTTGCTGCATCTGCCATAAGTTCTGACATGGTTGGTGCAAACCCAGTATTGAAACCTATTGGCCAGACAACTAAGTCAAAGAAGCAAAAAAAAGTTTTCGTATCGGATGATTGTAGACAGGTATTAGAGCCAGCTTCACAGTCAAGTGAACGAGTACTGGCTAATCCTAGTAATAGTATTCAACTTGTGCCTGTCCAGGCAGCTCTTCTTTCGGCTGTTAACATGACATCTTCAGCTACACCTCTCCTTTCTTCCGATTGCCCTTTGGTAAGCAATAAAGGTGCAGATAGAAAAGACAAGCCATCTGAAGACACCCTCCATCAAGTTAACAATGCTAAGTTGCATGCAGAAGAGGCTTCTGCATGTGCAGAAGCAGCAGTTAGTCACAGTCAGCACGTTTGGGGTCAGTTAGATAAGCAAAAGAATTCTGGACTTACGGTGGACCGTGAAAGTAAAGTTGCTTCTGCAGCTGTTGCAATAGCAGCTGCTGCTTCGGTAGCAAAAGCAGCTGCAGCTGCTGCCAAATTAGCATTCGAAGCAGCTTTGCAAGCAAAATTAATGTTTGAAGAGTCCTCTGTCTTTAGTGAATGTGTTAAAGCTGGTTCTGTGACTGGGGTGGCCCTTTCTGACGGTGCAAATCTTTTGAGTGAGGTCACCCCAGCTTCCATCTTGAAAGGTGAGAACAGAGCAAACCATTCAATTTCTATGATCAGTGCAGCAAAGGAAGCGGCTAGGCGGAAGATTGAATCTGCTTTGGCTGCATCTAAGCATGCCGAAAATGTGGATGCTATTGTCAAAGCAGCTGAGCTAGCTGCTGAAGCAGTTGCTCAAGCCAGCAGGGTTGTTGCCATGGGAGATCCGCTGCCATTGAGTGAACTAGCGGAATCAAGACCAGAAGATTACCACAAACATTCTCAAGGGCCTCAAGAACAGAGAGTAATATCAAACTCTGTCAAGGGAGTTTCATGTATTAATGAAGCTAATGATGGGAATGTTAGCTCATATAAGATGTCTCAAGATGGAGGATTAGAGTCCGAGCCATCCCAACTCACTAAATCTGGGAAATCTGAAAATCAACCAACTCCAGAAATTGCCTCATTGGAAACAGGCGAAGCTCAGATGACAACAGTGAGTCTTGTGTCTGCTTCTAATATAAATGACAATTTGAATGAAAATGTGGTGGTCCCCCCTGAATTTGCATGCGAAAAGGAATCACCTTCCTTGTCTTCACGTCAAGAATCCGGAAAAACAGTGGAGACCTCAGCAGATAATCACATTAAGGAAGGGTCAATTGTTGAGGTATGGCTTATGGCCACAGGCATGTCCTCAAGTTTAGTATTCATTTCAAATACATGACATTACTTACATTGCGTTGTCTTTTCAAAGTTCTACATGGATATAGTAAGAGTAATGCATGCTACTGGTTTGCAGGTCTTTAAGGAGTGGGGTACAGTCAAGGCTGCTTGGTTTGCTGCCAGGGTGTTAGAGCTAAAAGATGAAGAAATTTGCGTTAAATACCAAGAAAATCAATTTAGTGATGGTAAGTAGATGTTCCACTATGCATTATACAATATTTTGTCTGTTTTCTTAAGTATTATTAACTGGGACTGTTCTGCTCAAATAATCCAATACATATGTCAGGGTTTGAGTATTGAAAGTGACTCAAAAAAGATACTTAATTTATTCCTCAGGGAAACATAAAGAGTGGATCACGTTATCATGTGAAGATAATAGTGCACCGATAGTGCGCATTGCCCATCCAATGACTGTCGTTCCATCTGATGGTGCAAGGAAAAGGCAGAGAAGTGCAATTGGAAATTGTTCCTGGCAAGTTGGTGACAAGGTTGATGCTTTGATGCAAGACTGGTAATGGTTTGATCATTATAAACTGGGTTTTCAAATCAAAATATTTAATTCATCAAGTTATAAGCATCTTTGAACCTTGACATGGCTGAAATTACTCGTTGTTACTGATTTTAGTCTGATTTTTGTTCTTATGTGAGGATTTAGTTTAGTCATAACCTAACGGCTACCACGGGCTGTGGCTTTTTTCGAATTTATGTGAGTACATTAAATACTTTGTTACTTTTCCAGCTGGTGGGAAGGGATTATCATTGAGAAGAATAGCAAGGATGAATCTTCGCTGACTGTTCAGTTTCCTGGTATTGTTTTAAGCCATGTTGCTTCCACTACACATCTTTACAACATGATTGATTGTCTCTTGGATGTTGGGTTGCCTGCAGCTCAGGGAGAGACGTGCGTTGTCAAAGCTTGGAACCTCCGGCCTTCGCTTATCTGGAAGGATAGAGCATGGGTCCAGTGGTCCAACCCAAATGAAAACCTTCGGTCTCACCATGAGGTTTGTTTTATCGTCCGTACTTGGTATCCGATTTCTGAAATCGATATTCTTCAGTAGTTTGTCTATTGTTCTTATAATGACAACTCCACTGCAATTTAGAATGACACACCCAGGGGAAAGCGACAGAAGTTGAGCAACCCTGAGATAGATGTGAAGGGAAAGGGTAAGGCATCAGAGAGTTCTAGCAATGTCAGTTTGAGAGTGCATGACCAATCGGGACTTGTGGGTTTGTCAGAGCATGAGAAAAAATTTAATGTTGGGAAGAATATTCGAGATGATGTCAAGGTCAATGCACAGCGAATGGTACGCACTGGTTTGCGGGAGGGATCAAAAGTCATTTTTGGTGTTCCGAAGCATGGAAAGAAAATGAAGTTCATGGATGTAAGTAATTCGAGTAAGCCTCTCAAACCTCCGAGGTTGCCAATCTCTCGAGGACCGTATGGATGGAAGAATAGTAATTCAAGAACTGAACCTCAGCAAAAAACATCTAAACCCAAGCCGAAGGATGCATCTGTATTGTCAGCTGCATCTCAGATTGATGCGGATAAAGAGATGGATTACACAGCTGGCAGTGTCAGTGCTAAAACAGAGAGCCATGCAGAACCTGAATCATGTTCCGATGCAGATGGGACAATTGATGACTCGATATTAATTTCTTCTCTAGCTCGTCCTTCTGTTGATCCTTTCTCCAAAAGGTCAGCCTTAGGGAAAATGAAGTCTGAAAGAGCTACTAAAGTAAAACTTGGACTCACTCATCCAAAAATGGCTGGTGTTGAAGGAGACAAAGTATTTAGTAGGACTAGGCAACAAGAAGCTCCTGATGGTTCCGAGCCTCGCAGATCCAACCGCAGAATTCAACCAACTTCTAGGGTATGTTTACATTTACTCAACAATTAACTGTTGTTGATTTCCTGAACAGGCAAACATTTACTTGAGATATTTAAGAAAGCAGCAACAGATACAACCGCATAATTAAAGCAACTCGTAGGAATGTTTAACCATTCGTAAATAACATCGTGCAAATGTTTCTTTGAGACCAGCTACTAGAAGGGCTTCAGACTTCATTAAGCATTGCAAAGGTGTCTTCAACTGCGAACAGGAAGTAGATAAGAGCTCTCTGCAGGTGTTGTAATACCAAGTCAGTAAATTCGGAGAAGGAGGGTTTAGGGTTGGTCGCATGTCGACCAACTATGAATATGGTGGTACTATATGCAGTTCTTGCTTGAAGAGCAGTTGTGAAATCAATGTCTTTTAAAATTTAGATATAGCTGATGTTCATATTAAGTGTAATTTTTCCAATGTCATCAAGTCTTTCCAACTTAATAATAGTAAGTGACTTGTTCTTATTAACATCTTAGTTACCATTTCACTTAGTAAGTCACATTTTGTACCTGAACCTTGAATTTCATCAGCATTACTGGCATCAGAAACCTTATGGATACATTTGGCAGATAAAAATTGAAGAAATTGGCAGTGGATTGTCCCCTTACGAAATCATATTGATACAAGACATCAAACCTTACTGTAACTCAAAATTTTTGTCCTTACGTAGTCTTCATTTCAGGACACTTGACCACCTTATACAAAATTTGCCGGATAAAATCGGGTTGTAATGTTTGCCGGGTAAATTCGGGTTGTAATGTAGGTAGGGTAATTCCTTGGGCTCGATTATTAAATCCGAGACGATGTACTCGTGAACAACTCATGAGACTACTCGGTCAAAGTTCGACTCGATTATAAACGAATCGAGCACGATCACAATATTTAGGCTCGATTATTAAACGAGTCGAACACGAACAAAGTAATACTCGACTCGTTTAAACTCGTGAACAACTCATTTATATACTCGATTTATTACTCGATTAGAACTTGAATTATTACTCGCAGAATATGTGGCTGCGACTGAGGCTGCCAAGGAAGCGATCTGGCTTCAAGGATTAATGAAGGAGCTTGAAAATAAATCATACGTGCATATTATTTATATGGATACCCAGAGCGCCTTATGCATTTGTAAAAACCCTGCTTATCATGAAAGAACCAAACATATTGATGTTAGATTGCATTTTATTCGAGAGAGGATTGAATCTGAATTTTTCATTGTGAAAAAGATATCTGGTGAATGTAATTATACTGATTTTGGAACAAAGGTTATCCCTGCTAATAAGTTTCACTTTTGCAGGACTGGCTTTCACATTCAGTGAAGGTCATTCATTGAGCTTATTGGATCAATGATGGACAAATGGAGGACTCGTTCCAACTTTCCACTGAAATATTATGAGTCAAGCAAGCAATGACACAGTTTAGGTCTGGTCAGGGTTTAGTAATGGCACAGTTTTGATCTGGTCTGCTGATCCATATTTGGGCTGGCTATTCCTTGGCCCAATTCCATGGTTGAAGCCCAGTAGCCAAAACCAATTCCAGCATCTTTTGGAGTTCGCCCTAATTGAAAAACGCAGCAATCTTTTTCCAGCCTCAGTCGTGGCTTAAGCTTTTGAATTAGAGAGATACACAGCGAGGTGACTGAGCTCCGCAAGGTTTTTCCGAACGACTACAACGGCAGTACCGACGGACGTCCAGGAGCAGCTCGGATCTACATCATTCTGTGGATCTTCGCTTTATACTCTTTCTCAGTCTCTCCTTCAGTCCCCTGTTATCTAGATTATAACCTGTTGTTGTATTGGTTATTCGTGTCATGCCTTTAGAACAGTGCTGTGTATTGCTTGCTTGATTCATAGTCTAAGATACGTGATGCATCGAGAATTAATTATGTACCCTCTCGGATTATTCTTATCACGGCACAGAGAGAGATCAGCATCACGAAATGTGTCTTTATACCAATCAACGACGACAGCAGAATCATTCTTGGTATTTTCTCTTCTTTCCTTATGCCCAGTTACGCTATCAGTATTCATGCCTTCTCTGCTGCTACATGATTCAATAGTCTGCACTACATTGTCATTGTCAACATCGTCCGCTTTGTCTTCTTCTACCTCCTCATATAGAATTTTAATTCCATGTTTCAGAGGATATTCTCCGTCGCTAAATTTGAATGAAACTTCAAGCTGGTCACCAGGTCTTAACTCCCTATGCTTGACCACACACCAATGGCTTAAACATGTCACTTCACAACTCACTTCCGAACCCATCCAATGGTAGACCGAATCCCGGACTGGCTCATAAACGTATTTCCAGTTGCAGCTCAAATTTTTGACCCTGATACAGATACTCGTAATATAATTTGTAGGAGACTCACATTTGAACATGCAACCGACATTGAAAGCTCGAATCACACAATTAGGTTTCATAGGCACAATGTATTGTTGGACTCCTGATGTTACCAGCTCCGTGAACCAATTTGCAATGTGGTTTCCACGAAGGAGTACGCTATACAGTCCATACTCCCACATGTACAATCCCTGTTGAAAATTGAGGGCAAATCAGTTGTAAACTTATCTGCATCCTTGAGAGATGGTAACACTTGATAAATCAAAGTAAAATCTATGAAACACAAAATCGGGGGGAAAATCAAAATGATTACCTTAAAACCATCAAATCCATACAAGCCCGAATAGCCCATAAATTTCGCCCTATCAGCATCCATATCCCAAGTGGCTTCTAGTTTGCACAAACCTTCAATTTCAGTTAGTTTTCGGCAGCCCATTGCATGAAAGTCCACTTCATGATACTTACGCATTTGAAAATTAAAGTTTATTCTTTCCAAGGAAATACAATGCCTAAAATGTATTGATCTTATCTTTGGAATTTGTGAGACGGACCGGAGGTTCTTGCAATTCTCCAACTTCAAGACATGCAACATCTTTACGTAATCCAGGTTTTCGTCTATAGCAGTAATTGGGTTACCACTAAGATCCAGTTGTCGCAATGATGAACAACATCTTAAGTGATAGAAAATATCATCTTGAGATATACCGCAGTTTCTCATACTCAACCTTGTCAAGGATCGGAAAAAATCAAATGAACAATAGGGAGATGTTGGAACCCGAAAGTGTGATGAAGACGAGTTAGGATTTGTTGTTGTTATGCGTGCTGTACCTAAGCTACTCCAAAGGAAGGTGGACAATAATCCAAATTTACTTGGGATCGTAAAAATAAATGGACAGCCTGAAAGATCCAGCTCCTCCAGAGCATGTAGCTTATATATGCCATCAGGAAGCCTCCTAAGATTTTTGCAGCCATTTAAGTTTAAATACTTGAGCTTTGTTAAGCCTCCTATGGACTCATGAATCTTAACCAAACTTACGCAATCTTCAAAACTCATCCATTCAAGCTTAGGAGCTAATGAGAAAGCGGGAGTATCGACAAGGTGGTGTGAATGACTTAGATTCAAGACACTCAGCGCTCCAAGGAACTGCATATGTATAAGAAAACAACAAAATGTATGTATCTTAGTAGATTGTGCAGAGCGAATAAAACCATTTAGATTTTAAGCAATAACAACACAAGAAAGCAACTGAAAAATTTTCAAGCTCATACCTTGCCAGCCTCCCAAGCATGCACCAACCTGCTATTGCACATCTCAAGAACTACTAGTTCCTTCAGATCGAACTCAATTGGTAAAGACTCCAAAGTACATCCATTCCACTGTAAAAATTTTATTGCCTTCGGAAATTTTCTAAAGCCTCCTTCGAGTTGTACGTTATTAACCTGAAGAAAGTTGAGACTTTTCATCTCTGTAAATGCATCTGTACTCACGAACCTTGAATTTCCAGTAATGGGTGGTGGAGTTGGCGGGAAAAAGGGCAGCCAACCTATACGTTTAGGAATTTGTCGAGTATTTTCACAATCTAATGAACTGTCAGTATGTGGCATTGGAAAGACAATGCGTAAACCTCGAATCCGTATTGTTCCCTGTTACAAAATATGATGAGATTTAAAAACAAGATGCATTGTAGAAGTTATTCAGGAGATGAAAAATTACACATCCCCACCTCATTGTTTCGCAATACACGGTACGCATCCTTTGAGCTCCATAGTCTGCTTCGTTTTCCAGGTTCCCTCTGATCCTCCTGTTTAACAACATCTTTCCCCATTTCTTGAACTATATGATGCATCGTGAGCCTGTCATCACGATCTACTGTGACAAGACACCTGCTATTCAGATTCTCCAACCCAATCTTTGGGTACAGCTCACAACTCTCTAAAATCCGAATAGCGTGATTTTTATGCATCCCAACCAGAAAGAAAGCTACATGAAGAAATATATCTTTGTCATTGTCGTCTTCTAAAGAGTCAAAACTCAACTTGAGTATGTCCATAAGTTTTCTAGTGGGAAAACTCTCCAATTTGGCTAACTGGCTTTCCCACATTTCTAACTCCAAACCATACAAGGATGATGCCAAAACTTCAAGTGCTAATGGAAGCCCGGCACAGTATTCTACAAATCTCTCTGAGATATTCTCAAAGTTCCTCGGAGGAACACCTTTACCAAAGGCATACTGGCAGAAGACCGAAACTGATTCACGGCGCCTAAGTGGATGGACTTGGAAGTCACGCTTTATTGATGGATAATTTCCTAGTACTTTATTTATAGTTGTAATGATTATTTTACTTCCAGGATGAAGCAATCTCGAGATTTGAAGCAATGGAGTCGACGAGTCCACATCATCCAGAACAAGTAGAATCCTCCTGTAACTTAAAATGGCTCGCATTTCCATCATGCCTTTATCAATACTGTATACTTTGTTTGGTGTTTTCCCCGATATATCTGCAATCAGTTGTTCCAGGAGAAGGGGAAAACCATTTGCTTGCATTAATTTTTCTTTAAACCCCGCAAGAAAACTACAACCATCAAATTTGTCTAAGTTGTTGTTATAAGCAATCTTGGCAATGGTTGTTTTCCCAATTCCACCCAATCCATAAATCACCCCAAGCTCGACAAACCGAGATCCATCTTGCAACCAGTTGCTTATCTCTTTAACAATAGAATCTGTCCCAGCAACGTAAGGTGGCAGATATAAAAGCCTGGGATCTACTATCTTCCTCACCTCTTCAACAATATTTTTGATAAACTGGGCTTCGTACCTGTAACAAATTTAGCAATATCATACTCAAACAGGGAACTTTCACATATGTCACAATTTCAAAGAAGTAGTAATTGGCAAAACTTTGTTGAGCACCAACCAACTACAATGATTTCATTGAGACTAGATTCAGTTTAGCACTATGTGATATCAGCTTGAAAAAATTCGATCATTAGATGCACCAAGTTCCAAAAGAGTAGTTATTCAGTAATCAAAATTGTAATCTTTTATGATTTTGTTTTTGTACCCATCAACATCTTCGGAAGACATTCCCTTAAGAGCTGACACTTGCTCTAGAGCCAACCTCCAGTTGTTCACTCGGCCCATCTCGCCTCGGAACCGCAGCTCATGCCTCTTGAAAGCCTCCTCAAACGGCCCTGATTGATGTCTAACATGAGTTGGCTCCACATCGAAGAACACGGGCAAGACAGTAATGCCCAAGAGTAGACCTGTAATCCATTATTTTCACAAGTTCATCAAGACACCATCGAGAATCAGCATACCCGCGAGATAAGGTGACTATGGATAGTTGTGATCGCTCTATAGCTTGATAGAGCTTTGACTGGATGTCCTCTCCATGATCCAGTCCATCGTTGTCCCTAAACACATTAAAACCTGATCCTTTCAGAGAATCATACAGGTGATCTACAAATGTTCTGCGAACATCTTCTCCTCTGAAACTCAAAAACACTTGATGTTCAAAACTGTTTCTGAAGCTCCATGAATCCCTTCTTGTTCCAGCCATAGCTAAATAATTTTTCTGCAAATGAGAATGAGAGTTCAAAAGACTTTCAATAATGTATTTGACAGAAATATGCAAGCTGTCTGAAGACCAATCCAAGTCGTCTATAAATGAAAATGGTGGTGTGGTGTGTCCCCCTAACTTTTTTTTTTGAAAATGGTGGTGTGGTGTGTCCCCCGCTACCTGACAACAACAGTTTGTGTATGTGGCTGGTAATATCCAAAGGGCTTTCGTTCTTCTAAAAAAATTAAAAAAAAAAAGAAAAAGAAAAAGAAGACCAATCCAAGTCGTGATAAATAGGTGTTTGAGTCACTGAGGGAGGAACAGAACAACTGGACAACTGTGTGGTTGTGGGCTTTTGGTCTTTTTGACCTTTTGTTTTGTTTCAGCTTTATCACGTTTATTATCCTTGACTACACATATACCTTTAATAATGTTTCTTCTTTTTTATATTTAATAAATTCATTCGCCAGTAACACAAACAAATGGCACGCTGAGGACGCTTCTCTAGACTACAATTAGAATGACAAGGTTGCCTGATTTATAAGCTGGGCTGATCCCGGTTTGCTCGCCGATACTAAGGGAATTCGTGTAAGTTTCTTTTCCTCCGCTTATTGATATGCTTAAACTCAGCGGGTAGTCCCGCCTGACCTGGGGTCGCAATGTTGGAAACATCGAGAATGCTCCCTTCGGGTTATAATTTCGAGAGACGGCAGCGACACGCAATGCTCAAAGGCACAAGGCCTCGTAACCACAACTTATTGCGACGTCTAACAGTCTCGAGGCTCATTTTTAAGCCATCCGCGAGTTTGGGCTCACGGTAGGCAACACAATACGTGATTAGAAAATTAAAGATGATTAGGGAGTAAAACAAAAATTAGACAAAATTTCTCGATTTTCGTAGGGGTACATCCACAGATTTTGGTGGTGGGGGCAAAAATAAAAAAACCTAATTAATAAAGGTAAATCATTATTTGTACTTAGAAAAGAGTATGGGTGGAAGAATCACACATTATCGACATGCTTAAGGGTCTCACACTATCGATTTACTTTATTGATCGTGTAGCAAAAAACTTACTACTGAACTCGTTCTGAACGACGAATAGGACTTAGTTGATACTATAACTATTCGTTTTTCATCATAATACGAGTTCAGTGCGATTGTAGTATAATTAGTGAAAATTAAAGACGATTAGGGAGTAAAACAAAAATTAGACAAAATAACTCTATTTTCGTAGGGGTACATCCACAGATTTTGGTCGTGGGGGCAAAAATAAAAAAAACCTAATTAACGAAGGTAAATCATTATATATACTTAGAAAAGAGTATGGGTGGAAGAATCACACATTATCGACATGCTTAAGGGTCTCACACTATCGATTCACTTTATTGATCGTGTAGCAAAAAACATACTACTGAACGACGAATAGGACTCTGTTGATACTATAACTATTCTTTTTTCATCATAATACAAGTTCAGTGCGATTGTAGTGTAATTAGTGAAAATTAAAGACGATTAGGGAGTAAAACAAAAATTAGACAAAATTACTCGATTTTTGTAGGGGTAAATCCACAGATTTTGGTGGTGGGGGCAAAAATAAAAAAACCTAATTAATAAAGGTAAATAATTATATATACTTCGAAAAGAGTATGGGTGGAAGAATCATACATTATCGACATGCTTAAGGGTCTCACACTATCGATTTACTTTATTGATCGTGTAGCAAAAAACTTACTACTGAACTCGTTCTGAACGACGAATAGGACTCTATTGATAATATAACTATTCTTTTTCATCATAATACGAGTTCAGTGCGATTGTAGTGTAATTAGTGAAAATTAAAGACGATTAGGGAGTAAAACAAAAATTAGACAAAATTACTCGATTTTCGTAAGGGTACATCCATAGATTTTGGTGGTGGGGGCAAAAATAAAAAAACATAATTAATAAAGGTAAATCATTATATATACTTAGAAAAGAGTATGGGTGGAAGAATCACACATTATCGACATGTTTAAAGGTTTCACACTATGATTTACTTTATTAATCGTGTAGTAAAAAACTTACTACTGAACTCGTTCTGAACGACGAATAGGACTCTGTTGATACTATAACTATTCTTTTTTCATCATAATACGAGTTCAGTGCGATTGTAGTGTAATTAGTGAAAATTAAAGACGATTAGGGAGTAAAACAAAAATTAGACAAAATTACTCGATTTTCGTAGGGGTACATCCACAGATTTAGGTCGTGGGGGCAAAAATAAAAAAAACCTAATTAACGAAGGTAAATCATTATATATACTTAGTAAAGAGTATGGGTGGAAGAATCACACAATATCGACATGCTTAAAGGTCTCACACTATCGATTCACTTTATTGATCGTGTAGCAAAAAACATACTACTGAACGACGAATAGGACTTTGTTGATACTATAACTATTCTTTTTTCATCATAATACGAGTTGAGTGCGATTTTAGTGTAATTAGTGAAAATTAAAGACGATTAGGGAGTAAAACAAAAATTAGACAAAATTACTCGATTTTCGTAGGGGTACATCCACAGATTTTGGTGGTGGGGGTAAAAATTAAAAAACCTAATTAATAAAGGTAAATCATTATATATACTTGGAAAAGAGTATGGGTGGAAGAATCACACATTATCGACATGCTTAAGGGTCTCACACTATCGATTTACTTTATTGATCGTGTAGCAAAAAACTTACTACTGAACTCGTTCTGAACGACGAATATGACTCGGTTGATACTATAAATATTCTTTTTTCATGATAATACGAGTTCAGCGCGATTGTAGTGTAATTAGTGAAAATTAAAGACGATTAGGGAGTAAAACAAAAATTAGACAAAATTACTCGATTTTCGTAGGGGTACATCCACAGATTTTGGTCGTGGGGGCAAAAATAAAAAAACCTAATTAACGAAGGTAAATCATTATATATACTTAGAAAAGAGTATGGGTGGAAGAATCACACATTATCGACATGCTTAAGGGTCTCACCCTATCGATTCACTTTATTGATTGTGTAGCAAAAAACATACTACTGAACGACGAATAGGACTCTGTTGATACTATAACTATTCTTTTTACATCATAATACGAGTTGAGTGCAATTGTAGGTAATTAATGAAAATTAAAGACAATTAGGGAGTAAAACAAAAATTAGTTAAAATTACCCGATTTTCGTAGGGGTACATCCACAGATTTTGGTCGTGGGGGCAAAAATAAAAAAAACCTAATTTACGATGGTAAATCATTATATATACTTAGAAAAGAGTATGGGTGGAAGAATCACACATTATCGACATGCTTAAGGGTCTCACCCTATCGATTCACTTTATTGATTGTGTAGCAAAAAACATACTACTGAACGACGAATAGGACTCTGTTGATACTATAACTATTCTTTTTACATCATAATACGATTTGAGTGCGATTGTAGTGTAATTAGTGAAAATTAAAGACGATTAGGGAGTAAAACAAAAATTAGACAAAATTACTCGATTTTCGTAGGGGTACATCCACAGATTTTGGTGGTGGGGGTAAAAATTAAAAAACCTAATTAATAAAGGTAAATCTTTATATATACTTGGAAAAGAGTATGGGTGGAAGAATCACACATTATCGACATGCTTAAGGGTCTCACACTATTGATTTACTTTATTGATCGTGTAGTAAAAAACTTACTACTGAACTCGTTCTGAACGACGAATATGAATCTATTGATTCTATAACTATTCTTTTTCATCATAATTCGAGTTCAGTGCGATTGTAATGTATTTAGTGAAAATTAAAAACGATTAGGGAGTAAAACAAAAATTAGACAAAATTACTCGATTTTCGTAGGGGTACATCCTCAGATTTTGGTGGTGGGGGCAAAAATAAAAAACCTAATTAATAAAGGTAAATCATTATATATACTTAGAAAAGAGTATGGGTGGAAGAATCACACATTATCGACATGCTTAAGGTCTCACACAATCGATTTACTTTATTGATCGTGTAGTAAAAACTTACTACTGAACTCGTTCTAAACGACGAATAGGACTCTGTTGATACTATAACTATTCTTTTTTCATCATAATACGAGTTCAGTGCGATTGTAGTGTATTTAGTGAAAATTAAAGACGATTAGGGAGTTAAACAAAAATTAGACAAAATTACTCGATTTTCGTAGGGGTACATCCACTGATTTTGGTCATGGGGGAAAAAAATAAAAAAACCTAATTAACGAAGGTAAATCATTATATATACTTAGAAAAGAGTATGTGTGGAAGAATCACACATTATCGACATGCTTAAGGGTCTCACACTATCGATTCACTTTATTGATCGTGTAGCAAAAAACATACTACTGAACGACGAATAGGACTCTGTTGATACTATAACTATTCTTTTTTCATCATAATACGAGTTCAGTGCGATTGTAGTGTAATTAGTGAAAATTAAAGACGATTAGGGAGTAAAACAAAAATTAGTTAAAATTACCCGATTTTCGTAGGGGTACATCCACAGATTTTGGTGGTGGGGGCAAAAATAAAAAAACCTAATTAATAAAGGTAAATCATTATATATACTTCGAAAAGAGTATGGATGGAAGAATCACACATTATCGACATGCTTAAGGGTCTCACACTATCGATTTACTTTATTGATCGTATAGCAAAAAATTTACTACTGAACTCGTTCTGAACGACGAATAGGACTCTATTTATACTATAACTATTCTTTTTCATCATAATACGAGTTCAGTGCGATTGTAGTGTAATTAGTGAAAATTAAAGACGATTAGGGAGTAAAACAAAAATTAGACCAAATTACTCGATTTTCGTAGTCCACAGATTTTGGTGGTGGAGGCAAAAATAAAAAAACCTAATTAATAAAGGTAAATCATTATATATACTTAGAAAAGAGTATGGGTGGAAGAATCACACATTATCGACATGCTTAAGGGTCTCACATTATCTATTTACTTTATTGATCGTGTTGCAAAAAACTTACTACTGAACTAGTTCTGAACGACGAATAGGACTCTGTTGATACTATAACTATTCTTTTTTCATCATAATACGAGATGAGTGCGATTGTAGTGTAATTAGTGAAAATTAAAGATGATTAGGGAGTAAAACAAAAATTAGACAAAATTACTCGATTTTCGTAGGGGTACACATCCACAGATTTTGGTCGTGGGGGCAAAAGTAAAAAAAACCTAATTAACAAAGGTAAATCGTTATATATACTTAGAAAAGAGTATGGGTGGAAGAATCACACATTATCGACATACTTAAGGGTCTCACACTATCGATCACTTTATTGATCGTGTAGCAAAAAACATACTACTGAACGACGAATAGGACTCTGTTGATACTATAACTATTCTTTTTTCATCATAATACGATTTGAGTGCAATTGTAGTGTAATTAGTGAAAATTAAAGACGTTTAGGGAGTAAAACAAAAATTAGACAATATTACTCGATTTTCGTAGGGGTACATCCACAGATTTTGGTGGTGGGGGCAAAAATAAAAAAACCTAATTAATAATGGTAAATCATAATATATACTTCAAAAGAGTTTGGGGTGGAAGAATCACACATTATCGACATGCTTAAGGGTCTCACACTATCGATTTACTTTATTGATCGTGTAGCAAAAAACTTACTACCGAACTCGTTCTGAACGACGAATAGGACTCTGTTGATACTATAACTATTCTTTTTTCATCATAATACGAGTTCAGTGCGATTGTAGTGTAATTAGTGAAAATTAAAGACGATTAGGGAGTAAAACAAAAATTAGACAAAATTACTCGATTTGGGTACATCCACAGATTTTGGTCGTGGGGGCAAAAATAAAAAAAACCTAATTTACGAAGGTAAATCATTATATATACTTAGAAAAGAGTATGGGTGGAAGAATCACACATTATCGACATGCTTAAGGGTCTCACACTATCGATTCACTTTATTGATCGTGTAGCAAAAAACATACTACTGAACGACGAATAGGACTCTGTTGATACTATAACTATTCTTTTTTCATTATAATACGATTTGAGTGCGATTGTAGTGTAATTAGTGAAAATTAAAGACGTTTAGGGAGTAAAATAAAAATTAGACAAAATTACTCGATTTTCGTAGGGGTACATCCACAAATTTTGGTGGTGGGGGCAAAAATAAAAAATCCTAATTAATAAAGGTAAATCATTATATATACTTCGAAAAGAGTATGAGTGGAAGAATCACTGATCGATTGTATGTGGTAGTAAATATTCAAATGTAAATTCGAATACTATTTGCTAGTCACGGTGATCAAAACATTTATAAAAGCTCGGGAATCCGAGATCGAACCCAGATGATAGGTGTTAAACTAATAGTGCTAAAGATCAAGCTAGAATGTCTAAGGTGGGGGGGGGGGGGGTTTGTTCCTCTAAAGAGGTCGATAGCAAGAATTTCACTATCCAAAAAGAAGTTTGATCAATGAAAGGAGATTAACAATCAATAAAAGATGACTAGGAATCCAATCCTCCACTAAACAATTATTGTGACGGTAAAATAGGACATCATTGATGAATTCTCATGCACACACTTAGAATTTAGGCGTGCAACATTAATACCAAGTTCAACTCTCGCACCAACTTAATATTAAGAGGTCACATCTCGCTTAATACCTCAAACTCTCGCTCTATTGGCACTATAGAATAGGATTACCTAGCCTCAAACCCTAGCTCTATTGACTAGATAATCATACACTTGTTAAATTCATGCCATTCTCATTAGAATTAGAGTGTCGCCTTGTAACACAAAAACCCTAATGCTTCTTCATTTAGTTCATTGGAAATCATGCTTTTCAACGCAAGTTACATCAAACATGAAATCAACTAGAATTCCTATTGAGGACTTCTCACAAACACCTTATAGGCAATCCAAAACATTAAGTTCAAATGAAGAAGAATCATGTGCAAATCATTCATCAATAACATCCATAACATTTACAAAGTCACAAACATGTCTAGGGGATTCATAGATCCCCAACCAAAGGTCACTACTCACTCATGGTGAGGGTACAATAAAAAACAATGACAAAAGTAGAAAAACCCATATGAAAGGTAGAGTTTAGGAATTCAAAACCAATATGGAGAACTAAGAACAAGTGAGGATCCAATCTTCGTGTTGTTGTTGTCTTCCAAAATCCCAGCTCAAAAGCCTCCCAAAATCACCCAAAAAGCTCCCCCAAACCCAGAAAATCGGCCCCCCTTTGTTTAGAAACCCTAAGTTTCTATTTATACCCCAAAGTTAAAAATCTGATTTTTACAACAGCGTGCGTTCGCATAAACTGAACTATGCGAACGCATGGATTCTTGTTGGGTCTTGACATCAACTGAAGAGTTGTAGGCCTTTGAGTTAGCTTTCCAACAAGCTTTGAATCGGCCAAATCAGACATCGGAAACGCCCTGTACGTCCAAAACACTCCGGCAAGGTCGGTGTGCACAGCTGCCTAAAATCTGGCCTTGTGCGATGGCACAACAATTTATGCGACTGGTCTGATTTGTGCGATCGCACAAAGGAGGTTGTGCGATCGCACAACATTGTGCGACCGCATGGAATTTCTGTGCGCACGCACAAGGCTTTTCTGGCAATCTTAACCTCCGAATTTGGTCTCGGCATCAACTAGAGAGTTGTAGCTCTTTGAGTTAGCTTTTCAACAAGCATTGAATCAACAGAATCGGACACCAAATGAGCTCTCTAGGTCCAAAATACTCCGGAGAGGTCTATGTGTCCCGTAATGTCCGAAAATCCATGTTTTTGCTCCGGAACGCTCGGTTTTGCTCCAAAATCAATGCCCACTTGTGTTCTCAGCTTAAACTCTGTAATTCGCCTGAAATGAACCACAAGGCATCAAATAGCAAGTGAAATCGTGATAAAACAAACGAAACAATAAGCATAGAGGTCGCCTAAAATGCATATATTTTAGCGCTATCAAATCACCCCACATTTAACGTTTGATCGTCCCGAGAAAACTAATCATAGAGATCAACAACAAGAAGGCACTTCACTCACTCAAGATCGGTTCAAAGGAAACTCCATATCGTTATGAAAACTACCTAACAACACTAAGAAACAAATATTACTTATGATAAACCACTTTCGTAGGTGACACGAGTGCATTTAGCGAATGCACCAAGCCTTTAAACCCCTAGGCTACCCTAGTGGAGGAGTTGTAGTCTCCTGAGAGTTTTCAGAAACGGGAATACTCACAAATCCCACAAAGAGAACAATCATCCAAATAGACATTTTAAGCTCACAATTTTCGAAGTACTAGGCAAGGTGTTTTTCATGGAGTTCATAATGTATTCAACTAGATATGTGCATTTCAATCACTACATGAGTCCTCTTCGAATCCTTATGGAAATTCATGAATTAGGACATTCAAGCAAATCAAAGCAAAGACTAATAAATCTTTAATCAAGGATTCTAGTCGTTTTCTATAGTAGTGACTTCAAAAAAATAATCTAATAGTCGCAAAGAAATCTTGTTGGCTCACTCACAAATGCTAGCAAGGAGGCTAGTCCATTGACTTGTGAACTTTGAACTCATTCTCAAGCCTGGGACGCAAAGGTCACTTAGTCATAAGAGAAGATGAGTTCCAATCATTTAAAGTTTTTGTATACCCTTTCAAATCATATCATGCCTAAGTATAAAAGAATACGAGGTTCGTCCCTTAGTGAATTCTTACTAGGAAGTATCAATTGCCTCATTGGTCTTCATGTTAGAGAATGATGGAATAGCCAATTGTCAAGTCTAAGTGCAACTTTAAGGAGGAAGAATGGCCTTTGGCCGTACTAAGCACTTTCGAGGGGGAACTTACCTTCCTAACCCTCGGCGCTTAGCACTTACTTCTTTAAATTCACTTCCTAATGGTGATCAATCATAAGGAAGGAACTTGGAGCTTATTTCATTTTTTCATTTTTTTTCTCTTTTTTTTCTCCTTGCCCTCTTTTGACCCCACACTTAGAACTTTGACAAAGGGCTAAGTGTTAAAAATGGAACATGACAAACCAACAAGACAAATCCACAAGATAAGCAAGGTCACTAAGGTCACCTAAAGGCAATCATGACACGCAAGGGTTTTGGAGTTATACATTTTTTTTCGATTTTATGATTTCAAAGATCAACTCTTTAGTCTCAACGAGAAAAAGCTTAGAATAAAAGATAAAGAAATGCTAGTAGATGCTTTGATCCCCAAGAATGAAAGTCAACAATCCAATCCGTTAGTCATATAGAGGATCAATCAAGTGAAATCATGCACGCCTAGTTGAATTAGAAATGAGATTCTTCGAAAATGTAGCCTTGCCTAGACTTTTTGTTTTCATTAATATTTCAAAATTTTTGGATGAATTGTGCGGTAGTGCCAGTGTTTTCCATTAAGCACAAGTTGATTGGGTATCACACATGAAAGTACGTCAAGCAAACACAAGCATCTCATGTAGTCAAACATGTGTAACTTAGGCCACCCCACACTTGGCGATTGCTTAGTCCCTAAGCAATGAATAGAATGAAAAGCGAAGAGAAGGTTAAGAGAAACTTCTCTCGTTTGGAGGTAGCCATTCCAGAGTAGAGATGTTGCTTTGCTTGTCGAGTTGGTTGCTCAAAAGATTCGATTAATGATCTCCCTTTTTACTCTATGAGACACGAAACTAAAGAATGAGAGGGTTAGACATACAAGGTAGGGAAATCATCATCGTAAACATGTCAATGTTAAGCAGGTCAACTCAAAATTTCGTCACAAAGCCACAATAGAAGGACATGCGAACGCATGCTAGGTTCTGTGCGAACGCACAAAGAAAAACAGTCGCACAACTTTTAATGCGATCGCACAAATGGTATGCGAGCTTGACTTATGAAGAAGAAAGGCCATCATGCGAGCGCATGAGATCCTTTGTGCGATCGCACAAATATTTCTAGTCGCATAAACTTTCATGCGATCGCATGACATTTGTGTGAGCTTGAGGAATGAGGAAAAGGCATGGTATGCGACCGCACACATAAATTTGTGCGAATGCAAAAATCTGGACAGAGGAGTAAAATCATGTGCGAGCGCATAAGATTTATGCGATCTCGACCGAACGAATGGAAGGCTTTTGTGCGAACGCACGAGAAATCTATGCGAGCGCATAGATTTATGTAAAGAAAGTTCTAAGCCGATTTCAAAGCGTATATCAACGTTCCTGCAAAAAATTTTGAGACCCCACACTTATGTCCTATCAAAGCATCAAGTTAACCAAGCACATGTTAAGAAATCATCAAATATAAGCATTCACACATGCATAGTTCATATCCTCAAATTCTTGCACGAAGCAAATAGAAATCCAATCAAAATAGATATACTTAAAGATCGGGAGAGAAAACACTCACAAGCCTAGTTTAACGTCTTGGCTAAGACGGAGCCGATTCTCCTCTTAGGAGATAGTAAGCACACTTGAGGAGTCTTTTGCTAAGATCCCTCCTCAAGCGGGGCCTTGCACTTGATCGTGTCAAACCACCTTCAAATCCCATTTGAATTTCCTCCCATCAAGCCTACAATGGACTTTCCTTTGGGAGCATGACCCCTTCATGTATGAAAATCCCTTAAAAATTAAGGGGCCATGGGAGCTTTTTCCGAATAGTCTTTGGAAATATGGCAAGAAGCTCCAAAACTTGTCTCGAGACTTCGTAGTGAAGAAGGGGTCTTCATAACTTGTCTTGAGAATGATGGGCATCCCTTCCTTGAGTTTATCAATGACGTCCATGGGTGCCCACTCCGCAATATCCCTTATTAGACTTGTTTCTTCTTGCATGCGAGGTTGGTCTTTAGTCTCTTCCATGAAAACCTCAACAAAGTCTCTATACCCTTGAAGTTCTTGTGGCTCAATAGGCTCTTCCTCTATCTTTTCCTCATCAAGAAGTTTGGGCTCACATTCAAGCTCACTCATAGCGGGAGGGAGGAGTTCTTCTTCATCAATAAAAGTCATTTCCTCTATGCAAGAGGCATCATCCTTGAAGAATTCCTCGTCGGAGAGCCAAGACGTTGATGGAGTGGTGAAATCTTGTGTGTGCTCAACCCAATGATCTTGAAACATGCTTGTAGTCAAAGATGATGCGCTTTCATGTTCCAATTCATCCTCGGTGCAAGATTCACCATCACACGCCTCATGAAAAATTTGGGGAGCCGCTCCCTTGAACTCATCCTCCATTGCTTGATCCCAATTTTGTCTTGAGGCATTAGATTCATGCACTTCTTCTTTTGAAACCTCTTCCTCATCATCCAAGTCCCCATTCTCAATTGCTTGTTGCGCCAATGTGCTTTTCAACACTTTTCTTTGAGTATCAAGTTCATCCATGCGATGGTTCAAGTCTTGGAAAACTTGTAGCATGTCTAGACGATCTTGGGCAGCCCTTGCTTGATTAGCTTGAATCGTGGCTATCATTTCAAAGATGGAAGGTCCACTGTTAGGTTGAGGATCCAAAGGATATTGAGGATGGGAGTCATCTTCAAATGAGTATTGGCTATCATCCGGATAAAGAAGGTATGAATGTGTCGGATAGCCATGATCTTCCCAATAGGCATTTCGATGCTCCTCCTCTTGGTCATATTCTTCATTGTGAAAGACTTGTTGTTTGTGGTTGTTCATCCAATAGTCTTCACAATGGGCATTTGGTTGATCAACTTCATAATAATCTCCATTGTGCATGACTTGTTGGTTGTAGTGATCCATCCTCGCAAAACAAGATTAACGAAGTTAGTAAGGGATATGAGAGAAAAAGAAGAATATACAAGTATAAGAGAAAGAAAAATATTTACAAGAATAGACAAACTAAAAAATCTATTAGCACCTAGTTAATTAACCTATCCCCGGCAACGGCGCCATTCGATCGATTGTATGTAGTAGTAAATATTCAAATGTAAATTCGAATACTATTTGCTAGTCACGGTGATCAAAACATTTATAAAAGCTCGGGAATCCGAGATCGAACCCAGAGGATAGGTGTTAAACTAATAGTGCTAAAGATCAAGCTAGAATGTCTAAGGTGGGGGGGGGGGTTGTTCCTCTAAATAGGTCGATAGCAAGAATTTCACTATCCAAAAAGAAGTTTGATCAATGAAAGGAGATTAACAATCAATAATAGATGACTAGGGATCCAATCCTCCACTAAACAATTATTGTGACGGTAAAATAGGACATCATTGATGAATTCTCATGCACACACTTAGAATTTAGGCATGCAACATTAATACCAAGTTCAACTCTCGCACCAACTTAATATTAAGAGGTCACATCTCGCTTAATACCTCAAACTCTCGCTCTATTGGCACTATAGAATAGGATTACCTAGCCTCAAACCCTAGCTCTATTGACTAGATAATCATACACTTGTGAAATTCATGCCATTCTCATTAGAATTAGAGTGTCGCCATGTAACACAAAAACCCTAATGCTTCTTCATTTAGTTCATTGGAAATCATGCTTTTCAACGCAAGTTACATCAAACATGAAATCAACTAGGATTCCTATTGAGGACTTCTCACAAACACCTTATAGGCAATCCAAAACATTAAGTTCAAATGAAGAAGAATCATGTGCAAATCATTCATCAATAACATCCATAACATTTACAAAGTCACAAACATGTCTAGGGGATTTATAGATCCCCAACCAAAGGTCACTACTCACTCATGGTGAGGGTACAATAAAAAACAATGACAAAAGTAGAAAAACCCATATGAAAGGTAGAGTTTAGGAATTCAAAACCAATATGGAGAACTAAGAACAAGTGAGGATCCAATCTTCGTGTTGTTGTTGTCTTCCAAAATCCCAGCGCAAAAGCCTCCCAAAATCACCCAAAAAGCTCCCCCCAAACCCAGAAAATCGCCCCCCTTTGTTTAGAAACCCTAGGTTTCTATTTATACCCCAAAGTTTCTATTTATACCCCAAAGTTGAAAATCTGATTTTTACAACAGCGTGCGTTCGCATAAACTGAACTATGCGAACTCATGGATTCTTGCTGGGTCTTGACATCAACTGAAGAGTTGTAGGCCTTTGAGTTAGCTTTCCAACAAGCTTTGAATCGGCCAAATCGGACATCGGAAACGCCCTGTACGTCCAAAACACTCCGGCAAGGTCGGTGCGCACAGCTGCCCAAAATCTGGCCTTGTGCGATCGCACAATAATTTATGCGACTGGTCTGATTTGTGCAATCGCACAAAAGAGGTTGTGCGATCACACCACATTGTGCGACCGCATGGAATTTCTGTGCCCACGCACAAGGCTTTTCTGGCAATCTTAACCTCCGAATTTGGTCTCGCCGTCAACTAGAGAGTTGTAGCCCTTTGAGTTAGCTTTTCAACAAGGTTTGAATCAACAGAATAAGACACCAAATGAGCTCTCTAGGTCCAAAATACTCCGGAGAGGTCTATGTGTCCTGTAATGCCCGAAAATCCATGTTTTTGCTCCGGAACGCTCGGTTTTGCTCCAAAATCAATGCCCACTTGTGTTCTCAGCTTAAATTTTGTAATTCGCCTGAAATGAACCACAAGGCATCAAATAGCAAGTGAAATCGGGATAAAACAAACGAAACAATAAGCATAGAGGTCGCCTAAAATGCATATATTTTAGCGCTATCAATCACACATTATCGACATGCTTAAGGGTCTCACACTATCGATGTACTTTATTGATCGTGTAGAAAAAAACTTACTACTGAACTCGTTCTGAACGACGAATAGGACTCTATTGATACTATAACTATTCTTTTTCATCATAATACGAGCTCAGTGCGATTGTAGTGTAATTAGTGAAAATTAAAGACGATTAGGGAGTAAAACAAAAATTATACAAAATTACTCGATTTTCGTTGGGGTACATCCACAGATTTTGGTGGTGGGGGCAAAAACAAAAAAACCTAATTAATAAAGGTAAATCATTATATATACTTAGAAAAGAGTATGGGTGGAAGAATCACACATTATCGACATGCTTAAGGGTCTCACACTATCGATTTACTTTATTGATCGTGTAGCAAAAAACTTACTACTGAACTCGTTCTGAACGACGAATAGGACTCTATTGATACTATAACTATTCTTTTTTTATCATAATACGAGATGAGTGCAATTGTAGTGTAATCAGTGAAAATTAAAGACGACTAGGGAGTAAAACGAAAATTAGACAAAATTACTCGATTTTCGTAGGGGCATCCACAGATTTTGGTCGTGGGGGCAAAAATAAAAAAAAACCTAATTAACAAAGGTAAATCGTTATATATACTTAGAAAAGAGTATGGGTGGAAGAATCACACATTATCGACATGCTTAAGGGTCTCACACTATCGATCACTTTATTGATCATGTAGCAAAAAACATACTACTGAACGACGAATAGGACTCTGTTGAAACTATAACTATTCTTTTTCCATCATAATACGATTTGAGTGCAATTGTAGTGTAATTAGTGAAAATTAAAGACGTTTAGGGAGTAAAACAAAAATTAGACAATATTTCTCGATTTTCGTAGGGGTAGATCCACAGATTTTGGTGGTGGGGGCAAAAATAAAAAAACCTAATTAATAAAGGTAAATCATTATATATACTTCGAAAAGAGTATGGGTGGAAGAATCACACATTATCGACATGCTTAAGGGTCTCACACTATCGATTTATTTTATTGATCGTGTAGCAAAAAACTTACTACTGAACTTGTTCTGAACGACGAATAGGACTCTGTTGATACTATAACTATTCTTTTTTCATCATAATACGAGTTCAGTGCGATTGTAGTGTAATTAGTGAAAATTAAAGACGATTAGGGAGTAAAACAAAAATTAGACAAAATTACTCGATTTTCGTAGGGGTACCGTACCATCCACAGATTTTGGTCGTGGGGGCAAAAATAAAAAAAATTTAATTTACGAAGGTAAATCATTATTTATACTTAGAAAAGAGTATGGGTGGAAGAATCACACATTATCGACATGCTTAAGTGTCTCACACTATCGATTTACTTTATTGATCGTGTAGCAAACAACTTACTACTGAACTCGTTCTGAACGACGAATAAGACTCTATTGATACTATAACTATTCTTTTTCATCATAATACGAGTTCAGTGCGATTGTAGTGTAATTAGTGACAATTAAAGACGGTTAGGGAATAAAACAAAAATTAGACAAAATTACTCGATTTTCGTAGGGGTACATCCATAGATTTTGGGGGCAAAAATAAAAAAACAAAATTAATAAAGGTAAATCATTATATATACTTAGAAAAGAGTATGGGTGGAAGAATCACACATTATCGACATGCTTAAGGGTCTCACACTATCGATTTACTTTATTGATCGTGCAGTAAAAAACTTATTACTGAACTCGTTCTGAACGACGAATAAAACTCTATTCATACTATAACTATTCCTTTTCATCATAATACGAGTTCAGTGCGATTGTAGTGTAATTAGTGACATTAAAGACGATGAGCGAGTAAAACAAAAATTAGACAAAATTACTCGATTTTCGTAGGGGTACATCCATAGATTTTGGGGGCAAAAATAAAAAAACAAAATTAATAAAGGTAAATCATTATATATACTTAGTAAAGAGTATGGGTTGAAGAATCACACATTATCTTCATGCTTAAGGGTCTCACACTATCGATTTACTTTATTGATCGTGTAGCAAAAAACTTACTACTGAACTCGTCTGGAACGACGAATAGGACTCTGTTGATACTATAACTATTCTCTTTTCATCATAATACGAGTTGAGTGCGATTGTAGTGTAATTAGTGAAAATTAAAGACGTTTAGGGAGTAAAACAAAAATTAGACAAAATTACTCGATTTTCGTAGGGGTACATCCACAGATTTTGGTGGTGGGGGCAAAAATAAAAAGACCTAATTAACGAAGGTAATTCATTATATATACTTAGAAAAGAGTTTGGATGGAAGAATCACACATTATCGACATGCTTAAGGGTCTCATACTATCGATTTACTTTATTGATCGTGTAGCAAAAAACTTACTACTGAACTCGTTCTGAACAACGAATAGGACTCTATTGATACTATAACTATTCTTTTTTCATCATAATACGAGTTGAGTGCGATTGTAGTGTAATTATTGAAAATTAAAGACGATTAGGGAGTAAAACAAAAATTAGACAAAATTACTCGATTTTCGTAGGGGTACATCCACAGATTTTGGTCGTGGGGGCAAAAATAAAAAAACCTAATTAACGAAGGTAAATCATTATATATACTTAGAAAAGAGTATGGGTGGAAGAATCACACATTATCGACATGGTTTAGGGTCTCACACTATCGATTTACTTTATTGATCGTGTAGCAAAAAACATACTACTGAACGATGAATAGGACTCTGTTGATACTATAACTATTCTTTTTTCATCATAATACGATTTGAGTGCGATTGTAGTGTAATTAGTGAAAATTAAAGACGTTTAGGGAGTAGAACAAAAATTAGACAAAATTACTCGATTTTCGTAGGGGTATACCATCCACAGATTTTGGTGGTGGGGGCAAAAATAAAAAAACCTAATTAATAAAGGTAAATCATCATATATACTTCTAAAAGAGTATGGGTGGAAGAATCACACATTATCGACATGCTTAAGGGTCTCACACTATCGATTTACTTTATTGATCGTGTAGCAAAAAACTTACTACTGAACTCGTTCTGAACGACGAATAGGACTCTGTTGATACTATAACTATTCTTTTTTCATCATAATACGAGTTGGGTGCGATTGTAGTGTAATTAGTGAAAATTAAAGACGATTAGGGAGTATAACAAAAATTAGACAAAATTACTCGATTTTCGTAGGGGTACATCCACAGATTTTGGTCGTGGGGGCAAAAATAAAAAAAATCTAATTAACGAAGGTAAATCATTATATATACTTAGAAAAGAGTATGGGGGTGGAAGAATCACACATTATCGACACGCTTAAGGGTCTCACACTATCGATTCACTTTATTGATCGTGTAGCAAAAAATATACTACTGAACGACGAATAGGACTCTGTTGATACTATAACTATTCTTTTTTCATCATAATACGAGTTGAGTGCGATTGTAGTGTAATTAGTGAAAATTGAGGATGATTAGGGAGTAAAACAAAAATTAGTTAAAATTACTCAATTTTTGTAGGGATACATCCACAGATTTTGGTGGTGGGGGCAAAAATAAAAAAACCTAATTAATAAAGGTAAATCATTATATATACTTCGAAAAGAGTATGAGTGGAAGAATCACACATTATCGACATGATTAAGGGTCTCACACTATCGATTTACTTTATTGATCGTGTAGCAAAAAACTTACTACTGAACTCGTTCTGAACGACGACTAGGACGATATTGATACTATAACTATTCTTTTTCATCATAATACGAGTTCAGTGCGATTGTAGTCTAATTAGTAAAAATTAAAGATGATTAGGGAGTAAAACAAAAATTAGACAAAATTACTCGATTTTCGTAGGGGTACATCCACAGATTTTGGTCGTGGGGGAAAAAATAAAAAAAACGTAATTAACGAAGGTAAATCATTATATATACTTAGAAAAGAGTATGGGTGGAAGAATCACACATTATCGACATGCTTAAGGGTTTCACTCTATCGATTCACTTTATTGATCGTGTAGCAAAAAACATACTACTGAACTCGTTCTGAACAACGAATAGGACTCTATTGATACTATAACTATTCTTTTTTCATCATAATACGAGTTGAGTGCAATTGTAGTGTAATTATTGAAAATTAAAGACGATTAGGGAGTAAAACAAAAATTAGACAAAATTACTCGATTTTCGTAGGGGTACATCCACAGATTTTGGTCGTGGGGGCAAAAATAAAAAAACCTAATTAACAAAGGTAAATCATTATATATACTTAGAAAAGAGTATGGGTGGAAGAATCACACATTATCGACATGGTTTAGGGTCTCACACTATCGATTTAGTTTATTGATCGTGTAGCAAAAAACATACTACTGAACGATGAATAGGACTCTGTTGATACTATAACTATTCTTTTATCCATCATAATACGATTTGAGTGCGATTGTAGTGTAATTAGTGAAAATTAAAGACGTTTAGGGAGTACAACAAAAATTAGACAAAATTACTCGATTTTCGTAGGGGTACCATCCACAGATTTTGGTGGTGGGGGCAAAAATAAAAAAACCTAATTAATAAAGGTAAATCATCATATATACTTCGAAAAGAGTATGGGTGGAAGAATCACACATTATCGAAATGCTTAAGGGTCTCACACTATCGATTTACTTTATTGATCGTGTAGCAAAAAACTTACTACTGAACTCGTTCTGAACGACGAATAGGACTCTGTTGATACTATAACTATTCTTTTTTCATCATAATACGAGTTGGGTGCGATTGTAGTGTAATTAGTGAAAATTAAAGACGATTAGGGAGTATAACAAAAATTAGACAAAATTACTCGATTTTCTTAGGGGTACATCCACAGATTTTGGTCGTGGGGGCAAAAATAAAAAAAACCTAATTAACGAAGGTAAATCATTATATATACTTAGAAAAGAGTATGGGGGTGGAAGAATCACACATTATCGACACGCTTAAGGGTCTCACACTATCGATTCACTTTATTGATCGTGTAGCAAAAAACATACTACTGAACGACGAATAGGACTCTGTTGATACTATAACTATTCTTTTTTCATCATAATACGAGTTGAGTGCGATTGTAGTGTAATTAGTGAAAATTAAAGACGATTAGGGAGTAAACCAAAAATTAGACAAAATTACTCGATTTTCGTAGGGGTACATCCACAGATTTTGGTCGTGGGGGAAAAAATAAAAAAAACCTAATTAACGAAGGTAAATCATTATATATACTTAGAAAAGAGTATGGGTGGAAGAATCACACATTATCGACATGCTTAAGGGTTTCACACTATCGATTCACTTTATTGATCGTGTAGCAAAAATCATACCACTGAACGACGAATAGGACTCTGTTGATACTATAACTATTCTTTTTCATCATAATACGAGTTCAGTGCGATTGTAGTGTAATTAGTAAAAATTAAAGATGATTAGGGAGTAAAACAAAAATTAGATAAAATTACTCGATTTTCGTAGGGGTACATCCACAGATTTTGGTCGTGGGGGAAAAAATAAAGAAAACCTAATTAACGAAGGTAAATCATTATATATACTTAGAAAAGAGTATGGGTGGAAGAATCACACATTATCGACATGCTTAAGGGTTTCACACTATCGATTCACTTTATTGATCGTGTAGCAAAAAACATACTACTGAACGACGAATAGGACTCTGTTGATACTATAACTATTCTTTTTTCATCATAATACGATTTGAGTGCGATTTTAGTGTTATTAGTGAAAATTAAAGACGTTTAGGGAGTAAAACAAAAATTAGACAAAATTACTCGATTTTCGTAGAGGTACGTACATCCACAGATTTTGGTGGTGGGGGCAAAAATAAAAAAAAACCTAATTAACGAAGGTAAATCATTATATATACTTAGAAAAGAGTATGGGTGGAAGAATCACACATTATCGACATGCTTAAGGGTCTCACCTTGTCGATTCACTTTATTGATCGTGTAGCAAAAAACATACTACTGAACGACGAATAGGACTCTGTTGATACTATAACTATTCTTTTTTCATCATAATACAAGTTCAGTGCGATTGTAGTGTAATTAGTGAAAATTAAAGACAATTAGGGAGTAAAACAAAAATTAGACAAAATTACTCGATTTTCTTAGGGGTAGTACCGTCCAAAGATTTTGGTGGTGGGGGCAAAAATAAAAAAACCTAATTAATAAAGGTGAATCATCATATATACTTCGAAAAGAGTATGGGTGGAAGAATCACACATTATCGACATGCTTAAGGGTCTCACACTATCGATTTACTTTATTGATCGTGTAGCAAAAAACTCACTACGGAACTCGTTCTGAACGACGAATAGGACTCTATTGATACTATAACTATTTTTTTTCATCATAATACGAGTTCAGTGCGATTGTAGTGTAATTAGTGACAATTAAAGACGATTAGGGAGTAAAACAAAAATTAGAACAAAATTACTCGATTTTCGTAGGGGGGGTACATCCACAGATTTAGGCATGCAACATTAATACCAAGTTTAACTCTCGCTCTAACTTAATATTAAGAGGTCACATCTCGCTCAATACCTCAAACTCTCGCTCTATTGGCATTATAAAGTAAGATTACCTACCCTAGAACCCTAGCTCTATTGGCTAGATAATCATACACGTGTAAAAACCATGCCATTCTCATTAGAATTAGAGTGTCGCCATGTAACACAAAAACCCTAATGCTTCTTCATTTAGTTCATTTGAAATCATGCTTTTCAACGCTAGTTACATCAAACATGAAATCAACTAGGGTTCCTATTGAGGACTTCTCACAAACACCTTATAGGCACCATTAACATTAAGTTCCAATGAAGAAGAATCATGTGCAAAATCATTCATCAATAACATCTATAACATTTACAAGGCCACAAACATGTTTAGGGGATTCATGGATCCCCAACCAAGGTCACTACTCACTCATAGTGAGGTTACAATAAAAAACAATGACTAAAGTAGAAAAACCCATATGAGATGTAGAGTTTAGAGCTTCTAAACCAATGGAGAATCAAGAGTAATGGAGAGTCCTTGTGGATGGTATCCTTCTTCACTTAATCAGCTCGAAATCCGTGCCAAAACCCTTCGAATTTTTCTGTGTCAGCCCTTGGAATCCGTGCCAAATTCTCTCCCCCAAAAGCCACACGTGAAACCCTAAAAATTCTGGGTTTTATAACATCTGCCGGGTTATGCGATCGCATATTTGCAATTGTGCGATCGCACAAGTTTTCTGGTGGTCGGTGGTATGCTATCGCGCATATTTTTGTGCGACTGGATTTCTTGTGCGATCGCATACTTGAGATTGTGCGAGCGCATATCTTTCCTTAGCTGCATGTGCGACTTCGGCTTTCGGGTGTGCGATCGCACAATAGTTTATGCGACTGGATTTCTTGTGCGATCGCATACTTGAGTTTGTGCGAGCGCACAACTGCCCATGTTTTGACCGTAGCTCCAGGATGCGCGATCGCATAAAGATGTTGTGCGATCGCACAAGGCTTTGATGGCAACTGTAACCTTCGAATTGGGTCTCGGCGTCAACTAGAGAGTTGTAGCGCTTTGAGTTAGCTTTCCAACAAGCTTTGAATCAACAGAATCGGACACCAAATGAGCTCTCTAGGTCCAAAATACTCCGGAGAGGTCTATGTGTCCCGTAATGCCCGAAAATCCATGTTTTTGCTCCGGAATGCTCGGTTTTGCTCCAAAGTCAACGCCCGCTTGTGTTCTCAGCTTAAACTCTGTAATTTGCCTGAAATGAACCACAAGGCATCAAATAGCAAGTGAAATCGTGATAAAACGAACGAAACAATAAGCATAGAGGTCGCCTAAAATGCGTATATTTTAGAGCTATCAGGTACATCCACAGATTTTGGTCGTGGGGGCAAAAATAAAAAAAACCTAATTAACGAAGGTAAATCATTATATATACTTAGAAAAGAGTATGGGTGGAAGAATCACACATTATCGACATGCTTAAGGGTCTCACACTATCGATTCACTTTATTGATCGTGTAGCAAAAAACATACTACTGAACGACAAATAGGACTCTGTTGATACTATAACTATTCTTTTTCATCATAATACAAGTTCAGTGCGATTGTAGTGTAATTAGTGAAAATTAAAGACGATTAGGGAGTAAAACAAAAATTAGTTAAAATTATCCGATTTTCGTAGGGGTACATCCACAGATTTTGGTGGTGGGGGCAAAAATAAAAAAACCTAATTAATAAAGGTAACTCATTATATATACTTCGAAAAGAGTATGGATGGAAGAATCACACATTATCGACATGCTTAAGGGCCTCACACTATCGATTTACTTTATTGATCGTATAGCAAAAAACTTACTATTGAACTCGTTCTGAACGACGAATAGGACTCTATTTATACTATTACTATTCTTTTTCATCATACGAGTTCAGTGCGATTGTAGTGTAATTAGTGACAATTAAAGACGATTAGGGAGTAAAACAAAAATTAGACAAAATTACTCGATTTTCGTAGGGGTACATCCATAGATTTTGGTGGTGGGGGCAAAAACAAAAAAACAAAATTAAAAAAGGTAAATCATTATATATACTTAGAAAAGAGTATGGGTTGAAGAATCACACATTATCGACATGGTTTAGGGTCTCACACTATCGATTTAGTTTATTGATCGTGTAGCAAAAAACATACTACTGAACGATGAATAGGACTCTGTTGATACTATAACTATTCTTTTATCCATCATAATACGATTTGAGTGCGATTGTAGTGTAATTAGTGAAAATTAAAGACGTTTAGGGAGTACAACAAAAATTAGACAAAATTACTCGATTTTCGTAGGGGTACCATCCACAGATTTTGGTGGTGGGGGCAAAAATAAAAAACCTAATTAATAAAGGTAAGCCATCATATATACTTCGAAAAGAGTATGGGTGGAAGAATCACACATTATCGAAATGCTTAAGGGTCTCACACTATCGATTTACTTTATTGATCGTGTAGCAAAAAACTTACTACTGAACTCGTTCTGAACGACGAATAGGACTCTGTTGATACTATAACTATTCTTTTTTCATCATAATACGAGTTGGGTGCGATTGTAGTGTAATTAGTGAAAATTAAAGACGATTAGGGAGTATAACAAAAATTAGACAAAATTACTCGATTTTCGTAGGGGTACATCCACAGATTTTGGTCGTGGGGGCAAAAATAAAAAAAACCTAATTAACGAAGGTAAATCATTATATATACTTAGAAAAGAGTATGGGGGTGGAAGAATCACACATTATCGACACGCTTAAGGGTCTCACACTATCGATTCACTTTATTGATCGTGTAGCAAAAAACATACTACTGAACGACGAATAGGACTCTGTTGACACTATAACTATTCTTTTTTCATCATAATACGAGTTGAGTGCGATTGTAGTGTAATTAGTGAAAATTAAAGACGATTAGGGAGTAAAACAAAAATTAGACAAAATTACTCGATTTTCGTAGGGGTACATCCACAGATTTTGGTCGTGGGGGAAAAAATAAAAAAAACCTAATTAACGAAGGTAAATCATTATATATACTTAGAAAAGAGTATGGGTGGAAGAATCACACATTATCGACATGCTTAAGGGTTTCACACTATCGATTCACTTTATTGATCGTGTAGCAAAAATCATACTACTGAACGACGAATAGGACTCTGTTGATACTATAACTATTCTTTTTCATCATAATACGAGTTCAGTGTGATTGTAGTGTAATTAGTAAAAATTAAAGATGATTAGGGAGTAAAACAAAAATTAGACAAAATTACTCGATTTTCGTAGGGGTACATCCACAGATTTTGGTCGTGGGGGAAAAAATAAAAAAAACCTAATTAACGAAGGTAAATCATTATATATACTTAGAAAAGAGTATGGGTGGAAGAATCACACATTATCGACATGCTTAAGGGTTTCACACTATCGATTCACTTTATTGATCGTGTAGCAAAAAACATACTACTGAACGACGAATAGGACTCTGTTGATACTATAACTATTCTTTTTTCATCATAATACGATTTGAGTGCGATTTTAGTGTTATTAGTGAAAATTAAAGACGTTTAGGGAGTAAAACAAAAATTAGACAAAATTACTCGATTTTCGTAGAGGTACGTACATCCACAGATTTTGGTGGTGGGGGCAAAAATAAAAAAAACCTAATAAACGAAGGTAAATCATTATATATACTTAGAAAAGAGTATGGGTGGAAGAATCACACATTATCGACATGCTTAAGGGTCTCACCTTGTCGATTCACTTTATTGATCGTGTAGCAAAAAACATACTACTGAACGACGAATAGGACTCTGTTGATACTATAACTATTCTTTTTTCATCATAATACAAGTTCAGTGCGATTGTAGTGTAATTAGTGAAAATTAAAGACGATTAGGGAGTAAAACAAAAATTAGACAAAATTACTCGATTTTCTTAGGGGTAGTACCGTCCACAGATTTTGGTGGTGGGGGCAAAAATAAAAAAACCTAATTAATAAAGGTGAATCATCATATATACTTCGAAAAGAGTATGGGTGGAAGAATCACACATTATCGACATGCTTAAGGGTCTCACACTATCGATTTACTTTATTGATCGTGTAGCAAAAAACTCACTACGGAACTCGTTCTGAACGACGAATAGGACTCTATTGATACTATAACTATTTTTTTTCATCATAATACGAGTTCAGTGCGATTGTAGTGTAATTAGTGACAATTAAAGACGATTAGGGAGTAAAACAAAAATTAGAACAAAATTACTCGATTTTCGTAGGGGGGGTACATCCACAGATTTAGGCATGCAACATTAATACCAAGTTTAACTCTCGCTCTAACTTAATATTAAGAGGTCACATCTCGCTCAATACCTCAAACTCTCGCTCTATTGGCATTATAAAGTAAGATTACCTACCCTAGAACCCTAGCTCTATTGGCTAGATAATCATACACGTGTAAAAACCATGCCATTCTCATTAGAATTAGAGTGTCGCCATGTAACACAAAAACCCTAATGCTTCTTCATTTAGTTCATTTGAAATCATGCTTTTCAACGCTAGTTACATCAAACATGAAATCAACTAGGGTTCCTATTGAGGACTTCTCACAAACCTCATAGGCACCATTAACATTAAGTTCCAATGAAGAAGAATCATGTGCAAAATCATTCATCAATAACATCTATAACATTTACAAGGTCACAAACATGTTTAGGGGATTCATGGATCCCCAACCAAGGTCACTACTCACTCATAGTGAGGTTACAATAAAAAACAATGACTAAAGTAGAAAAACCCATATGAGATGTAGAGTTTAGAGCTTCTAAACCAATGGAGAATCAAGAGTAATGGAGAGTCCTTGTGGATGGTATCCTTCTTCACTTAATCAGCTTGAAATCCGTGCCAAAACCCTTCGAATTTTTCTGTGTCAGCCCTTGGAATCCGTGCCAAATTCTCTCCCCCAAAAGCCACACGTGAAACCCTAAAAATTCTGGGTTTTATAACATCTGCCGGGTTATGCGATCGCATATTTGCAATTGTGCGATCGCACAAGTTTTCTGGTGGTCGGTGGTATGCGATCGCGCATATTTTTGTGCGACTGGATTTCTTGTGCGATCGCATACTTGAGATTGTGCGAGCGCATATCTTTCCTTAGCAGCATGTGCGACTTCAGCTTTCGGGTGTGCGATCGCACAATAGTTTATGCGACTGGATTTCTTGTGCGATCGCATACTTGAGTTTGTGCGAGCGCACAACTGCCCATGTTTTGACCGTAGCTCCAGGATGCGCGATCGCATAAAGATGTTGTGCGATCGCACAAGGCTTTGATGGCAACTGTAACCTTCGAATTGGGTCTCGGCGTCAACTAGAGAGTTGTAGCGCTTTGAGTTAGCTTTCCAACAAGCTTTGAATCAACAGAATCGGACACCAAATGAGCTCTCTAGGTCCAAAATACTCCGGAGAGGTCTATGTGTCCCGTAATGCCCGAAAATCCATGTTTTTGCTCCGGAATGCTCGGTTTTGCTCCAAAGTCAATGCCCGCTTGTGTTCTCAGCTTAAACTCTGTAATTTGCCTGAAATGAACCACAAGGCATCAAATAGCAAGTGAAATCGTGATAAAACGAACGAAACAATAAGCATAGAGGTCGCCTAAAATGCGTATATTTTAGAGCTATCAGGTACATCCACAGATTTTGGTCGTGGGGGCAAAAATAAAAAAAACCTAATTAACGAAGGTAAATCATTATATATACTTAGAAAAGAGTATGGGTGGAAGAATCACACATTATCGACATGCTTAAGGGTCTCACACTATCGATTCACTTTATTGATCGTGTAGCAAAAAACATACTACTGAACGACAAATAGGACTCTGTTGATACTATAACTATTCTTTTTCATCATAATACAAGTTCAGTGCGATTGTAGTGTAATTAGTGAAAATTAAAGACGATTAGGGAGTAAAACAAAAATTAGTTAAAATTACCCGATTTTCGTAGGGGTACATCCACAGATTTTGGTGGTGGGGGCAAAAATAAAAAAACCTAATTAATAAAGGTAAATCATTATATATACTTCGAAAAGAGTATGGATGGAAGAATCACACATTATCGACATGCTTAAGGGCCTCACACTATCGATTTACTTTATTGATCGTATAGCAAAAAACTTACTATTGAACTCGTTCTGAACGACGAATAGGACTCTATTTATACTATTACTATTCTTTTTCATCATACGAGTTCAGTGCGATTGTAGTGTAATTAGTGACAATTAAAGACGATTAGGGAGTAAAACAAAAATTAGACAAAATTACTCGATTTTCGTAGGGGTACATCCATAGATTTTGGTGGTGGGGGCAAAAACAAAAAAACAAAATTAATAAAGGTAAATCATTATATATACTTAGAAAAGAGTATGGGTTGAAGAATCACACATTATCGACATGCTTAAGGGTCTCACACTATTGATTTACTTTATTGATCGTGTAGCAAAAAATTTACTACTGAACTTGTTCTGAACGACGAATAGGACTCTGTTGATACTATAACTAATCTTTTTTCATCATAATACGAGTTCAGTGCGATTGTAGTGTAATTAGTGAAAATTAAAGACGATTAGGGAGTAAAACAAAAATTAGACAAAATTACTCGATTTTCGTAGGGTTACATCCACATATTTTGGTCGTGGGGGCAAACATAAAAAAACCTAATTAACGAAGGTAAATCATTATATATACTTAGAAAAGAGTATGGGTGGAAGAATCACACATTATCGACATGCTTAAGGGTCTCACACTATCGATTCACTTTATTGATCGTGTAGCAAAAAACATACTACTGAACTCTGAATAGGACTATGTTGATACTATAACTATTCTTTTTTCATCATAATACGAGTTGAGTGCGATTGTAGTATAATTAGTGAACTTAAAGCGCTTAGGGAGTAAAACAAAAATTAGACAAAATTACTCGATTTTTGTAGGGGTACATCCACAGGTTTTGGTGGTGGGGGCAAAAATTAAAAAACCTAATTAATAAAGGTAAATCATTATATATACTTCGAAAAGAGTATGGGTGGAAGAATCACACATTATCGACATGCTTAAGGGTCTCACACTATCGATTTATTTTATTGATCGTGTAGCAAAAAACTTATTACTGAACTCGTTCTGAACGACGAATAGGACTCTGTTGATACTATAACTATTCTTTTTTCATTATAATACGAGTTCAGTGCAATTGTAGTGTAATTAGTGAAAATTAAAGACGATTAGGCAGTAAAACAAAAATTAGACAAAATAACTCGATTTTCGTATGGGTACATCAACCGATTTTGGTCGTGGGGGCAAAAATAAAAAAAACCTAATTAACGAAGGTAAATCATCATATATACTTAGAAAAGAGTATGGGTGGAAGAATCACACATTATCGACATGCTTAAGGGTCTGATCGGCTGTAATTTAGCGTAAATATTCGAATAGAATTCAAATACTATTGCTAATCACGGTTAATCAAAACATTTATATTTTGACTCGGGAAACCCAAGGTCGTACCCAAAGGACAGGTGATTAAACTAATAGTGCTAACGATTAAACTAGAAATGTCTAATGGTTTGGGGGGGGGGGGGGTTTATGCCTCGAAGAGGTCGATAGCAAAGATTTTACTATCCGAATAAAGATTTTAGCAACGAAACGAGTTAACAATCAATCAAAGATGACTAGGGATTATTTCCCCACCTAGACAATTATTGTGACAATGATATTGGATGTCGATTATGAATTTTCATGCACATGAGTAGATTATAGCCATGTAACATTCACCCTAAGTTCCACTCGCGCTACAACCTAGGATAAAGATATTACACCTCGCATAGGACCTCACACTCGCGCTCTATTGGCCCTATAGAACATGCATTCCTAATCTCACACTCGCGCTCTATTGATTAGATAAACATGTTCTTGTTAAACTCAAGCTATTCTCATTAGACTTTTAGCGTCGCCATGTAACACACGAACTCTAATGCCTCTTCATTCATTTCATTAAAGTCATATTGATCAACGTGAGCTACATCAAATATGAAATTAAGCTAAGTTCCCAATGAGGACATTTCACAAACACCTTATGGGCAACTCTAGGCATGTAGTTGAAATGAAGAAGATTCATGTGCAAACTCATTCAATATTGACATCAAAGGTATTTACATCATCACAATATGTCTAGGGGATCCATAATCCCCAATCAATGTCACTACTCACTCATAATGAGTGTACAAGCAAAAACAATGAAGGAGAATGAGTTTAGGAGTCTAGAACCAATTTTTAGATTGAAGAGTATGAGAATCCTTGTTGTTGATCTTGTTCTTCACTTAATCCACCTTGAAACTTGTGCCAAGAACTCCTCAAAATTCGTGCCAAAAATCCCCCAAAAGTCCCTCTTTTCTCCCTCTTGATCACTTTCTATTTATAGCAGAAATTAGGGTTTCCGGTACTGTAGCAGGTCTGAACCGCACGGCACAACCATGAAGAAGGAATTTGTGCCGCGTGGCACAACATGTGGGGAGATCCTCCGAAGTCTCTGAGAAGTTGAGCCGTGCGGCACAAATCATTGAGGAGTTTGTGCCGCGCGGCACGAGCAGGGGAGGAAATCCTTGGACGCTCTGAGCATTTGAACCGTGCGGCACGATTCATTGAGTATTTTGTGCCGCGCGGCACAAAACCTCAGAGGCTTCATTGCTTCTGATCTTCACTTCAACCGCGCGGCACAATCCAAGACCACCATTTGTGCCGCGCGGCACAATAGCTCCTTGTGCACTTTTCGCTTCAAAAGCTCGGTTTTGCTCCAAAATCACTGCTCACTTGTGTTCTTAGCTTAAACTCTGTAATTCGCCTGAAATGAACCACAAGGCATCAAATAGCAAGTGAAATCGTGATAAAACGAACGAAACAATAAGCATAGATGTCGCTTAAAATGCATATATTTTAGCGCTATCAAATCACCCCACACTTATCGTTTGATCGTCCCGAGCAAACTAATCATAAAGATCAACAACAAGAAGACACTTCACTCACTCAAGATCGGTTCAAAGAACACTCCATATGGTCATGAAAACTGACTAAAAATACTAAGAAACAAATATGACTTTTGATAAACCACTTTCGTAGGTGACACGAGTGCATTTAGCGAATGCACCAAGCCTTTAAACCCCTAGGCTACCCTAGTGGAGGAGTTGTAGTCTCCTGAGAGTTTTCAGACACGGGAATACTCACAAATCCCACAAAAAGAACAATCATCCAAATAAGCATTTTTAGTTCAAAATTGTCAAAGCACTAGGCAAGGAATTTTTCATGAAGCTCATAATGTATTCAACTAGATATGTGCATTTCAATCACTACATGAAGCCTCTTCAAATCCTTATGAAAATTCATGAATAATGACATTCAAGCAAATCAAAGCAAAGACTAATAAATCTTTAATCAAGGATTCTAGTCATTTTCTATATTAGTGACTTCAAGAAAACAATCCAATAGTCGCAAAGAAATCTTGTTTGCTCACTCACAAATGCTAGCAAGGAGGCTAGTCCATTTGCTTGTGAGCTTTGAACTCATTCTCAAGCCTAGGACGCAAAGGTCACTTAGTCATAAGAGAAGAGGAGTTCCAACATGACAGTTTTTGTAAATACTTGCAAACAATATCATGCCTAAGTACAAAAGAATACGAGGTTCATCCCTTAGTGAATTCTTGCTAGTAAGTATCAATTGCCTCATTGGTTTTCATGCTAGGGAATGGCGGGATAGCCGATTGTCAAATCTAAGTGCTTCGTATTTTCTTATTTTTCTTCAAATGGCTTTTGTCCTACAAATGCTTTCGAGGGGGGACTTACCTCCCTAACCCCCGGCATTTGTATATTTTGATCAAAACTTTTCTTGTACTTCGAGAAAGTTTTTAGTCGGGGCTTTGCCCTCTTTTGACCATAATAATAGAGTAATAATTTTTTTTTATTGGGGCCTATTTTTGTTTGCCCTCTTTTGACCCCACACTTAGAACTTTGACAAAAGGGCTAAGTGTTAAAAATGGAGCATGACAAACTAACAAGACAAATCCACGAAATAAGCAATGCCACTAAGGTCACCTAAAGGCAATCATGGCATGCAAGGGTTTTGGAATTATAAATCATTTCGATTTTATGCTTTCAAAGATCAACTCCTTAGCCTCAATGAGAAACAGCTTAGAACAAAAGATAAAGAAATGCTAGTAGATTCTTTGATCCTCAAGAATGAAAGTCAACAATCAAATCCATTAGTCATTTAGAGGATCAATCAAGTGAAATCATGCACGACTAGTTGAATTTAGAGATGAAGTTTTTTTTTTCTTCGAAAATGTAGCCTTGCCTAGACTTTTTGTTTTCATTAATAATTCAAAATTTTCGGATGAATTTTGCGGTAGTGCAAGTGTTTTCCCTTAAACATAAGTTGATTGGATTTTAAACATGAAGGCATATCAAGCAAGCGCAAACATCTCATGTAGTCAAGACAATGTCAAACATAGGCCACCCCACACTTAGCAATTGCTTAGTCCCTAAGCAATAAATAGAATGAAAAGCAAAGAGAGAGTTAAGAGAAACTTCTCTCGTTTGGAGGTAGCCATTTCAACACCCCACACTTGAAGCAAATAGAAATCCAATCATCATAGATATATTTAAAAATCATGGGGGCAACACTTATAAGCCTAGTTTAACGTCTTGGCTAAGACGGAGCCGATTCTCCTTGTAGGAAAAAGGAAGCACACTTGAGGAGTCTTTTGCTAAGATCCCTCCTCAAGCGGTCTTGGACTTGATCGTGTCAAACCACCTTCAAATCCCATTTGAATTTCCTCCCATCAAGCCTACAATGGACTTTCCTTTGGGAGCATGACCCCTTCAAGTATGAAGATCCCTTAAAAATTAAGGGGCCATGGGAGCTTTTTTCAAATAATCTTTGAAAGTATGGCAAGAAGCTCCAAAACTTGTCTCGAGACTTCGTAGTGAAGAAGGGGTCTTCATAACTTGTCTCGAGAATGATGGGCATCCCCTCCTTGAGTTTTTCAATGACGTCCACGGGTGCCCATTTCTCAATATCCCTCTCTATGCTTTTGCTTTCTTGAATGCGAGTTGGTTCCTTGGTTTCCTCCATGAAAACCTCAACGAAGTCTCTATACCCTTGAAGACTTTCGATCTCTATACGCTCTTCTTCTATCTTGTCCTCATCAAGGAATTGGGATTCACATTCAAGCTCGTTCGTAGCGGGAGGAGAGAGTTCTTCTTCAACAACAAAAGGTGTTTCCTCAATGCAAGAGGCATCGTCATTGAAGAGTTCCTCATTGGAGAGCCGAGGCGTTGATAGAATGGTGGACTCTTGTGTGTTCTCGTTCAAATGATCTTGAGATGTGCTAGTAGTGAAGGATGCTTCACTTTTGCATTCTACCTCGTCTTCGTCACAAGATTCACCATCCCTTTGGTTGTAATGGGTTACGGTGCCGACTCTCCAAAGTTCATCCTCCCTTTCTTGATCCCATTCTTCCCTTGAGACATTAGATTCAAGGACTTCTTCTTCGAGTACCTCCTCTTCTTCATCCAAGTTTTCATTTTCCATTGCTATTTGTGCCATCTCAGCTAGGTGCTTATCCATGCGAGCCTCCAATTTTTTCATTTGAGCTTTCATCTCCTTTTGGTCTGCTAGGTATGTGGCAAGCATGGCTGCAAGAGCGGAGGGCACATTTGATGGTTGAGGGGGTTGAGGGTATGGAGGGTAGGAGTGTTCTACTTCAAAGCATTGGCCATCATCCCAATCTGGAGTGTAATAACTTGTCGGATGGTCATGCTCCTGATAATAAGAATTCATGTGCTCCTCCTCTTGATAGTATCCCTCATTAGAGTAGACTTGTTGGTTTTGGTCGTTCATCCAATAGTCTTCACAATGGGCATTTGGTTGACCCTCTTCATAATAATCTTCATCGTGCATGACTAGTTGGTTATAGTTATCCATCCTCGCAAAACAAGATTAACGAAGTCAGTAAGGAATATGAGAGAAAAAGAAGAATATACAAGCATAAGAAAAAGAAAAATATTTACAAGACAAACTAAACTAATCTAATAGCACCTAGTTAATTAACCTATCCCCGGCAACGTCGCCATTTGATCACTCGTAAATATAGTGTAAATATTCGATAAGTAAATCAAATACTCATGCTAAGTCACGTTAAATCAAAACATTTGTAAAGACTCGAGAAACCCGAGATCGTACCCAAGAGATAGGTGATTAAACTAGTTGTGCTAAGGATTAAATCTAGATTATTTATGGTTGGGGGGGGGGGGGTTTATGCCTCGAAAGAGGTTGATAGCAATGATTTACTATCCAAAAAGAGAAATTCTAGTAAGGAAACGAATAAACGATCAATCAAAGATGACTAGGGATTACTTCCCCACCTAGACAATGATAGTGATGATGATATTAGATGCCAATTATGAATTTGCATGCACTTGAATAGAATTTAGCCATGTAACATTCACCCTAAGTTCCACTCGCGCTACAACCTAGGATAAAGAGGTTACACCTCGCATATGACCTCACACTCGCGCTCTATTGGCCCTATAGAACATGCATTCCCAATCTCACACTCGCGCTCTATTGATTAGATAAACATGTTCTTGTTAAACTCAAGCTATTCTCATTAGAATTTTAGCGTCGCCATGTAACACACGAACTCTAATGCCTCTTCATTCATTTCATTAAAGTCATATTGATCAACGTGAGCTACATCAAATATGAAATTAAGCTAAGTTCCCAATGAGGACATTTCACAAACACCTTATGGGCAACTCTAGGCATGTAGTTCAAATGAAGAAGATTCATGTGCAAACTCATTCAATATTGACATCAAAGGTATTTACATCATCACAATATGTCTAGGGGATCCATAATCCCCAATCAATGTCACTACTCACTCATAATGAGTGTACAAGTAAAAACAATGAAGGAGAATGAGTTTAGGAGTCTAGAACCAATTTTTAGATTGAAGAGTATGAGAATCCTTGTTGTTGATCTTGTTCTTCACTTAATCCACCTTGAAACTTGTGCCAAGAGCTCCTCAAAATTCGTGCCAAAAATCCCCCAAAAAGTCCCTCTTTTCTCCCTCTTGATCACTTTCTATTTATAGCAGAAATTAGGGTTTCCGGTACTGTAGCAGGTCTGAACCGCGCGGCACAACCATGAAGAAGGAATTTGTGCCGCGCGGCACAACATGTGGGGAGATCCTCCGAAGTCTCTGAGAAGTTGAGCCGTGCGGCACAAATCATTGAGGAGTTTGTGCCGCGCGGCACGAGCAGGGGAGGAAATCCTTGGACGCTCTGAGCATTTGAACCGTGCGGCACGATTCATTGAGTATTTTGTGCCGCGCGGCACAAAACCTCAGAGGCTTCATTGCTTCTGATCTTCACTTCAACCGCGCGGCACAATCCAAGACCACCATTTCCGCGCGGCACAATAGCTCCTTGTGCACTTTTCGCTCCAAAAGTTCGGTTTTGCTCCAAAATCACTGCTCACTTGTGTTCTTAGCTTAAACTCTGTAATTCGCCTGAAATGAACCACAAGGCATCAAATAGCAAGTGAAATCGTGATAAAATGAACAAAAAAATAAGCATAGATGTCGCCTAAAATGCATATATTTTAGCGCTATCAGGGTCTCACACTATCGATTCACTTTATTGATCGTGTAGCAAAAAACATACTACTGAACGACGAATAGGACTCTGTTGATACTATAACAATTCTTTTTTCATCATAATACGATTTGAGTGCGATTGTAGAGTAATTAGTGAAAATTAAAGACGTTTAGGGAGTAAAACAAAAATTAGACAAAATTACTCGATTTTCGTAGGGGTACATCAACAGATTTTGGTGGTGGGGGCAAAAATAAAAAGACCTAATTAACGAAGGTAATTCATTATATATACTTAGAAAAGAGTTTGGATGGAAGAATCACACATTATCGACATGCTTAAGGGTCTCATACTATCGATTTACTTTATTGATCGTGTAGCAAAAAACTTACTACTGAACTCGTTCTGAACAACGAATAGGACTCTATTGATACTATAACTATTCTTTTTTCATCATAATACGAGTTGAGTGCGATTGTAGTGTAATTACTGAAAATTAAAGACGATTAGGGAGTAAAACAAAAATTAGACAAAATTACTCGATTTTCGTAGGGGTACATCCACAGATTTTGGTCGTGGGGGAAAAAATAAAAAAACCTAATTAACGAAGGTAAATCATTATATATACTTAGAAAAGAGTATGTGTGGAAGAATCACACATTATCGACATGGTTTAGGGTCTCACACTATCGATTTACTTTATTGATCGTGTAGCAAAAAATATACTACTGAACGATGAATAGGACTCTGTTGATACTATAAGTATTCTTTTTTCATCATAATACGATTTGAGTGCGATTGTAGTGTAATTAGTGAAAATTAAAGACGTTTAGGGAGTAAAACAAAAATTAGACAAAATTACTCGATTTTCGTACGGGTACCATCCACAGATTTTGGTGGTGGGGGCAAAAATAAAAAAACCTAATTAATAAAGGTAAATCATCATATATACTTCGAAAAGAGTATGGGTGGAAGAATCAAACATTATCGACATGCTTAAGGGTCTCACACTATCGATTTACTTTATTGATCGTGTAGCAAAAAACTTACTACTGAACTCGTTCTGAACGACGAATAGGACTCTGTTGATACTATAACTATTCTTTTTTCATCATATTACGAGTTGGGTGCGATTGTAGTGTAATTAGTGAAAATTAAAGACGATTAGGGAGTATAACAAAAATTAGACAAAATTACTCGATTTTCGTAGGGGTACATCCACAGATTTTGGTCGTGGGGGCAAAAATAAAAAAAACCTAATTAACGAAGGTAAATCATTATATATACTTAGAAAAGAGTATGGGGTGGAAGAATCACACATTATTGACACGCTTAAGGGTCTCACACTATCGATTCACTTTATTGATCGTGTAGAAAAAAACATACTACTGAACGACGAATAGGACTCTGTTGATACTATAACTATTCTTTTTTCATCATAATACGAGTTGAGTGCGATTGTAGTGTAATTAGTGAAAATTAAAGACGATTAGGGAGTAAAACAAAAATTAGACAAAATTACTCGATTTTTGTAGGGATACATCCACAGATTTTGGTGGTGGGGGCAAAAATAAAAAAACCTAATTAATAAAGGTAAATCATTATATATACTTCGAAAAGAGTATGAGTGGAAGAATCACAAATTTAACGACATGATTAAGGGTCTCACACTATCGATTTACTTTATTGATCGTGTAGCAAAAACTTACTACTGAACTTGTTCTGAACGACGAATAGGACGATATTGATACTATAACTATTCTTTTTCATCATAATACGAGTTCAATGCGATTGTAGTGTAATTAGTAAAAATTAAAGATGATTAGGGAGTAAAACAAAAATTAGACAAAATTACTCGATTTTCGTAGGGGTACATCCACAGATTTTGGTCGTGGGGGAAAAAATAAAAAAAACCTAATTAACGAAGGTAAATCATTATATATACTTAGAAAAGAGTATGGGTGGAAGAATCACACATTATCGACATGCTTAAGGGTTTCACACTATCGATTCACTTTATTGATCGTGTAGCAAAAAACATACTACTGAACGACGAATAGGACTCTGTTGATACTATAACTATTCTTTTTCATCATAATACAAGTTCAGTGCGATTGTAGTGTAATTAGTGAAAATTAAAGACGATTTGGGAGTAAAACAAAAATTAGTTAAAATTACCCGATTTTCGTAGGGGTACATCCACAGATTTTGGTGGTGGGGGCAAAAATAAAAAAACCTAATTAATAAAGGTAAATCATTATATATACTTCGAAAAGAGTACGGATGGAAGAATCACACATTATCGACATGCTTAAGGGCCTCACACTATCGATTTACTTTATTGATCGTATAGCAAAAAACTTACTACTGAACTCGTTCTGAACGACGAATAGGACTCTATTTATACTATAACTATTCTTTTTCATCATATGAGTTCAGTGCGATTGTAGTGTAATTAGTGACAATTAAAGACGATTAGGGAGTAAAACAAAAATTAGACAAAATAACTCGATTTTCGTAGGGGTACATCCATAGATTTTGGTGGTGGGGGCAAAAACAAAAAAACAAAATTAATAAAGGTAAATCATTATATATACTTAGAAAAGAGTATGGGTTGAAGAATCACACATTATCGACATGCTTAAGGGTCTCACACTATCGATTTACTTTATTGATCGTGTAGCTAAAAAATTACTACTGAACTCGTTCTGAACGACGAATAGGACTCTGTTGATACTATAACTATTCTTTTTCATCAAAATACGAGTTCAGTGCGATTGTAGTGTAATTAGTGAAAATTAAAGACGATTAGGGAGTAAAACAAAAATTAGACAAAATTACTCGATTTTCGTAGGGTTACATCCACATATTTTGGTCGTGGGAGCAAACATAAAAAAACCTAATTAACGAAGGTAAATCATTATATATACTTAGAAAAGAGTATGGGTGTAAGAATCACACATTATCGACATGCTTAAGGGTCTCACACTATCGATTCACTTTATTGATCGTGTAGCAAAAAACATTCTACTGAACTCTGAATAGGACTCTGTTGATACTATAACTATTCTTTTTTCATCATAATACGAGTTGAGTGCGATTGTAGTATAATTAGTGAACTTAAAGCGCATAGGGAGTAAAACAAAAATTAGACAAAATTACTCGATTTTCGTAGGGGTACATCCACAGGTTTTGGTGGTGGGGGCAAAAATTAAAAAACCTAATTAATAAAGGTAAATCATTATATATACTTCGAAAAGAGTATGGGTGGAAGAATCACACATTATCGACATGCTTAAGGGTCTCACACTATCGATTTACTTTATTGATCGTGTAGCAAAAAACTTACTACTGAACTCGTTCTGAACGACGAATAGGACTCTGTTGATACTATAACTATTCTTTTTTCATTATAATACTAGTTCAGTGCAATTGTAGTGTAATTAGTGAAAATTAAAGACGATTAGGCAGTAAAACAAAAATTAGACAATATAACTCGATTTTCGTATGGGTACATCAACCGATTTTGGTCGTGGGGGCAAAAATAAAAAAAACCTAATTAACGAAGGTAAATCATCATATATACTTAGAAAAGAGTATGGGTGGAAGAATCACACATTATCGACATGCTTAAGGGCCTCACACTATCGATTCACTTTATTGATCGTGTAGCAAAAAACATACTACTGAACGACGAATAGGACTCCGTTGATACTATAACTATTCTTTTTTCATCATAATACGATTTGAGTGCGATTGTAGAGTAATTAGTGAAAATTAAAGACGATTAGGGAGTAAAACAAAAATTAGACAAAATTACTCGATTTTCGTAGGGGTACATCCACAGATTTTGGTGGTGGGGGCAAAAATAAAAAAACAAAATTAATGAAGGTAAATCATTTTATATACTTAGAAAAGAGTATGGGTTGAAGAATCACACATTATCGACATGCATAAGGGTCTCACACTATCGATTTACTTTATTGATCGTGTAGCAAAAAACTTACTACTAAACTCGTTCTGAACGACGAATAGGACTCTGTTGATACTATAACTATTCTTTTTTCATCATAATACGAGTTCAGTGCGATTGTAGTGTAATTAGTGAAAATTAAAGACGATTAGGGAGTAAAACAAAAATTAGACAAAATTACTCGATTTTCGTAGGTGTACATCCATAGATTTTGGTCGTGGGGGCAAACATAAAAAAACCTAATTAACGAAGGCAAATTATTATATATACTTAGAAAAGAGTATGGGTGGAAGAATCACACATTATCGACATGCTTAAGGGTCTCACACTATCGATTCACTTTATTGATCGTGTAGCAAAAAACATACTACTGAACTCTGAATAGGACTCTGTTGACACTATAACTATTTTTTTCTCATCATAATACGAGTTGAGTGCGATTGTAGTATAATTACTGAAAATTAAAGACAATTAGGGAGTAAAACAAAAATTAGACAAAATTACTCGATTTTCGTAGGGGTACATCCACATGTTTTGGTGGTGGGGGCAAAAATTAAAAAACCTAATTAATAAAGGTAAATCATTATATATACTTCGAAAAGAGTATAGGTGGAAGAATCACACATTATCGACATGCTTAAGGGTCTCACACTATCGACTTACGTTATTGATCGTGTTGCAAAAAACTTACTACTGAACTCGTTCTGAACGACGAATAGGACTCTATTGATTCTATAACTATTCTTTTTCATCATAATACGAGTGCAGTGCGATTGTAGTGTAATTAGTGAAAATTAAAGACGATTAGGGAGTAAAACAAAAATTAGACAAAATTACTCGATTTTCGTAGGGGTACATCAACAGATTTTGGTCGTGGGGGTAAAAATCGTAATTAACGAAGGTAAATCATTATATATACTTCGAAAATTAGACAAAATTACTCGATTTTCGTAGGTGTACATCCATAGATTTTGGTCGTGGGGGCAAACATAAAAAAACCTAATTAACGAAGGCAAATTATTATATATACTTAGAAAAGAGTATGGGTGGAAGAATCACACATTATCGACATGCTTAAGGGTCTCACACTATCGATTCACTTTATTGATCGTGTAGCAAAAAACATACTACTGAACTCTGAATAGGACTCTGTTGACACTATAACTATTTTTTTCTCATCATAATACGAGTTGAGTGCGATTGTAGTATAATTACTGAAAATTAAAGACAATTAGGGAGTAAAACAAAAATTAGACAAAATTACTCGATTTTCGTAGGGGTACATCCACAAATTTTGGTGGTGGGGGCAAAAATAAAAAAACCTAATTAATAAAGGTAAATCATTATATATATTTCGAAAAGAGTATGAGTGGAAGAATCACTGATCGATTGTATGTAGTAGTAAATATTCAAATGTAAATTCGAATACTATTTGCTAGTCACGGTGATCAAAACATTTATAAAAGCTCGGGAATCCGAGATCGAACCCAGAGGATAGGTGTTAAACTAATAGTGCTAAAGATCAAGCTAGAATGTCTAAGGTGGTGGAGGGGGGGGGGGGGTTTGTTCCTCTAAAGAGGTCGATAGCAAGAATTTCACTATCCAAAAAGAAGTTTGATCAATGAAAGGAGATTAACAATCAATAAAAGATGACTAGGAATCCAATCCTCCACTAAACAATTATTGTGTTGGTAAAATAGGACATCATTGATGAATTCTCATGCACACACTTAGAATTTAGGCATGCAACATTAATACCAAGTTCAACTCTCGCACCAACTTAATATTAAGAGGTCACATCTCGCTTAATACCTCAAACTCTCGCTCTATTGGCACTATAGAATAGGATTACCTAGCCTCAAACCCTAGCTCTATTGACTAGATAATCATACACTTGTTAAATTCATGCCATTCTCATTAGAATTAGAGTGTCGCCATGTAACACAAAAACCCTAATGCTTCTTCATTTAGTTCTTTTGAAATCATGCTTTTCAACGCAAGTTACATCAAACATGAAATCAACTAGGATTTCTATTGAGGACTTCTCACAAACACCTTATAGGCAATCCAAAACATTAAGTTCAAATGAAGAAGAATCATGTGCAAATCATTCATCAATAACATCCATAACATTTACAAAGTCACAAACATGTCTAGGGGATTTATAGATCCCCAACCAAAGGTCGCTACTCACTCATGGTGAGGGTACAATCAAAAACAATGACAAAAGTAAAAAAACCCATATGAAAGGTAGAGTTTAGGAATTCAAAACCAATATGGAGAACTAAGAACAAGTGAGGATCCAATCTTCGTGTTGTTGTTGTCTTCCAAAATCCCAGCTCAAAAGCCTCCCAAAATCACCCAAAAAGCTCCCCCTAACCCAGAAAATCGGCCCCCCTTTGTTTAGAAACCCTAAGTTTCTATTTATACCCCAAAGTTAAAAATCTGATTTTTACAACAGCGTGCGTTCGTATAAACTGAACTATGCGAACGCATGGATTCTTTTTGGGTCTTGACATCAACTGAAGAGTTGTAGGCCTTCGAGTTAGCTTTCCAACAAGCTTTGAATCGGCCAAATCGGACATCGGAAACGCCCTGTACGTCCAAAACACTCCGGCAAGGTCGGTGCGCACAGCTGCCTAAAATCTGGGCTTGTGCGATCGCACAACAATTTATGCAACTGGTCTGATTTGTGCGATCGCACAAAAGAGGTTGTGCGATCGCACAACATTGTGCGACCGCATGGAATTTCTGTGCGCACGCACAAGGCTTTTCTGGCAATCTTAACCTCCGAATTTGGTTTCGGCATCAACTAGAGAGTTGTAGCCCTTTGAGTTAGCTTTTCAACAAGCTTTGAATCAACAGAATCGGACACCAAATGAGCTCTCTAGGTCCAAAATACTCTGGAGAGGTCTATGTGTCCCGTAATGCCCGAAAATCCATGTTTTTGCTCCGGAACGCTCGGTTTTGCTCCAAAATCAATGCCCACTTGTGTTCTCAGCTTAAACTCTGTAATTCGCCTGAAATGAACCACAAGGCATCAAATAGCAAGTGAAATCGTGATAAAACAAACGAAACAATAAGCATAGAGGTCGCCTAAAATGCATATATTTTAGCGCTATCAAATCACCCCACATTTAACGTTTGATCGTCCCGAGAAAACTAATCATAGAGATCAACAACAAGAAGGCACTTCACTCACTCAAGATCGGTTCAAAGGAAACTCCATATCGTTATGAAAACTACCTAACAACACTAAGAAACAAATATTACTTATGATAAACCACTTTCGTAGGTGACACGAGTGCATTTAGCGAATGCACCAAGCCTTTAAACCCCTAGGCTACCCTAGTGGAGGAGTTGTAGTCTCCTGAGAGTTTTCAGAAACGAGAATACTCACAAATCCCACAAAGAGAACAATCATCCAAATAGACATTTTAAGCTCACAATTTTTGAAGTACTAGGCAAGGTGTTTTTCATGGAGTTCATAATGTATTCAACTAGATATGTGCAATTCAATCACTACATGAGTCCTCTTCGAATCCTTATGGAAATTCATGAATTAGGACATTAAAGCAAATCAAAGCAAAGACTAATAAATCTTTAATCAAGGATTCTAGTCGTTTTCTATAGTAGTGACTTCAAGAAAATAATCTAATAGTCGCAAAGAAATCTTGTTGGCTCACTCACAAATGCTAGCAAGGAGGCTAGTCCATTGACTTGTGAACTTTGAACTCATTCTCAAGCCTAGGACGCAAAGGTCACTTAGTCATAAGAGAAGATGAGTTCCAATCATTTAAAGTTTTTGTATACCCTTGCAAATCATATCATGCCTAAGTATAAAAGAATACGAGGTTCGCCCCTTAGTGAATTCTTACTAGGAAGTATCAATTGCCTCATTGGTCTTCATGTTAGTGAATGATGGAATAGCCAATTGTCAAGTCTAAGTGCAACTTTAAGGAGGAAGAATGGCCTTTGGCCGTACTAAGCACTTTCGAGGGGGAACTTACCTTCCTAACCCTCGGCGCTTAGCATTTACTTCTTTAAATTCACTTCCTAATGGTGATCAATCATAAGGAAGGAACTTGGGGCTTATTTCACTTTTTCATTTTTTTATTTTTTTTCTCTTTTTTTTCTCCTTGCCCTCTTTTGACCCCACACTTAGAACTTTGACAAAGGGCTAAGTGTTAAAAATGGAACATGACAAACCAACAAGACAAACCCACAAGATAAGCAAGGTCACTAAGGTCACCTAAAGGCAATCATGACATGCAAGGGTTTTGGATTTATACATTTTTTTTCGATTTTATGATTTCAAAGATCAACTCTTTAGTCTCAACGAGAAAAAGCTTAGAATAAAAGATAAAGAAATGCTAGTAGATGCTTTGATCCCCAAGAATGAAAGTCAACAATCCAATCCGTTAGTCATTTAGAGGATCAATCAAGTGAAATCATGCACGCCTAGTTGAATTAGAAATGAGATTTTTCGAAAATGTAGCCTTGCCTAGACTTTTTGTTTTCATTAATATTTCAAAATTTTTGGATGAATTGTGCGGTAGTGCCAGTGTTTTCCATTAAGCACAAGTTGATTGGGTATCACACATGAAAGTACGTCAAGCAAACACAAGCATCTCATGTAGTCAAACATGTGTAACTTAGGCCACCCCACACTTGGCGATTGCTTAGTCCCTAAGCAATGAATAGAATGAAAAGCGAAGAGAAGGTTAAGAGAAACTTCTCTCGTTTGGAGGTAGCCATTCCAGAGTAGAGATGTTGCTTTGCTTGTCGAGTTGGTCCTGCTCAAAAGATTCGATTAATGATCTCCCTTTTTACTCTATGAGACACGAAACTAAAGAATGAGAGGGTTAGACATACAAGGTAGGGAAATCATCATCGTAAACATGTCAATGTTAATGATCGCGTGCAAATATAGTGCAAATATTCGATAAGTGAATCAAATACTTATGCTAAATCACGTTAAATCAAAACATTTGTAAAGACTCGGGAAACCCAAGGTCGTACCCAAGAGATAGGTGATTAAACTAATTGCGCTAATGATTAAACCTAGATTGTTAATGGTTTTGGGGGAGGTTTTTTTTTTCCTCAAAGAGGTTGATAGCCAAGTTTTGACTATCTATAAGAGATTTCAAGCAAAGAAACGAATAAACGATCAATCAAAGAAGACTAGGGATTACTTCCCCACCTAGACAATTATAGTGATGATGATATTAGATGTCGATTATGAATTTGCATGCACTTGAATAGAATTTAGCCATGTAACATTTCCCCTAAGTTCCACTCGCGCTACAACCTAGGATAAAGAGGTTACACCTCGCATAGGACCTCACACTCGCGCTCTATTGGCCCTATAGAACATGCATTTCTAATCTCACACTCGCGCTCTATTGATTAGATAAACATGTTCTTGTTAAACTCAAGCCAATCTCATTAGGTTTTAAGTGTCGCCATGTAACACAAAAGTCCTAATGCCTCTTCATTCATTTCATTAAATTCATATTGATCAACGTGAGCTACATCAAACATGAAATTACACTAAGTTCCCATTGAGGCATTTTCACAAACACCTTATGGGCAACTCTAGGCTTGTAGTTCAAATGAAGAAGATTCATGTGCAAACTCATTCAATATGACATCAATGGTATTTACATCATCACAATATGTCTAGGGGATCCATAATCCCCAATCTAGGTCACTACTCACTCATAGTGAGGTTACAATCAAAAGCATTCATGGATGAGTATGTAAACATGTAGAGAAGGAGTTTAGGAATCTAAAACCAAAGTGGAATTGAGAAGTGGGAGGATCCTTGTAGATGATCTTGATCTTCACTCCAATCCACCTTGAGTTCAGTGCTAGATGCTCCTCGAAAATCGTGCCAAAAAGTCTCCAAAAGCCCCTTTGAAAATCCCCAAAAGTTTCTATTTATAGCCAAAGCTAGGGTTTTCCGGTACTGTAGCTCAGTCGATCGACTGGCGTTGTGTGTTGGCCCAGTCGATCGACTGGCGTTGCTTGATTTGCAGGCTCTCCTGTTTGTTCTGCGAGTCGATCGACTGGTGATGAGAAGGATCCCAGTCGATCGACTGAGAAGGGCCAAATTGCAGGGCCTCCTGAGAGTTGAGCGAGTCGATCGACTGAAGGAGAGTCGATCGGCTGAGATAGGCTGATTTGCAGCAGCTCCTGTTTCTTCTGGCGAGTCGATCGACTGGAGCAGGGGAGCTTCCCAGTCGATCGACTGGAGTGAATTTCTGCCAACTTTTGCTCAAATCTTCGAATTTTCCTCGTTTCTTCGTGCTAAGGTCCTGAGCTCAAAGTATGGTCATTCCAAGCCTGAAATACAGGGATAGGGGTCAAATGGCATCGAAATAGCATCGGGAATGGACCAAAACTCTTCGTAAATGGGCATGTGAACGGGTCGAGAATTCGACTCATCAAACACTCCACACTTAGAGTTTGATCGTCCCGAGCAAACAATAAGAACAAGCCAGAGATAAACAATAGGAAAACTTTATTTCTAACTACTCTAACACATATATACACTCTAACTCCTTTTCGTAGGTGTGACGAATGCATTTAGCATATGCATTAAGCCTTTAAACCCCTAGGCTACCCTAGTGGACGAGTTATAGTCTCGTGAGAGTTTTCAGAAAAGGGAATACTCACAAATCCCAAGTGCACTTATCCCATGAGAAAAGAATTTAAGAGTGTTTAACCAAGGCCACGATTTCTCAAAACAAACTCCTCATCCCACGCTAGGACTATCATCACAATACCATCAAAAGGGCTTTCGAACCACTTTGAGTACCATTAAGGTTGTGCATTCAAGGTCATCAATACTAGAGCTATCAATCATCTCATCCAAATGTCTATTCATTTTCAAGGTAATACAATAGAAGTTGAGCTTTTAGTTTGCACAAAAAGTGTCAATCGCTTGCCTATGCTAGCTAGGGCTAGTCCACGGGCTTGCGACATGGAACTCGTTCCCAAGTTTTAGGCGCTTAAGCCGTAATCCATAAAGGGAAGAGGAGCTCAACACGAGAGTTCTTAACAACCAAGTCATAAACCAAATGAAATACTCCCGTGCAAGCACATGGATCGTCCAAAAGTCACTCCAACTAGCACACAAAACAAATGATGCACCCGCACAAGTGAATAATGATGGAAGAACATAGAGTCAAGCCTTAAGTGCACCATTCTTCTTCTTTTTTTTTCTTTTTTCTTTTTTTTTTCTTCTTTTTTTTGTGTAACCTTTGGCATACAAATGCTTTCGAGGGGGGACTTACCTCCCTAACCCCCGGCATTTGTACCCTTTATCATCATTTCTTTTTTTTTTTTTTTTTTTTTGAATGGGGCTTCGCCCTCTTTTGACTCCACACTTAAGTCTTGACAATATGCCCAGTGTAAATATGGAATGTGCGGGACACAAACATAAGCAAGGCACAATGTAAGAGAACTCAAGTCACCAAGGAGCAACCAAAAGGTTTAAGTTTTTCATGAAGATTTTAAAAGGTGCTTGCTATAGCTTGATCCAAGGTATTTCAACGAAAATACTTAGAGAATTAGATAGACGAGAGATAGCAATGATATTGGTTTTCAAGAATACACATTCAATGGACTCGGTCGGTTCTAAGTTCAAAATCCGATAAATGTAGCAAATAGGCTAGGTGTGATTTATAGGAGTCGGAATTGATAGTCACAAGCCTTTGTGGTTAACACTCTCTCATGTAGGGATAAAGTGCAAAAGATGCAAGTGTCCATCAAAAGTGATATGCAAAGCATGCAATCATGTGAACTATGCGCACAAACCAACACTCCACACTTAACTCAAGCTTAGTCCCTAAGCGCAAAGAATGATTAAAATAAAGTAAAAGGCGCATAGGAACTCCCCTCGATTGTAGAGCCGATGATATACCCTATGGGAGTGAGAAATAACCTCTTGGTTGCAATTGTAGATAAAGACGGTGTTTTGGACAAGATAAGCATATGAAATATATATCCTGTAGAGTGAGCATCGTAAGTGGTAAGCACCGTCAATATCATAATGAATATGGCACACAACCAAAGGCAAGAAATGGGAATATAATCAAAATGGCAAGCATCATCCAAAATTGCGCCAAAAGGCGATTTAACATCCAAGTACATGATCCAAATAAAGAAACATCAAAATGTCAATAAAAACATGATCAGAAAGTCTCTGAACGTGAAGACGCTCTCTCGTCACTTCCCGAAGTGGTGCCATCATCAGAGTCTCCCTCCTCGGTATCTCCATCAGAGGCTCCCTCGTCGGCATCTCCATCAGAGGCTCCCTCGTCCTCCTCTAAAGCGTCTGCGGATGGTGCACTAGGCATAGGAGAGGGAGCGCGGGAAGCAGCAGGAACTGTAGCAGCTGGCGCAGTCTGGCCTCTTATCAGGGACTCTAGTGCAGTGCGGACCCACTCTGACTCAGTGCGGATGAGGTCCTCTATGCGGGCCAAATCACTCCTCATAGCAGTCATCCCGGTCGATAATCGTGCAATCTCTGATGTAACTGTCTGCCTCCACTCTGCTGAGTCATCAACGACTGGAGGGGGAACATGGACCGGGGGATCTGCCGCGGGAACCTCCTCATCTGCTAGTGGGAGCTCGTCGTCTGCCTGTCCCTCGGGAACGACTGGAGGTGAGGGAGGAGGAGGTGAACCGGGGGGAGAGGAAGAGAGATTGGCACGGCAGTAGAGGGGAAACTTCAGCTTGAAAGCCCTCCTCTTCGCAATAGCATCCGTCACATAGGTCTCCACATGAGGTGACGGGTCATGGGTCCACGTCTTACCATCTCGCTTCACCATGTGCATGCTTTTCATCGTAGCGATGTCCAGCAAACTCCTAGCAGGGGTTCCACAACCCTCGTGGCCAAAGGTGAAGTTACACCTTTGGGCTATCAGTGTGATCAAGGAGCCACCTCCCATCCCCTTGTTCCTCGTCTTCGGCTTCACCACCGTCTCAAACCGGTCGGCGAGATGGAGGCACCAATCCACAGTTCGCCCAAAATCCAAGGCGACCATGATGTCCATATCTGGGAGAGTGACTTTCCTAGCCCTCTCTGTCCTCGAGTTGATGCCGATAGCGATGACGTGGTGTATAATCTTCCAAATAGGGTCGACTATCGTAGAAGAGTTATATGAAGAAATAAACCACTCATGCCTCCCTGAGATCCTCCTCCAAAGTTTGGCCTGGTCATGCTCAGAAATCACCGGGGGATCTGCCTCGGGCCGTGGAAATCCAAGCCACTCTCGGATCGTACTCTCCCTGATCCGGAAATCCCTACCCCCTAGCACAAACTTCCAATAATAACCCCATTCGACATCCTCTCTCTCCTTCACCAACTCAAAAGAGCTAATGAACTCCTCTACTACCCTCTGGTAGGTGCCCGGATCATCATTAAAAAGGAACGATAAACCACAAGAAGTGAGGCGTAATTGTACCTCAGCCGCGACGGCTTCGTCGATGCCCCGAAGCAACTCCATATTGAGGTACAGTGTAGGGATGGCTATCTTCCTCTTCGAAGTAATGGTGGCGTGATGAGTCCGGTGTGCCTCGTCCCTAAAGACCAAAGGCGCTGAGAACGGGTACGGGACCGAAATGGGCATCGGTCCCTCATACGGCCCCTCGTGAGGCTCGACCGGCACTATCGCCAAGGATGGAGGGACTGCAACAGGGGACGAGGGTGCCCTAGGTAGTGGAGGGAGATCTCTAGGGGCAACGGGCACTGGCGCCTTCTTCTTTGGCGCCGGTTTCTTCGGTGGAGGTTTTTTCTTTGGCGGCGGGAAGACCGGCGCCTCCTCAATCTCCTCATCCGAGGTAGGATCAGCAAGAGAGGTCCTCAGTGATTTCCTCTTGCGGCCAGCAATAGGCACATCATCCTCATCCTCGAACGTAAAGTTCTCGATCTCTTCATCAAGCGAGGGTTCGAGAGCGATCTCTTTTCCTTTGTCCTTTGCACTGGACGATGTACCAGAAAGACCCATAATGCTGATGAAAATGGAATCAGAAATCAGACAGAGCAAAAACACACAAACTGGCACTGAATTTCACCTCAGTCGATCGACTGGGCTTAGGCAGGCCGCCAGTCGATCGACTGGAATTCGATTTTAGGGCAAAATTAGGGTTTTACCTTAGAGGATTTTTTTGACTAAAATTGATGAAAGGGGTTTGTAGGCGGTCCGATTTGGAGTGGATTGGCGGTTGAATCGGGGAAAACGGAGGCCGGACGGAGGAGATCGGCGATGGTGGTGGTTTCCGATTGGAAACCGATTTCCGGGCGAATCGACAGGCGGATGGGCGGCGGTCGACTGGCGGAAGCAAGGCGAGTAGACGGCGAGGCGGTGGCGAGAGTTTGGTGGAAGTCGGATTCGACGATCGGAGATTAGGGTTTTTGGATTTGAGGTTTTGGTGAAATGAGAATCGATCGACTGGAAGGGATATATGGATAGGGAAATCCCAGTCGATCGACTGGGGTATAACTTCCCTCCAGTCGATCGACTGGGAAAGCTTAAATATCAATACCCTCTGAGATAACATTCCAGTCGATCGACTGAGACATTTCTTCCTTTCAGTCGATCGACTGGGAAGGCTTGAAATACAGGATCTTCTGAGATAACCTACCAGTCGATCGACTGGTCTATAACTTACATTCAGTCGATCGACTGAAGAAGCACAAAAAACATGACCTTCTGGGATATTCAACCAGTCGATCGACTGAGATATAGCTCAACGCTAGTCGATCGACTGGAACCGGAATTCTGCTTGAAATATTTTTTCTTTTTCCAACGATTCCCAACTCCACACTCAGACTTTTTACCCCAAATCAAGCATAGGCAGCACAAAAATCGTACAAATTTAAGACTTCACCAAGAAGTAATTAGCATAAACATGCTTTTTAACCAAACGCAAGCTAGAATCGTAGACTCCACACTTAGACATCACCATTACCAAGATAATTCATGTAAGCACTAAATTCACGCCAAGCACACCAAATCATGCATTTCGATCAAGCAAACATCAAGTTCACATGCATAGTTCAAAGAGCACATGCCAAACATATATAGAACGATTTTGCGTAGATGGACAACTCACAAACCGGGCTACCTCCCGTTAGGGCCTAGTTTAACGTCTTGGCAAGACCGAGCCGAGGCTTTGGTATGAAGAGACACACGCTAAGAGAAGTCCCGAGCGGGATCCCTTCTCTAGCGGCGATAGCATATATGATTCAAGAGGGAGCTTCCAACATGTCTTGGTCTCCGTGGTTGGCATGATAAATTTTGACTCTTTGCCCATTTGCCTTGAATAAATTCCCTTGATTGTCAACTAGTTCTAGGTGGCCATCGTCAAAGACTCTATGAATTCTATATGGCCCAAACCACCTAGACTTGAACTTCCCGGGAAATAACTTGTATTTTGAGTTGAAAAGCAAAACTTTGTCACCCACCGAGAATTGTCTCTTAAGAATGAGCTTGTCATGCCACCTCCGGGTTTTCTCTTTATAGATTCTTGAACTCTCGTAGGAGTCTAATCGGATTTCATCTATTTCATTTAGTTGAAGGAGTCTCTTCTCTCCCGAAGCTTTTGTGTCAAAATTTAGCTCTTGAACGGCCCACATGGCCTTATACTCGAGTTCCACGGGAAGATGGCATGCCTTGCCATATACTAGCCGGTAGGGGGACATCCCGATCGGGGTCTTGAACGCGGTTCTATAGGCCCACAAGGCATCGTCAAGCTTTAATGCCCAATCCTTTCCCGATTTCCCAACTGTCTTGGACAAGATATTCTTTATTTCTCTATTAGACACTTCGACTTGCCCATTCGCTTGGGGATGATAAGGGGTGGAACACCTATGGAAGATCCCAAATTTCTTAAGCATGGCCTCAAATCTTTTCTCCTTAAAATGGGAACCATTGTCGCTAATTACCGCTCTTGGCACTCCGAATCTTGGGAATATTACTTTCTTGAACATCTTGATCACCACTTTAGCGTCACAAGAAGGGGAAGCGATTGCCTCAACCCATTTGGACACGTAGTCCACCGCTACTAGGATGAAAGAATTTCCTTGAGACGAAGGTAGGGGTCCCATGAAGTCCACTCCCCATACGTCAAAAATCTCCACTTCTAAGATTCCTTTTTGAGGCATCTCTTCTCTTCTAGCTATGTTTCCCATACGTTGGCATTCATTGCACGCCTTGACGAACTCGTAAGTATCCTTGAACATACTCGGCCAATAGAAACCCGATTGAAGAATTTTGGATGTGGTCTTTGAAGCCGAACCATGTCCACCATAAGAAGAAGAATGGCAACAAGCTATGATTCCCTTGAAATCCTCCTTGGGCACACACGTTCTATAAATCCCATCCGAGCATAGCTTGTAGAGGAATGGGTCATCCCAATAATATCTCGAAACGTCATGCAAGAACTTGCTCCTTTGATTGTAATTAAGGCCTTCGGGAAGAATGTTGCACGTCAAGAAATTCACGTAGTCCGCATACCATGGGGCATCTCCTTCGGCACTCATCAAATATTCACCGACGAAAGAGTCTTGGATAGGCGCCGAGAACCATTTTGAATCATATAGCTCTACTCTCGAAAGGTGATCCGCTACCACATTCTCTACTCCTTTCTTGTCCCGAATTTCAATGTCAAACTCTTGTAGGAGGAGAACCCATCGGATAAGCCTTGGCTTAGCATCTTTCTTTGCCATTAGGTACTTGATAGCGGCATGATCCGTGTAGACGATAGTCTTTGTTGCAACAAGGTAAGGCCTAAACTTTTCGAAGGCGTAGACTACCGCTAATAACTCTTTCTCCGTGGTAGTATAATTCATTTGAGCACTATCGAGCACCTTGCTCACGTAGTAAATGACATGAAGCTTCTTCTCGACCCGTTGTCCCAAAACGGCCCCAATGGCGTAATCACTTGCATCGCACATCAATTCAAAGGGGAGATCCCAATTTGGAGGTTGCACAATAGGTGCCGATACAAGGTTCTTCTTCAATTTTTCAAATGCCCCAAGGCATCCTTCATCAAAATTGAACTCCACATCGTTGCAAAGGAGATGAGTCAATGGCCTTGCAATTTTCGAGAAATCCTTTATAAACCGCCGGTAAAAACCCGCGTGGCCCAAAAAACTCCTTATTCCCTTTTGGTTTTTTGGGGGTGGAAGTTGCTCAATAACTTGAATTTTGGCCTTATCAACTTCTACTCCTCTTTTTGAGACCAAATGGCCTAGCACAATTCCTTCTTGCACCATAAAATGGCACTTCTCCCAATTGAGTACCAAATTTGTCTCGATACACCTAGCAAGAACATTAGAGAGATTAGCCAAACAATTATCAAAAGAGGATCCATGGATAGAAAAATCGTCCATGAAAACCTCAATGCACTTCTCAATATAATCGCTAAAGATGGACATCATACAACGTTGAAAAGTCCCCGGTGCATTACACAAACCAAAAGGCATACGCCTAAACGCAAAAGTTCCATATGGACATGTGAAAGTGGTTTTCCCTTGATCATTTGGCAAAATAGGAATTTGGTAAAAACCACTATATCCATCTAAGAAGCAAAAATAATCATGTCCCGCTAGCCTTTCAAGCATTTGATCTATGAATGGTATAGGAAAGTGATCCTTTTTAGTCGCCTTATTCAATTTTCGATAATCAATACACATTCTCCACCCATTCACGGTCCTCGTAGGAACTAATTCCCCTTTGTCATTTTGAACGACCGTGAGTCCTCCTTTTTTAGGGACGACATGGATGGGACTTACCCATTCCGAATCCGGAACCGAATAAATGATTCCCGCGTCTCTTAGCTTGGTGATTTCCTTAAAAACCACCTCGCTAAGTTTAGGGTTCAATCTCCTCAACAATTCCCTAGAAGGTTTCACATTTTCCTCAAGATTAATCCTATGCATGCATAGCGAGGGGCTAATTCCCGTAATATCATCAATGGAATAGCCTAGGGCTTTTCTATTGGCTTTCAAAACATGCACAAGCTTGGACGTTTCATCCTCATTCAAAGTGGCACCAACAATAACGGGGAATGTAGCATTGGACCCAAGAAATTCATACCTTAGATTCGAAGGTAGAGGTTTTAACTCTCCTTCGAATTCCTTACCTCTTGGCACCGGGTCTTCCTTAATTTCATGATCATTTAACTCTTTCTTACCTTCGTCCAAGGTTATGTCGCTCATGTCCTCATCTTCCATATTCATCAATGAAGCAAAAAGTGTACTAGAGTCGTCTAACTCCATAACTTCACTCTCAAAAGAGGTTAGCCCGAAAGTTTCACAAGATATATCAAGCATATTGCACTCAAAGGATGAAGTAGGGGCTTTCATAGCATTTTTCAGAAAAAATTTCAGCTTTTCATTTCCTATCTTCAATTCAATCGACCCTTCACCACATTTAATAACCGCTTCAACGGTATTTAGAAAAGGTCTCCCTAAAATGACGGGCGTCTCTTGTTCACTATCCATATCTAGCACATAGAAGTCCACGGGGATGAAAAATTTCCCAACTTTGATAGGCACATCCCTTAGGACTCCATTAGGGACTCTAGAACTCCTATCGGCTAGTTTCAAAGAGATGGTAGTAGGATGGAGCTCACCCATGTCAATTTTCTCATACAATGAATATGGAATCAAGGAAATACTAGCACCAAGATCACATAAAGCTCTATCAATTTCAATTTTTCCTATGGAGATAGGAATAGAAAACGACCCTTGGTCTTGCATTTTTCTAGGCATGCGGCTTTGCACAATTGCACTACATTCGGCATTTAAAGCTACCATGCTAGACTCTTCAATCACCCTACGGTTTGACACAATATCTTTCAAAAATTTAGCATAAGTAGGGTTTTGAGTGATTACCTCGTGGAAGGGGAGCGTGACATATAATTTCTTTAACATCTCCACGAACCTTTGAAAATGAGCATCGAGCTTGCTTTTGTTCAATCTTTGAGGGAAAGGCACCATGGGCACGTACTTCCTCATTAGAATTGGCTCTTCGTGCTTCTTTTCCTCCTCTATTGGAGCTTGAGGCTCCTCTTCCGAATTTTCCTTTGCATTTTCTCCTTCCACTTCTTTGCCCTTCAAACTAGGCTTCTCTTGAGGGGTAAGCAATACTTTCCCACTTTTCAACGTAATAGCTTCAACGTGCTCAATGTAATTCACGTCCGGTTGAGAGGGAAGTTTCCCTATTTGCTTCATTTGAGCAACTTCTCTAGCGAGCCTTTTATTTTCGGCCACTACTTCATCCATTTTCGCTTCCATTTTTCGGTTGCTCTCTTTGTTGCTCTCTAGTATTTGCGCCATCATAGCCATCATAGGGTTATCTTGAGAGTTGGAAGAATTCCCTTGCTCATTCATATTAGACTTGGCTTGATAGGGCTTTTGGTAGTTCCCTTGGGAATATTGCGAATTTTGATTTGAGCCTTGGCCTTGATTTGAAGTGGAATTTTGCCCTTGGTTTGAATAAGAGTTTTGACCTTGGTTATGATTTGAGCTAGAACCATAAGCTTGCCTTTGATTATTCCCTTGATAATTGCTTTGATAATTTCCTTGCCCTTGAGGTCTTGAAGTGAAGTTAGAATCATTGGAAACTCTCCTTTGTGGAGGCTCATAAGTTCTAGTGGTGGGATTAGCACTTTGATTGTAGTTCCTTTGTTGGTTGACAAAGTGTGCTTCTTCATAGCCATCATCCTCTTCTTCATATCTCCCCTCGGGGCAATTCTTGGTAGTGTGTCTTGTACTAGCACACAAGAAGCAAGCTTGTTGGACCGGATTCTTCTCTTTATCGGCCTTAGCTTTGGTTGTTTCCACGCAATTCACCATACTTATCATGTTTTCCACCTTTTTCGTTAAATCGGCCATTTCTTTCTTCATCTCGGCATTTGAGGAATCATCACGTGGCTTACCCATTTTCTTGTGGTCTACCCCTTGGTAACGATCGGAATTTGTAGCTATCTTATCCACAATTTTGAACCCTTGGCTCGCCGGTAAATCCATAATTGCACCTCCGCTTGCCGTATCCAATTGATTTTTAGCTTCTTTGTTCATGCCCAAGTAAAAGTATCTCATAAGATCGGCTCTTCGGAAGTTGTGATGAGGGCATTCCTTCAAATAGTGCTTGAATCGGTCATAAGCTTGATGGAATAATTCATTATCTCTTTGGGAGAACGTCAATATGTAATCAATGAATTTCTTGGTCCTTGACGGTGGAAAGAACTTGTTCAAGAAGGAATTTGCTAGATGATCCCATGTTCTAAAAGTTCCCGGCTCTTGGTTTTGCAACCACTCCTTAGCGTCCCCATACAATGAAGAAGGAAATAGCTTCAAGTAAACATACTCCACGGGCACATTTCTTGGCTTGTAAGTTCGGCAATACTCTTGGAAATTAGCCAAATGTGTAGAAGGATTCCCAACTCCTTGGTATTGGTCGTGGGTCACCATGTGGACTAAGGAGGACTTCACATCAAAATCGAACGCATCCTCATCCGGAGGCACAATAGCCGAGCCATTTCCCTCATGTGAAGGGGTCATGTAATCCCCGACCGGTCTCTCATCATCCTCATCATCGTATCTCCAACCTCTATTGTTTCTTTGATGAGCGGGAGGATTCCCAAAAGGGTTTTGATCATCAAGGTTGTCATTCCTAGCGGGAGGATCATCTATCTCATCCCCATCAATTCTACGATTCCGAGCATCCCTTTGAAGAACGGGGCGGTTCCCATCTTCATTTTCCATAATAACTTCTTGTCTTTGATTTTGGATGATAGGTGGGGCAATAGGAACCAATGGAGGTAGAGGGTTCTTGCGAGGTCTACCTCTTCCCCTCTTAGCGGTAGGTTGAGAAGGTCTAGAAGTACTTGAAGAAGAGCCGGTTGCTACGTGTTTCTTTCCTTCAAACCTTGTGTTCATTCAATTGCCTGCGAGAACAAAAGAAATTCTTAGCAATGAGCGGCAAAAGAGATAAACACAATCAAGATCAACACAAGCAATGGCTACCAAGAAAGGAAAAGCAAACAAAACTAGATAATCTAATAACACGATAGTTAATTAACCTATCCCCGGCAACGGCGCCATTTGATCGCGTGCAAATATAGTGCAAATATTCGATAAGTGAATCAAATACTTATGCTAAATCACGTTAAATCAAAACATTTGTAAAGACTCGGGAAACCCAAGGTCGTACCCAAGAGATAGGTGATTAAACTAATTGCGCTAATGATTAAACCTAGATTGTTAATGGTTTTGGGGGAGGTTTTTTTTTTCCTCAAAGAGGTTGATAGCCAAGTTTTGACTATCTATAAGAGATTTCAAGCAAAGAAACGAATAAACGATCAATCAAAGAAGACTAGGGATTACTTCCCCACCTAGACAATTATAGTGATGATGATATTAGATGTTGATTATGAATTTGCATGCACTTGAATAGAATTTAGCCATGTAACATTTCCCCTAAGTTCCACTCGCGCTACAACCTAGGATAAAGAGGTTACACCTCGCATAGGACCTCACACTCGCGCTCTATTGGCCCTATAGAACATGCATTTCTAATCTCACACTCGCGCTCTATTGATTAGATAAACATGTTCTTGTTAAACTCAAGCCAATCTCATTAGGTTTTAAGTGTCGCCATGTAACACAAAAGTCCTAATGCCTCTTCATTCATTTCATTAAATTCATATTGATCAACGTGAGCTACATCAAACATGAAATTACACTAAGTTCCCATTGAGGCATTTTCACAAACACCTTATGGGCAACTCTAGGCTTGTAGTTCAAATGAAGAAGATTCATGTGCAAACTCATTCAATATGACATCAATGGTATTTACATCATCACAATATGTCTAGGGGATCCATAATCCCCAATCTAGGTCACTACTCACTCATAGTGAGGTTACAATCAAAAGCATTCATGGATGAGTATGTAAACATGTAGAGAAGGAGTTTAGGAATCTAAAACCAAAGTGGAATTGAGAAGTGGGAGGATCCTTGTAGATGATCTTGATCTTCACTCCAATCCACCTTGAGTTCAGTGCTAGATGCTCCTCGAAAATCGTGCCAAAAAGTCTCCAAAAGCCCCTTTGAAAATCCCCAAAAGTTTCTATTTATAGCCAAAGCTAGGGTTTTCCGGTACTGTAGCTCAGTCGATCGACTGGCGTTGTGTGTTGGCCCAGTCGATCGACTGGCGTTGCTTGATTTGCAGGCTCTCCTGTTTGTTCTGCGAGTCGATCGACTGGTGATGAGAAGGATCCCAGTCGATCGACTGAGAAGGGCCAAATTGCAGGGCCTCCTGAGAGTTGAGCGAGTCGATCGACTGAAGGAGAGTCGATCGGCTGAGATAGGCTGATTTGCAGCAGCTCCTGTTTCTTCTGGCGAGTCGATCGACTGGAGCAGGGGAGCTTCCCAGTCGATCGACTGGAGTGAATTTCTGCCAACTTTTGCTCAAATCTTCGAATTTTCCTCGTTTCTTCGTGCTAAGGTCCTGAGCTCAAAGTATGGTCATTCCAAGCCTGAAATACAGGGATAGGGGTCAAATGGCATCGAAATAGCATCGGGAATGGACCAAAACTCTTCGTAAATGGGCATGTGAACGGGTCGAGAATTCGACTCATCAGTTAAGCAGGTCAACTCAAAATTTCGTCACAAAGCCACAATAGAAGGGCATGCAAACGCATGCTAGGTTCTGTGCGAACACACAAAGAAAAATAGTTGCACCACTTTTAATGCGATCGCACAAATGGTATGCGAGCTTGACTTATGAAGAAGAAAGGCCATCATGCGAGCGCATGAGATCCTTTGTGCGATCGCACAAATATTTCTAGTCGCATAAACTTTCATGCGATCGCATGACATTTGTGTGAGCTTGAGGAATGAGGAAAAGGCATGGTATGCGACCGCACACATAAATTTGTGCGAATGCAAAAATCTGGACAGAGGAGTAAAATCATGTGCGAGCGCATAAGATTTATGCGATCTCGACCGAACAAATGAAAGGCTTTTGTGTGAACGCACGAGAAATCTATGCGAGCGCATAGATTTATGTAAAGAAAGTTCTAAGTCGATTTCAAAGCTTATATCAACGCTCCTGCACAAAATTTTGAGACCCCACACTTATGTCCTATCAAAGCATCAAGTTAACCAAGCACATGTTAAGAAATCATCAAATATAAGCATTCACACATGCATAGTTCATATCCTCAAATTCTTGCACGAAGCAAATAGAAATCCAATCAAAATAGATATACTTAAAGATCGGGAGAGAAAACACTCACAAGCCTAGTTTAACGTCTTGGCTAAGACGGAGCCGATTCTCCTCTTAGGAGATAGTAAGCACACTTGAGGAGTCTTTTGCTAAGATCCCTCCTCAAGCGGGGCCTTGCACTTGATCGTGTCAAACCACCTTCAAATCCCATTTGAATTTCCTCCTATCAAGCCTACAATGGACTTTCCTTTGGGAGCATGACCCCTTCATGTATGAAAATCCCTTAAAAATTAAGGGGCCATGGGAGCTTTTTCCGAATAGTCTTTGGAAATATGGCAAGAAGCTCCAAAACTTGTCTCGAGACTTCGTAGTGAAGAAGGGGTCTTCATAACTTGTCTTGAGAATGATGGGCATCCCTTCCTTGAGTTTATCAATGACGTCCATGGGTGCCCACTCCGCAATATCCCTTATTAGACTTGTTTCTTCTTGCATGCGAGGTTGGTCTTTAGTCTCTTCCATGAAAACCTCAACAAAGTCTCTATACCCTTGAAGTTCTTGTGGCTCAATAGGCTCTTCCTCTATCTTTTCCCCATCAAGAAGTTTGGGCTCACATTCAAGCTCACTCATAGCGGGAGGGAGGAGTTCTTCTTCATCAATAAAAGTCATTTCCTCTATGCAAGAGGCATCATCCTTGAAGAATTCCTCGTCGGAGAGCCAAGACGTTGATGGAGTGGTGAAATCTTGTGTGTGCTCAACCCAATGATCTTGAAACATGCTTGTAGTCAAAGATGATGCGCTTTCATGTTCCAATTCATCCTCGGTGCAAGATTCACCATCACACGCCTCATGAAAAATTTGGGGAGCCGCTCCCTTGAACTCATCCTCCATTGCTTGATCCCAATTTTGTCTTGAGGCATTAGATTCATGCACTTCTTCTTTTGAAACCTCTTCCTCATCATCCAAGTCCCCATTCTCAATTGCTTGTTGCGCGCCAATGTGCTTTTCAACACTTTTCTTTGAGTATCAAGTTCATCCATGCGATGGTTCAAGTCTTGGAAAACTTGTAGCATGTCTAGACGATCTTGGGCAGCCCTTGCTTGATTAGCTTGAATCGTGGCTATCATTTCAAAGATGGAAGGTCCACTGTTAGGTTGAGGATCCAAAGGATATTGAGGATGGGAGTCATCTTCAAATGAGTATTGGCTATCATCCGGATAAAGAAGGTATGAATGTGTCGGATAGTCATGATCTTCCCAATAGGCATTTCGATGCTCCTCCTCTTGGTCATATTCTTCATTGTGAAAGACTTGTTGTTTGTGGTTGTTCATCCAATAGTCTTCACAATGGGCATTTGGTTGATCAACTTCATAATAATCTCCATTGTGCATGACTTGTTGGTTGTAGTGATCCATCCTCTCAAAACAAGATTAACGAAGTTAGTAAGGGATATGAGAGAAAAAGAAGAATATACAAGTATAAGAGAAAGAAAAATATTTACAAGAATAGACAAACTAAAAAATCTATTAGCACCTAGTTAATTAACCTATCCCCGGCAACGGCGCCATTCGATCGATTGTATGTAGTAGTAAATATTCAAATGTAAATTCGAATACTATTTGCTAGTCACAGTGATCAAAACATTTATAAAAGCTCGGGAATCCGAGATCGAACCCAGAGGATAGGTGTTAAACTAATAGTGCTAAAGATCAAGCTAGAATGTCTAAGGTGGGGGGGGGGGGTTGTTCCTCTAAAGAGGTTGATAGCAAGAATTTCACTATCCAAAAAGAAGTTTGATCAATGAAAGGAGATTAACAATCAATAATAGATGACTAGGGATCCAATCCTCCACTAAACAATTATTGTGACGGTAAAATAGGACATCATTGATGAATTCTCATGCACACACTTAGAATTTAGGCATGCAACATTAATACCAAGTTCAACTCTCGCACCAACTTAATATTAAGAGGTCACATCTCGCTTAATACCTCAAACTCTCGCTCTATTGGCACTATAGAATAGGATTACCTAGCCTCAAACCCTAGCTCTATTGACTAGATAATCATACACTTGTTAAATTCATGCCATTCTCATTAGAATTAGAGTGTCGCCATGTAACACAAAAACCCTAATGCTTCTTCATTTAGTTCATTCGAAATCATGCTTTTCAACGCAAGTTACATCAAACATGAAATCAACTAGGATTCCTATTGAGGACTTCTCACAAACACCTTATAGGCAATCCAAAACATTAAGTTCAAATGAAGAAGAATCATGTGCAAATCATTCATCAATAACATCCATAACATTTACAAAGTCACAAACATGTCTAGGGGATTTATAGATCCCCAACCAAAGGTCACTACTCACTCATGGTGAGGGTACAATCAAAAACAATGACAAAAGTAGAAAAACCCATATGAAAGGTAGAGTTTAGGAATTCAAAACCAATATGGAGAACTAAGAACAAGTGAGGATCCAATCTTCGTGTTGTTGCTGTCTTCCAAAATCCAGCGCAAAAGCCTCCCAAAATCACCCAAAAAGCTCCCCCCAAACCCAGAAAATCGCCCCCCTTTGTTTAGAAACCCTAAGTTTCTATTTATACCCCAAAGTTTCTATTTATACCCCAAAGTTGAAAATCTGATTTTTACAACAGCGTGCATTCGCATAAACTGAACTATGCAAACTCATGGATTCTTGTTGGGTCTTGACATCAACTGAAGAGTTGTAGGCCTTTGAGTTAGCTTTCCAACAAGCTTTGAATCGGCCAAATCGGACATCGGAAACGCCCTGTACGTCCAAAACACTCCGGCAAGGTCGGTGCGCACAGCTGCCCAAAATCTGGCCTTGTGCGATCGCACAATAATTTATGCGACTAGTCTGATTTGTGCAATCGCACAAAAGAGGTTGTGCGATCACACAACATTGTGCAATCGCATGGAATTTCTGTGCCCACGCACAAGGCTTTTCTGGCAATCTTAACCTCCGAATTTGGTCTTGCCGTCAACTAGAGAGTTGTAGCCCTTTGAGTTAGCTTTTCAACAAGATTTGAATCAACAGAATCGGACACCAAATGAGCTCTCTAGGTCCAAAATACTCCGGAGAGGTCTATGTGTCCCGTAATGCCCGAAAATCAATGTTTTTGCTCCGGAACGCTCGGTTTTGATCCAAAATCAATGCCCACTTGTGTTCTCAGCTTAAATTCTGTAATTCGCCTGAAATGAACCACAAGGCATCAAATAGCAAGTGAAATCGGGAAAAAACAAACGAAACAATAAGCATAGAGGTCGCCTAAAATGCATATATTTTAGCGCTATCATTCACACATTATCGACATGCTTAAGGGTCTCACACTATCGATGTACTTTATTGATCGTGTAGCAAAAAACTTACTAGTGAACTCGTTCTGAACGACGAATAGGACTCTATTGATACTATAACTATTCTTTTTCATCATAATACGAGCTCAGTGCGATTGTAGTGTAATTAGTGAAAATTAAAGACGATTAGGGAGTAAAACAAAAATTAGACAAAATTACTCGATTTTCGTTGGGGTACATCCACAGATTTTGGTGGTGGGGGCAAAAATAAAAAAACCTAATTAATAAAGGTAAATCATTATATATACTTAGAAAAGAGTATGGGTGGAAGAATCATACATTATCGACATGCTTAAGGGTCTCACACTATCGATTTACTTTATTGATCGTGTAGCAAAAAACTTACTACTGAACTCGTTCTGAACGACGAATAGGACTATTGATACTATAACTATTCTTTTTTCATCATAATACGAGATGAGTGCGATTGTAGTGTAATCAGTGAAAATTAAAGATGATTAGGGAGTAAAATGAAAATTAGACAAAATTACTCAATTTTTGTAGGGGTACATCCACAGATTTTGGTCGTGGGGGCAAAAATAAAAAAACCTAATTAACAAAGGTAAATCGTTATATATACTTAGAAAAGAGTATGGGTGGAAGAATCACACATTATCGACATGCTTAAGGGTCTCACACTATCGATCACTTTATTGATCGTGTAGCAAAAAACATACTACTGAACGACGAATAGGACTCTGTTGATACTATAACTATTCTTTTTTCATCATAATACGATTTGAGTGTAATTGTAGTGTAATTAGTGAAAATTAAAGACGTTTAGGGAGTAAAACAAAAATTAGACAATATTTCTCGATTTTCGTAGGGATCCACAGATTTTGGTGGTGGGGGCAAAAATAAAAAAAAATCTAATTAATAAAGGTAAATCATTATATATACTTCGAAAAGAGTATGGGTGGAAGAATCACACATTATCGATATGCTTAAGGGTCTCACACTATCGATTTATTTTATTGATCGAACGACGAATAGGACTCTGTTGATACTATAACTATTCTTTTTTCATCATAATACGAGTTCAGTGCGATTGTAGTGTAATTAGTGAAAATTAAAGACGATTAGGGAGTAAAACAAAAATTAGACAAAATTACTCGATTTTCGTAGGGGTACCGTACCATCCACAGATTTTGGTCGTGGGGGGAAAAATAAAAAAAACCTAATTTACGAAGGTAAATCATTATTTATACTTAGAAAAGAGTATGGGTGGAAGAATCACACATTATCGACATGCTTAAGGGTCTCACACTATCGATTTACTTTATTGATCGTGTAGCAAAAAACTTACTACTGAACTCGTTCTGAACGACGAATAAGACTCTATTGATACTATAACTATTCTTTTTCATCATAATACGAGTTCAGTGCGATTGTAGTGTAATTAGTGACAATTAAAGACGATTAGGGAATAAAACAAAAATTAGACAAAATTACTCGATTTTCGTAGGGGTACATCCATAGATTTTGGGGGCAAAAATAAAAAAACAAAATTAATAAAGGTAAATCATTATATATACTTAGAAAAGAGTATGGGTGGAAGAATCACACATTATCGACATGCTTAAGGGTCTCACACTATCGATTTACTTTATTGATCGTGCAGTAAAAAACTTACTACTGAACTCGTTCTGAACGACTAATAAAACTCTATTGATACTATAACTATTCTTTTTCATCATAATACGAGTTCAGTGCGATTGTAGTGTAATTAGTGACATTAAAGAAGATGAGCGAGTAAAACAAAAATTAGACAAAATTACTCGATTTTCGTAGGGGTACATCCATAGATTTTGGGGGCAAAAACAAAAAAAACAAAATTAATAAAGGTAAATCATTATATATACTTAGTAAAGAGTATGGGTTGAAGAATCACACAGTATCGACATGCTTAAGGGTCTCACACTATCGATTTACTTTATTGATCGTGTAGCAAAAAACTTACTACTGAACTCGTCTGGAACGACGAATAGGACTCTGTTGATACTTTAACTATTCTCTTTTCATCATAATATGAGTGGAGTGCGATTGTAGTGTAATTAGTGAAAATTAAAGACGATTAGGGAGTAAAACAAAAATTAGACAAAATTACTCGATTTTCGTAGGGGTACATCCACATATTTTGGTGGTGGGGGCAAAAATTCAAAAACCTAACTAATAAAGGTAAATCATTATACATACTTCGAAAAGAGTATGGGTGGAAGAATCACACATTATCGACATGATTAAGGGTCTCACACTATCGATTTACTTTATTGATCGTGTAGCAAAAAACTTACTACTGAACTCGTTCTGAACGATGAATAGGACTCTATTGATACTATAACTATTCTTTTTCATCATAATACGAGTTCAGTGCGATTGTAGTGTAATTAGTGAAAATTAAAGATGATTAGGGAGTAAAACAAAAATTAGACAAAATTACTCGATTTTCGTAGGGGTACATCCACAGATTTTGGTCGTGGGGGCAAAAATAAAAAAAACCTAATTAACGAAGGTAAATCATTATATATACTTAGAAAAGAGTATGGGTGGAAGAATCACACATTATCGACATGCTTAAGGGTTTCACACTATCGATTCACTTTATTGATCGTGTAGCAAAAAACATACTACTGAACGACGAATAGGACTCTGTTGATACTATAACTATTCTTTTTTCATCATAATACGATTTGAGTGCGATTGTAGTGTTATTAGTGAAAATTAAAGAAGTTTAGGGAGTAAAACAAAAATTAGACAAAATTACTCGATTTTCGTAGGGGTACATCCACAGATTTTGGTGGTGGGGGCAAAAATAAAAAGACCAAATTAACGAAGGTAAATCATTATATATACTTAGAAAAGAGTATGGGTGGAAGAATCACACATTATCGACATGCTTAAGGGTCTCACACTATCGATTTAATTTATTGATCGTGTAGCAAAAAACTTACTACTGAACTCGTTCTGAACGACGAATAGGACTCTATTGATACTATAACTATTCTTTTTTCATCATAATACGAGTTGAGTGCGATTGTAGTGTAATTATTGAAAATTAAAGACGATTAGGGAGTAAAACAAAAATTAGACAAAATTACTCGATTTTCGTAGGGATACATCCACATATTTTGGTCGTGGGGGCAAACATAAAAAAACCTAATTAACGAAGGTAAATCATTATATATAGTTAGAAAAGAGTATGAGTGGAAGAATCACACATTATCGACATGCTTAAGGGTCTCACACTATCGATTTAATTTATTGATCGTGTAGCAAAAAACTTACTACTGAACTCGTTCTGAACGACGAATAGGACTCTATTGATACTATAACTATTCTTTTTTCATCATAATACGAGTTGAGTGCGATTGTAGTGTAATTATTGAAAATTAAAGACGATTAGGGAGTAAAACAAAAATTAGACAAAATTACTCGATTTTCGTAGGGGTACATCCACAGATTTTGATGGTGGGGGCAAAAATAAAAAAACCTAATTAATAAAGGTAAATCATTATATATACTTAGAAAAGAGTATGGGTGGAAGAATCACACATTATCGACATGCTTAAGGGTCTCACACTATCGATTTACTTTATTGATCGTGTAGCAAAAAACTTACTACTGAACTCGTTCTGAACGACGAATAGGACTCTATTGATACTATAACTATTCTTTTTTCATCATAATACGAGTTGAGTGCGATTGTAGTGTAATTATTGAAAATTAAAGACGATTAGGGAGTAAAACAAAAATTAGACAAAATTACTCGATTTTCGTAGGGGTACATCCACAGATTTTGATGGTGGGGGCAAAAATAAAAAAACCTAATTAATAAAGGTAAATCATCATATATACTTCGAAAAGAGTATGGGTGGAAGAATCACACATTATCGACATGCTTAAGGGTCTCACACTATCGATTTACTTTATTGATCGTGTAGCAAAAAACTTACTACTGAACTCGTTCTGAACGACGAATAGGACTCTGTTGATACTATAACAATTCTTTTTTCATCATAATACGAGTTGGGTGCGATTGTAGTGTAATTAGTGAAAATTAAAGACGATTAGGGAGTAAAACAAAAATTAGACAAAATTACTCGATTTTCGTAGGGGTACATCCACAGATTTTGGTCGTGGGGGCAAAAATAAAAAAACCTAACTAATAAAGGTAAATCATTATATATACTTCGAAAAGAGTATGGGTGGAAGAATCACACATTATCGACATGATTAAGGGTCTCACACTATCGATTTACTTTATTGATCGTGTAGCAAAAAACTTACTACTGAACTCGTTCTGAACGACGAATAGGACTCTGTTGATACTATAACTATTCTTTTTTCATCATAATACGAGTTGGGTGCGATTGTAGTGTAATTAGTGAAAATTAAAGACGATTAGGGAGTAAAACAAAAATTAGACAAAATTACTCGATTTTCGTAGGGGTACATACACAGATTTTGGTCGTGGGGGTAAAAATAAAAAAACCTAATTAATAAAGGTAAATCATTATATATACTTCGAAAAGAGTATGGATGGAAGAATCACACATTATCGACATGCTTAAGGGCCTCACACTATCGATTTACTTTATTGATCGTATAGCAAAAAACTTACTACTGAACTCGTTCTGAATGACCAATAGGACTCTATTTATACCATTACTATTCTTTTTCATCATACGAGTTCAGTGCGATTGTAGTGTAATTCGTGACAATTAAAGACGATTAGGGAGTAAAACAAAAATTAGACAAAATTACTCGATTTTCGTAGGGGTACATCCATAGATTTTGGTGGTGGGGGCAAAAATAAAAAAACGAAATTAATAAAGGTAAATCATTATATATACTTAGAAAAGAGTATGGGTTGAAGAATCACACATTATCGACATGCTTAAGGGTCTCCCACTATCGATTTACTTTATTGATCGTGTAGCAAAAAATTTACTACTGAACTCGTTCTGAACGACGAATAGGACTCTGTTGATACTATAACTATTCTTTTTTCATCATAATACGAGTTCAGTGCGATTGTAGTGTAATTAGTGAAAATTAAAGACGATTAGGGAGTAAAACAAAAATTAGACAAAATTACTCGATTTTCGTAGGGATACATCCACATATTTTGGTCGTGGGGGCAAACATAAAAAAACCTAATTAACGAAGGTAAATCATTATATATAGTTAGAAAAGAGTATGAGTGGAAGAATCACACATTATCGACATGCTTAAGGGTCTCACACTATCGATTCACTTTATTGATCGTGTAGCAAAAAACATACTACTGAACGACGAATAGGACTCTGTTGATACTATAACTATTATTTTTTCATCATAATACGACTTGAGTGCGATTGTAGTGTTATTAGTGAAAATTAAAGACGTTTAGGGTGTAAAACAAAAATTAGACAAAATTACTCGATTTTCGTAGGGGTACATCCACAGATTTTGGTGGTGGGGGAAAAAATAAAAAAACTTAATTAACGAAGGTAAATCATTATATATACTTAGAATAGAGTATGGGTGGAAGAATCACACATTATCGACATGCTTAAGGGTCTCACACTATCGATTCACTTTATTGATCAAGTAGCAAAAAACATACTACTGAACGACGAATAGGACTCTGTTGATACTATAACTATTCTTTTTTCATCATAATACGAGTTGAGTGCGATTGTAGTGTAATTAGTGAAAATTAAAGACGATTAGGGAGTAAAACAAAAATTAGACAAAATTACTCGATTTTCGTAGGGGTACATCCACAGATTTTGGTGGTGGGGGCAAAAATTATTATATATACTTAGAAAAGAGTATGGGTGGAAGAATCACACATTATCGACATGCTTAAGGGTCTCACACTATTGATTCACTTTATTGATCGTGTAGCAAAAAACATACTACTGAACGACGAATAGGACTCTGTTGATACTATAACTATTCTTTTTTCATCATAATACGAGTTGAGTGCGATTGTAGTGTAATTAGTGAAAATTAAAGACGATTAGGGAGTAAAACAAAACTTAGTTAAAATTACTCGATTTTTGTAGGGGTACATCCACAGATTTTAGTGGTGGGGGCAAAAATAAAAAAACCTAACTAATAAATGTAAATCATTATATATATTTCGAAAAGAGTATGAGTGGACGAATCACACATTATCGACATGCTTAAGGGTCTCACACTATCGATTTACTTTATTGATCGTGTAGCAAAAAATTTACTACTGAACTCGTTCTGAACGACAAATAGGACTATATTGATACTATAACTATTCTTTTCCATCATAATACGAGTTCAGTGCGATTGTAGTACAATTAGTGAAAATTAAAGACGATTAGGGAGTAAAACAAAAATTAGTTTAAATTACTCGATTTTCGTAGGGGTACATCCACAGATTTTAGTGGTGGGGCAAAAATAAAAAAACCTAACTAATAAATGTAAATCATTATATATACTTCGAAAAGAGTATGAGTGGAAGAATCACACATTATCGACATGCTTAAGGGTCTCACACTATCGATTTACTTTATTGATCGTGTAGCAAAAAACTTACTACTGAACTCGTTCTGAACGGCGAATAGGACTCTATTGATACTATAACTATTCTTTTTCATCATAATACGAGTTCAGTGCGATTGTAGTGTAATTAGTGAAAATTAAAGACGATTAGGGAGTAAAACAAAAATTGGACAAAATTACTCGATTTTCGTAAGGGTACATCCATAGATTTTGGTGGTGGGGGCAAAAATAAAAAAAAGAAATTAATAAAGGTAAATCATTAAATATACTTAAGAAAAGAGTATGGGTTGAAGAATCACACATTATCGACATGCTTAAGGGTCTCACACTATCGATTCACTTTATTGATCGTGTAGCAAAAAACATACTACAGAACGACGAATATGACTCTGTTGATACTATAACTATTCTTTTTCATCATAATACAAGTTCAGTGCAATTGTAGTGTAATTAGTGAAAATTAAAGACGATTAGGGAGTTAAACAAAAATTAGTTAAAATTACCCGATTTTCGTAGGGGTAGATCCACAGATTTTGGTGGTGGGGGCAAAAATAAAAAACCTAATTAATGAAGGTAAATCATTATATATACTTCGAAAAGAGTATGGATGGAAGAATCACACATTATCGACATGCTTAAGGGCCTCACACTATCGATTTACTTTATTGATCGTATAGCAAAAAACTTACTACTGAACTCGTTCTGAACGACGAATAGGACTCTATTTATACTATAACTATTCTTTTTCATCATACGAGTTCAGTGCGATTGTAGTGTAATTAGTGACAATTAAAGACGATTAGGGAGTAAAACAAAAATTGGACAAAATTACTCGATTTTCGTAGGGGTACATCCATAGATTTTGGTGGTGGGGGCAAAAATAAAAAAACCTAATTAATAAAGGTAAATCATTATATATACTTCAAAAAGAGTATGGGTGGAAGAATCACACATTATCGACATGATTAAGGGTCTCACACTATCGATTTACTTTATTGATCGTGTAGCAAAAAACTTACTACTGAACTCGTTCTGAACGACGAATAGGACTCTATTGATACTATAACTATTCTTTTTCATCATAATACGAGTTCAGTGCGATTGTAGTGTAATTAGTGAAAATTAAAGACGATTAGGGAGTAAAACAAAAATTAGACAAAATTACTCGATTTTCGTAGGGGTACATCCACAGATTTTGGTCGTGGGGGAAAAAATAAAAAAAACCTAATTAACTAAGGTAAATCATTATATATACTTAGTAAAGAGTATGGGTGGAAGAATCACACATTATCGACATGCTTAAGGGTTTCACACTATCGATTCACTTTATTGATCGTGTAGCAAAAAACATACTACTGAACGACGAATAGGACTCTGTTGATACTATAACTATTCTTTTTTCGTCATAATACGATTTGAGTGCGATTGTAGTGTTATTAGTGAAAATTAAAGACGTTTAGGGAGTAAAACAAAAATTAGACAAAATTACTCGATTTTCGTAGGGGTACATCCACAGATTTTGGTGGTGGGGGCAAAAATTATTATATATACTTAGAAAAGAGTACGGGTGGAAGAATCACACATTATCGACATGCTTAAGGGACTCACACTATTGATTCACTTTATTAATCGTGTAGCAAAAAACATAGTACTGAACGACGAATAGGACTCTGTTGATACTATAACTATTCTTTTTTCATCATAATACGAGTTGAGTGCGATTGTAGTGTAATTAGTGAAAATTAAAGACGATTAGGGAGTAAAACAAAACTTAGTTAAAATTACTCGATTTTCGTAGGGGTACATCCACAGATTTTGGTGGTGGGGGGCAAAATAAAAAAACCTAATTAATAAAGGTAAATCATTATATATACTTCGAAAAGAGTATGGGTGGAAGAATCACACATTATCGACATGCTTAAGGGTCTCACACTATCGATTTACTTTATTGATCGTGTGGCAAAAAACTTACTACTGAACTCGTTCTGAACGACGAATAGGACTCTATTGATACTATAACTATTCTTTTTCATCATAATACGAGTTCAGTGCGATTGTAGTGTAATTAGTGAAAATTAAAGACGATTAGAGAGTAAAACAAAAATAAGACAAAATTACTCGATTTTCGTAGGGGTACATCCACAGATTTTGGTGGTGGGGGCAAAAATAAAAAAACCTTATTAATAAAGGTAAATCATTATATATACTTCGAAAAGAGTATGAGTGGAAGAATCACACATTATCGACATGCTTAAGGGTCTCACACTATCGATTTACTTTATTGATCGTGTAGCAAAAAATTTACTACTGAACTCGTTCTGAACGACAAATAGGACTCTATTGATACTTTAACTATTCTTTTCCATCATAATACGAGATCAGTGCGATTGTAGTATAATTAGTGAAAATTAAAGACGATTAGGGAGTAAAACAAAAATTAGTTAAAATTACTCGATTTTCGTAGGGGTACATCCACAGATTTTAGTGGTGGGGGCAAAAATAAAAAAAACCTAACTAATAAATGTAAATCATTATATATACTTCGAAAAGAGTATGAGTGGAAGAATCACACATTATCGACATGCTTAAGGGTCTCACACTATCGATTTACTTTATTGATCGTGTAGCAAAAAACTTACTACTGAACTCGTTCTGAACGGTGAATAGGACTCTATTGATACTATAATTATTCTTTTTTATCATAATACGAGTTCAGTGCGATTGTAGTGTAATTAGTGAAAATTAAAGACGATTAGGGAGTAAAACAAAAATTAGACAAAATTAATCGATTTTAGTAGGGGTACATCCACAGATTTTGGTCGTCGGGGCAAAAATAAAAAAAACCTAATTAACGAAGGTAAATCATTATATATACTTAGAAAAGAGTATGGGTGGAAGAATCACACATTATCGGCATGCTTAAGGGTCTCACAATATCGATTCACTTTATTGATCGTGTAGCAAAAAACAAACTACTGAACGACGAATAGGACTCTGTTGATACTATAACTATTCTTTTTTCATCATAATACGAGTTGAGTGCGATTGTAGTGTAATTAGTGAAAATTAAAGACGATTAGAGAGTAAAACAAAACTTAGTTAAAATTACTCGATTTTCGTAGGGGTACATCCACAGATTTTGTTGGTGGGGCAAAAATAAAAAAACCTAATTAATAAAGGTAAATCATTATGTTAGTTTATATGGCATGTAGTTTGGCAAAACTTAGTATAGTTGTTCTAGCTGTTGTTCAAGACTGGAAGAGACAACTGTCCTAGAACAAGTTGAAGCAGAAGAAGTGTTTCCTAAATCAGATTAGGAAACCTAGTCGACCGTTGGAATATCAAGGCGGTTGCACATCAGTGGACAGAAGTTGGAAGTTTCCATATTCGGATTTGGAAACTTGTCTAAGCCGACTTAGCACAACTTTGACGCGGCAGTGAATTTCCTAAATAATATTTGTCGAGTCAGGTGCTTATGGATTATTGAAATATCCTTGGTGTCGGTTGCTTGCGCTTGAAGCTATCTTAGTCGAGAAGATAATCGAAGGTTGCTTAATCTAGTTTGAAGATTCGAACGGAGGATTATCTACAAGAGATATGCGCAAGAGATTAGGAAAGATTTCCTAAAATATAGAGGCGGTTTAGTTTAGGAATCCTTATTGTTTTAGGGTTTCGATCGCTCTATATAAGGAGTGCTAATACTCGGTTATTAGCAGCACTCACGGAGATACAATACACGCTCATACTCATTGAAGGGAGGAGGAGGCAAACGGCGGTGAATCAATCGTAACTGGTTGTTCACGACGCACGTATACGGCTGGAGAACTAACCGTCACTGGTTACTCGAAGGCGCTCGGATCAATCTGCATTGGTGCTCAACAGATTGATCGAAGGACGAAGCTGAAGGCTCGCACTGAAGTTTCGTTACTGCGCATTCGGAAGAAGGCGCTGATTCTCACGGAGAATCATTCTGGTGGATACGGAGCGGGAGCGAAGATCTAGGGGGAGACCTAGATTGCAATTACTAGAGTGTCCGAGGCTCAGGTTGTTTAAGAGGGATTCTGTAAACGGTTAACCATGTACTCACAATACTCAATAATAGTGAATTGCTATCCACCGGGCTAGAGAACGCCCCCAGACGTAGGCTCGTTAACGCCGAACTGGGTAACAACTTTGCGTGTCATTTTATTTTCGCATTACTTGTTTTAGCGCATAAGTTGTTTTAGGATTTGCTCTGGATCTCGACCAGAACAACATCTCATCTACCAGGGGAAGATTTCACATTATATATACTTCGAAAAGAGTATGGGTGGAATAATCACACATTATCGACATGCTTAAGGGTCTCACACTATCGATTTACTTTATTGATCGTGTAGCAAAAAACTTACTACTGAACTCGTTCTGAACGACGAATAGGACTCTATTGATACTATAACTATTCTTTTTCATCATAATACAAGTTCAGTGCGATTGTAGTGTAATTAGTGAAAATTAAAGACGATTAGGGAGTAAAACAAAAATTAGACAAAAGTACTCGATTTTCGTAGGGGTACATCCACAGATTTTGGTCGTGGGGGCAAAAATAAAAAAACCTAATTAACGAAGGTAAATCATTATATATACTTCGAAAAGAGTATGGGTGGAAGAATCACACATTATCGACATGCTTAAGTGTCTCACACTATCGATTCACTTTATTGATCGTGTAGCAAAAAACTTACTACAGAACTCGTTCTGAACGACGAATAGGACTCTATTGATACTATAACTATTATTTTTCATCATAATACGAGTTCAATGCGATTGTAGTGTAATTAGTGAAAATTAAAGACGAGTAGGGAGTAAAACAAAAATTAGACAAAATTACTCGATTTTAGTAGGGGTACATCCAGAGATTTTGGTCGTGGAGAAAAAAATAAAAAAACCTAATTAACGAAGGTAAATCATTATATATACTTAGAAAAGAGTATGGGTGGAAGAATCACACATTATCGACATGCTTAAGGGTCTCACACTATCGATTCACTTTATTGATCGTGTAGCAAAAAACATACTACTGAACGACGAATAGGACTCTGTTGATACTATAACTATTCTTTTTTCATCATAATACGAGTTGAGTACGATTGTAGTGTAATTAGTGAAAATTAAAGAAGATTAGGGAGTAAAACTAAAATTAGACAAAATTACTCGATTTTCGTAGGGGTACATCCACAGATTTTGGTGGTGGGGGCAAAAATTAAAAAACCTAATTAATAAAGGTAAATCATTATATATACATCGAAAAGAGTATGGGTGGAAGAATCACACATTATCGACATGCTTAAGGGTCTCACACTATCGATTTACTTTATTGATCGTGTAGCAAAAATTTTACTACTGAACTCGTTCTGAATGACGAATAGGACTCTATTGATACTATAACTATTCGTTTTCATCATAATAAGAGTTGAGTCCGATTGTAGTGTAATTAGTGAAAATTAAAGACGATTAGGGAGTAAAACAAAAATTAGATAAAATTACTCGATTTTTGTAGGGGTACATCCACATATTTTGGTGGTGGGGCCAAAAATTAAAAACCTAATTAATAAAGGTAAATCATTATATATACTTAGAAAAGAGTATGGGTGGAAGAATCACACATTATCGACATGCTTAAGGGTCTCACACTATCGATTTACTTTATTGACCGTGTAGCAAAAAACTTACTATTGAACTCGTTCTAAACGACGAATAGGACTCTATTGATTCTATAACTATTCTTTTTCATCATAATACGAGTTCAGTGCGATTGTAGTGTAATTAGTGAAAATTAAAGACGATTAGGGAGTAAAACAAAAATTAGACAAAATTACTCGATTTTCGTAGGGGTACATCCACAGATTTTGGTGGTGGGAGAAAAAAAATAAAAAAACCTAATTGATAAACGTAAATCATTATATATACTTAGAAAAGAGTATGGGTGCAAGAATCACACATTATCGACATGCTTAAGGGTCTCACACTATCGATTTACTTTATTGATCAAGTAGCAAAAAACTTACTACTGAACTCGTTCTGAACGACGAATAGGACTCTGTTGATACTATAACTATTATTTTTTCCTCATAATACGAGTTCAGTGCGATTGTAGTGTAATTAGTGAAAATTAAAGACGATTAGGGAGTAAAACAAAAATTAGACAAAATTACTAGATTTTCGTAGGGGTACATCCACAGATTTTGGTGGTGGGGGCAAAAATAAAAAAACCAAACTAATAAAGGTAAATCATTATATATACTTCAAAAAGAGTATGGGTGGAAGAATCACACATTATCGACATGATTAAGGGTCTCACACTATCGATTTACTTTATTGATCGTGTAGCAAAAAACTTACTACAGAACTCGTTCTGAACGACAAATAGGACTCTATTGATACTATAACTATTCTTTTTCATCATAATACGAGTTCAGTGCGTTTGTAGTGTAATTATTGAAAATTAAAGACGATTAGGGAGTAAAACAAAACTTAGACAAAATTACTCGATTTTCGTAGGGGTACATCCACAGATTTTGGTCGTGGGGACAAAAATAAAAAAACCTAATTAACGAAGGTAAATCATTATATATACTTAGAAAAGAGTATGGGTGGAAGAATCACACATTATCGACATGCTTAAGGGTCTCACACTATCGATTCACTTTATTAATCGTGTAGCAAAAAACATACTACTGAACGATGAATCGGACTCTGTTGATACTATAACTATTCTTTTTTCATCATAATACGAGTTGAGTACGATTGTAGTGTAATTAGTGAAAATTAAAGAAGATTAGGGAGTAAAACAAAAATTAGACAAAATTACTCGATTTTCGTAGGGGTACATCCACAGATTTTGGTGGTGGGGGAAAAAATTAAAAAACCAAATTAATAAAGGTAAATCATTATATATACTTCGAAAAGAGTATGAGTGGAAGAATCACACATTATCGACATGCTTGAGGGTCTCACACTATCGATTTACTTTATTGATCGTGTAGCAAAAAACATACTACGAACTCGTTCTGAACGACGAATAGGACTCTATTGATTCTATAACTATTCTTTTTCATCATAATACGAGTTCAGTGAAATTGTAGTGTAATTAGGGAAAATTAAAGATGATTAGGGAGTAAAACAAAAATTAGACAAAATTACTCAATTTCCGTAGGGGTACATCCACAGATTTTGGTGGTGGGAGCAAAAATAAAAAAACCTAATTAATAAAGGTAAATCATTATATATACTTAGAAAACAGTATGGGTGGAAGAATCACACATTATCGACATGCTTAAGGGTCTCACACTATCGATTTACTTTATTGATCAAGTAGCAAAAAACTTACTACTGAACTCGTTCTGAACGACGAATAGGACTCTGTTGATACTATAACTATTATTTTTCATCATAATACGAGTTCAGTGCGATTGTAGTGTAATTAGTGAAAATTAAAGACGATTAGGGAGTAAAACAAAAATTAGACAAAATTACTAGATTTTTGTAGGGGTACATCCACAGATTTTGGTGGTGGGGGCAAAAATAAAAAAACCTAATTAACGAAGGTAAATCATTATATATACTTCGAAAAGAGTATGGGTGGAAGAATCACACATTATCGACATGCTTAAGGGTCTCACACTATCGATTCACTTTATTGATCGTGTAGTAAAAAACATACTACTGAACGACGAATAGGACTCTGTTGATACTATAACTATTCTTTTTTCATCATAATACGAGTTGAGTGTGATTGTAGTGTAATTAGTGAAAATTAAAGACGATTAGGGAGTAAAACAAAAATTAGTTAAAATTATTCGATTTTCGTAGGGGTACATCCACAGATTTTGGTGGTGGGGGCAAAAATAAAAAAACCTAATTAATAAAGGTAAATTATTATATATACTTCGAAAAGAGTATGGGTGGAAGAATCACACATTATCGACATGCTTAAGGGTCTCACACTATTGATTTACTTTATTGATCGTGTAGCAAAAAACTTACTACAGAACTCGTTCTGAACGACGAATAGGACTCTATTGATACTATAACTATTCTTTTTCATCATAATACGAGTTCAGTGCAATTGTAGTGTAATTAGTGAAAATTAAAGACGATTAGGGAGTAAAACAAAAATTAGACAAAATTACTCGATTTTCGTAGGGGTACATCCAGAGATTTTGGTCGTGGGGAAAAAATAAAAAAACCTAATTAACGAAGAAAAATCATTATATATACTTAGAAAAGAGTATGGGTGGAAGAATCACACATTATCGACATGCTTAAGGGTCTCACACTATAGATTCACTTTATTGATCGAGTAGCAAAAAACATACTACTGAACGACGAATAGGACTCTGTTGATACTATAACTATTCTTTTTTCATCATAATACGAGTTGAGTGTGATTGTAGTGTAATTAGTGAAAATTAAAGACGATTAGGGAGTAAAACAAAAATTAGTTAAAATTACTCGATTTTCGTAGGGGTACATCCACAGATTTTGGTGGTGGGGGCAAAAATAAAAAAACCTAATTAATAAAGGTAAATCATTATATATACTTCGAAAAGAGTATGGGTGGAAGAATCACACATTATCGACATGCTTAAGGGTCTCACACTATCGATTTACTTTATTGATCGTGTAGCAAAAAATTTACTACTGAACTCGTTCTGAATGACGAATAGGACTCTATTGATTCTATAACTATTCGTTTTCATCATAATAAGAGTTGAGTGCGATTGTAGTGTAGTTAGTGAAAATTAAAGACGATTAGGGAGTAAAACAAAAATTAGATAAAATTACTCGATTTTTGTAGGGGTACATCCACAGATTTTGGTGGTGGGAGCAAAAATAAAAAAACCTAATTAATAAAGGTAAATCATTATATATACTTAGAAAAGAGTATGGGTGGAAGAATCACACATTATCGACATGCTTAAGGGTCTCACACTATCGATTTACTTTATTGATCAAGTAGCAAAAAACTTACTACTGAACTCGTTCTGAACGACGAATAGGACTCTGTTGATACTATAACTATTATTTTTTCATCATAATACGAGTTCAGTGCGATTGGTGTGTAATTAGTGAAAATTAAAGAAGATTAGGGAGTAAAACAAAAATTAGACAAAATTACCAGATTTTCGTAGGGGTACATCCACAGATTTTGGTGGTGGGGGCAAAAATAAAAAAACCTAATTAACGAAGGTAAATCATTATAAATACTTTGAAAAGAGTATGGGTGGAAGAATCACACATTATCGACATGCTTAAGGGTCTCACACTATCGATTCACTTTATTGATCGTGTAGTAAAAAACATACTACTGAACGACGAATAGGACTCTGTTGATACTATAACTATTCTTTTTTCATCATAATACGAGTTGAGTGCGATTGTAGTGTAATTAGTGAAAATTAAAGACGATTAGGGAGTAAAACAAAAATTAGTTAAAATTATTCGATTTTCGTAGGGGTACATCCACAGATTTTGGTGGTGGGGGCAAAAATAAAAAAACCTAATTAATAAAGGTAAATCATTATATATACTTCGAAAAGAGTATGGGTGGAAGAATCACACATTATCGACATGCTTAAGGGTCTCACACTATCGATTTACTTTATTGATAGTGTAGCAAAAAACTTACTACAGAACTCGTTCTGAACGACGAATAGGACTCTATTGATACTATAACTATTCTTTTTCATCATAATACGAGTTCAGTGCGATTGTAGTGTAATTAGTGAAAATTAAAGACGATTAGGGAGTAAAACAAAAATTAGACAAAATTACTCGATTTTCGTAGGGGTACATCCAGAGATTTTGGTCGTGGGGAAAAAAATAAAAAAACCTAATTAACGAAGGTAAATCATTATATATACTTAGAAAAGAGTATGGGTGGAAGAATCACACATTATCGACATGCTTAAGGGTCTCACACTATCGATTCACTTTATTGATCGTGCAGCAAAAAACTTACTACAGAACTCTTTCTGAACGACGAATAGAACTCTATTGATACTATAACTATTCTTTTTCATCATAATACGAGTTCAGTGCGATTGTAGTGTAATTAGTGAAAATTAAAGACGATTAGGGAGTAAAACAAAAATTAGACAAAATTACTCGATTTTCGTAGGGGTACATCCAGAGATTTTGGTCGTGGAGAAAAAAATAAAAAAACCTAATTAACGAAGGTAAATCATTATATATATACTTAGAAAAGAGTATGGGTGGAAGAATCACACATTATCGACATGCTTAAGGGTCTCACACTATCGATTCACTTTATTGATCGTGTAGCAAAAAACATACTACTGAACGACGAATAGAACTATGTTGATACTATAACTATTCTTTTTTCATCATAATACGAGTTGAGTACGATTGTAGTGTAATTAGTGAAAATTAAAGAAGATTAGGGAGTAAAACAAAAATTAGACAAAATTACTCGATTTCGTAGGGGTACATCCACAGATTTTGGTGGTGGGGGCAAAAATTAAAATACCTAATTAATAAAGGTAAATCATTATATATACTTCGAAAAGAGTATGGGTGGAAGAATCACACATTATCGACATGCTTAAGGGTCTCACACTATCGATTTACTTTATTGATCGTGTAGCAAAAAACATACTACTGAACTCGTTCTGAACGACGAATAGGACTCCATTGATTCTATAACTATTCTTTTTCATCATAATACGAGTTCAGTGCGATTGTAGTGTAATTAGTGAAAATTAAAGATGATTAGGGAGTAAAACAAAAATTAGACAAAATTACTCAATTTTCGTAGGGGTACATCCACAGATTTTGGTGGTGGGAGCAAAAATAAAAAAACCTAATTAATAAAGGTAAATATTTATATATACTTAGAAAAGAGTATGGGTGGAAGAATCACACATTATCGACATGCTTAAGGGTCTCACACTATCGATTTACTTTATTGATCAAGTAGCAAAAAACTTACTACTGAACTCGTTCTGAACGACGAATAGGACTCTGTGGATACTATAACTATTATTTTTTCATCATAATACGAGTTCAGTGCGATTGTTGTGTAATTAGTGAAAATTAAAGAAGATTAGGAAGTAAAACAAAAATTAGACAAAATTACTCGATTTTCGTAGGGGTACATCCACAGATTTTGGTGGTGGGGGCAAAAATAAAAAAACCTAATTAACGAAGGTAAATCATTATATATACTTAGAAAAGAGTATGGGTGGAAGAATCACACATTATCGACATGCTTAAGGGTCTCACACTATCGATTCACTTTATTGATCGTGTAGCAAAAAACATACTACTGAACGACGAATAGGACTATGTTGATACTATAACTATTCTTTTTTCATCATAATACGAGTTGAGTACGATTGTAGTGTAATTAGTGAAAATTAAAGAAGATTAGGGAGTAAAACAAAAATTAGACAAAATTACTCGATTTTCGTAGGGGTACATCCACAGATTTTGGTGGTGGGGGCAAAAATTAAAAAACCTAATTAATAAAGGTAAATCATTATATATACTTCGAAAAGAGTATGGGTGGAAGAATCACACATTATCGACATGCTTAAGGGTCTCACACTATCGATTTACTTTATTAATCGTGTAGCAAAAAACATACTACTGAACTCGTTCTGAACGACGAATAGGACTCTATTGATTCTATAACTATTCTTTTTACGAGTTCAGTGCGATTGTAGTGTAATTAGTGAAAATTAAAGATGATTAGAGAGTAAAACAAAAATTAGACAAAATTACTCAATTTTCGTAGGGGTACATCCACAGATTTTGGTGGTGAGAGCAAAAATAAAAAAACCTAATTAATAAAGGTAAATCATTATATATACTTAGAAAAGAGTATGGGTTGAAGAATCACACATTATCGACATGCTTAAGGGTCTCACACTATCGATTCACTTTATTGATCGTGTAGCAAAAAACATACTACTGAACGACGAATCGGACTCTGTTGATACTATAACTATTCTTTTTTCGTCATAATACGAGTTGAGTACGATTGTAGTGTAATTAGTGAAAATTAAAGAAGATTAGGGAGTAAAACAAAAATTAGACAAAATTACTAGATTTTCGTAGGGGTACATCCACAGATTTTGGTGGTGGGGGCAAAAATAAAAAAACCTAACTAATAAAGGTAAATCATTATATATACTTCGAAAAGAGTATGGGTGGAAGAATCACACATTATCGACATGATTAAGTGTCTCACACTATCGATTCACTTTATTAATCGTGTAGTAAAAAACATACTACTGAACGACTAATAGGACTCTGTTGATACTATAACTATTCTTTTTTCATCATAATACGAGTTGAGTGCGATTGTAGTGTAATTAGTGAAAATTAAAGACGATTAGGGAGTAAATCAAATATTAGTTAAAATTATTCGATTTTCGTAGGGGTACATCCACAGATTTTGGTGGTGGGGGCAAAAATAAGAAAACCTAATTAATAAAGGTAAATCATTATATATACTTCGAAAAGAGTATGGGTGGAAGAATCACACATTATCGACATGCTTAAGGGTCTCACACTATCGATTCACTTTATTGATCGTGTAGTAAAAAACATACTACTGAACGACGAATAGGACTCTGTTGATACTATAACTATTCTTTTTTCATCATAATACGAGTTGAGTGCGATTGTAGTGTAATTAGTGAAAATTAAAGACGATTAGGGAGTAAAACAAAAATTAGTTAAAATTATTCGATTTTCGTAGGGGTACATCCACAGATTTTGGTGGTGGGGGCAAAAATAAAAAAACCTAATTAATAAAGGTAAATCATTATATATACTTCGAAAAGAGTATGGGTGGAAGAATCACACATTATCGACATGCTTAAGGGTCTCACACTATCGATTTACTTTATTGATAGTGTAGCAAAAAACTTACTACAGAACTCGTTCTGAACGACGAATAGGACTCTATTGATACTATAACTATTCTTTTTCATCATAATATGAGTTCAGTGCGATTGTAGTGTAATTAGTGAAAATTAAAGACGATTAGGGAGTAAAACAAAAATTAGACAAAATTACTCGATTTTCGTAGGGGTACATCCAGAGATTTTGGTCGTGGGGAAAAAAATAAAAAAACCTAATTAACGAAGGTAAATCATTATATATACTTCGAAAAGAGTATGGGTGGAAGAATCACACATTATCGACATGCTTAAGGGTCTCACACTATCGATTTACTTTATTGATCAAGTAGCAAAAAACTTACTACTGAACTCGTTCTGAACGACGAATAGGACTCTGTGGATACTATAACTATTATTTTTTCATCATAATACGAGTTCAGTGCGATTGTTGTGTAATTAGTGAAAATTAAAGAAGATTAGGAAGTAAAACAAAAATTAGACAAAATTACTCGATTTTCGTAGGGGTACATCCACAGATTTTGGTGGTGGGGGCAAAAATTAAAAAACCTAATTAATAAAGGTAAATCATTATATATACTTCGAAAAGAGTATGGGTGGAAGAATCACACATTATCGACATGCTTAAGGGTCTCACACTATCGATTTACTTTATTGATCGTGTAGCAAAAAACATACTACTGAACTCGTTCTGAACGACGAATAGGACTCTATTGATTCTATAACTATTCTTTTTACGAGTTCAGTGCGATTGTAGTGTAATTAGTGAAAATTAAAGATGATTAGAGAGTAAAACAAAAATTAGACAAAATTACTCAATTTTCGTAGGGGTACATCCACAGATTTTGGTGGTGAGAGCAAAAATAAAAAAACCTAATTAATAAAGGTAAATCATTATATATACTTAGAAAAGAGTATGGGTGGAAGAATCACACATTATCGACATGCTTAAGGGTCTCACACTATCGATTTACTTTATTGATCAAGTAGCAAAAAACTTACTACTGAACTCGTTCTGAACGACGAATAGGACTCTGTTGATACTATAACTATTATTTTTTCATCATAATACGAGTTCAGTGCGATTGTAGTGTAATTAGTGAAAATTAAAGACGATTAGGGAGTAAAACAAAAATTAGACAAAATTACTCGATTTTCGTAGGGGTACATCCACAGATTTTGGTCGTGGGGGCAAAAATAAAAAAACCTAATTAACGAAGGTAAATCATTATATATACTTAGAAAAGATTATGGGTGGAAGAATCACGCATTATCGACATGCTTAAGGGTCTCACACTATCGATTCACTTTATTGATCGTGTAGCAAAAAACATACTACTGAACGACGAATAGGACTCTGTTGATACTATAACTATTCTTTTTTCATCATAATACGAGTTGAGTACGATTGTAGTGTAATTAGTGAAAATTAAAGAAGAGTAGGGAGTAAAACAAAAATTAGACAAAATTACTCGATTTTGGTAGGGGTACCATCCACAGATTTTGGCGGTGGGGGCAAAAATTAAAAAACCTAATTAATAAAGGTAAATCATTATATATACTTCGAAAAGAGTATTGGTGGAAGAATCACACATTATCGACATGCTTAAGGGTCTCACACTATCGATTTACTTTATTGATCGTGTAGCAAAAACATACTACAGAACTCGTTCTGAACGACGAATAGGACTCTATTAATTCTATAGCTATTCTTTTTCATCATAATACGAGTTCAGTGCGATTGTAGTGTAATTAGGGAAAATTAAAGATGATTAGGGAGTAAAACAAAAATTAGACAAAATTACTCAATTTTCGTAGGGGTACATCCACAGATTTTGGTGGTGGGAGCAAAAATAAAAAAACCTAACTAATAAAGGTAAATCATTATATATACTTCGAAAAGAGTATGGGTGGAAGAATCACACATTATCGACATGCTTAAGGGTCTCACACTATCGATTTACTTTATTGATCAAGTAGCAAAAAACTTACTACTGAACTCGTTCTGAACGACGAATAGGACTCTGTTGATACTATAACTATTATTTTTTTCATCATAATACGAGTTCAGTGCGATTGTTGTGTAATTAGTGAAAATTAAAGACGATTAGGGAGTAAAACAAAAATTTGACAAAATTACTAGATTTTCGTAGGGGTACATCCACAGATTTTGGTGGTGGGGGCAAAAATAAAAAAACCTAATTAACGAAGGTAAATCATTATATATACTTAGAAAAGAGTATGGGTGGAAGAATCACACATTATCGACATGCTTAAGGGTCTCACACTATCGATTCACTTTATTGATCGTGCAGCAAAAAACATACTACTGAACTCGTTCTGAACGACGAATATGACTCTTTTGATACTATAACTATTCTTTTTCATCATAATAAGGGTGCAGTGCGATTGTAGTGTAATTAGTGAAAATGAAAGACGATTAGGGAGTAAAACAAAAATTAGAATAAATTACTCAATTTTCGTAGGGGTACATCCACAGATTTTGGTGGTGGGGGCAAAAATAAAAAAACCTAATTAACGAAGGTAAATCATTATATATACTTAGAAAAGAGTATGGGTGGAAGAATCACACATTATCGACATGCTTAAGGGTCTCACACTATCGATTTACTTTATTGATCGTGTAGCAAAAAACATACTACTGAACTCGTTCTGAACGACGAATAGGACTCTATTGATTCTATAACTATTCTTTTTCATCATAATACGAGTTCAGTGCGATTGTAGTGTAATTAGTGAAAATTAAAGATGATTAGGGAGTAAAACAAAAATTAGACAAAATTACTCAATTTTCGTAGGGGTACATCCACAGATTTTGGTGGTGGGAGCAAAAATAAAAAAACCTAATTAATAAAGGTAAATCATTATATATACTTAGAAAAGAGTATGGGTGGAAGAATCACACATTATCGACATGCTTAAGGGTCTCACACTATCGATTTACTTTATTGATCAAGTAGCAAAAAACTTACTACTGAACTCGTTCTGAACGACGAATAGGACTCTGTGGATACTATAACTATTATTTTTTCATCATAATACGAGTTCAGTGCGATTGTTGTGTAATTAGTGAAAATTAAAGAAGATTAGGAAGTAAAACAAAAATTAGACAAAATTACTCGATTTTCGTAGGGGTACATCCACAGATTTTGGTGGTGGGGGCAAAAATAAAAAAACCTAATTAACGAAGGTAAATCATTATATATACTTAGAAAAGAGTATGGGTGGAAGAATCACACATTATCGACATGCTTAAGGGTCTCACACTATCGATTCACTTTATTGATCGTGTAGCAAAAAACATACTACTGAACGACGAATAGGACTATGTTGATACTATAACTATTCTTTTTTCATCATAATACGAGTTGAGTACGCGTGTAGTGTAATTAGTGAAAATTAAAGAAGATTAGGGAGTAAAACAAAAATTAGACAAAATTACTCGATTTTCGTAGGGGTACATCCACAGATTTTGGTGGTGGGGGCAAAAATTAAAATACCTAATTAATAAAGGTAAATCATTATATATACTTCGAAAAGAGTATGGGTGGAAGAATCACACATTATCGACATGCTTAAGGGTCTCACACTATCGATTTACTTTATTGATCGTGTAGCAAAAAACATACTACTGAACTCGTTCTGAACGACGAATAGGACTCTATTGATTCTATAACTATTCTTTTCCATCATAATACGAATTCAGTGCGATTGTAGTATAATTAGTGAAAATGAAAGACGATTAGGGAGTAAAACAAAAATTAGAATAAATTACTCGATTTTCGTAGGGGTACATCCATAGATTTTGGTGGTGGCAGAAAAAATAAAAAAAACCTAATTAACGAAGGTAAATGATTATATATACTTAGAAAAGAGTATGGGTGGAAGAATCACACATTATTGACCTGCTTAAGGATTTCACACTATCGATTTACTTTATTGATCGTGTAGCAAAAAACTTACTGTTGAACTCGTTCTGAACGACGAATAGGACTCTGTTGATACTATGACTATTCTTCTTTCATCATAATACGAGTTCATTGCGATTGTAGTGTAATTAGTGAAAATTAAAGACGATTAGGGAGTAAAACAAAAATTAGACAAAATTACTCGATTTTCATAGGGGTACGTACATCCACAGATTTTGGTGGTGGGGGCAAATATAAAAAAACCTAATTAACGAAGGTAAATCATTATAAATACTTAGAAAAGAGTATGGGTGTAAGAATCACACATTATTGACATGCTTAAGGGTCTCACACTATCGATTTACTTTATTGATCATGTAGCAAAAAAACTTACTGTTGAACTCGTTTTGAACGACGAATAGGACTCTGTTGATACTATAACTATTCCTCTTTCATCATAATACGAGTTCATTGCGATTGTAGTGTAATTAGTGAAAATTAAAGATGGTTAGGAGTAAAACAAAAATTAGACAAAATTACTCGATTTTCATAGGGGGTACATCCACAGATTTTGGTGGTGGGGGAAAATATAAAAAAAACCTAATTAACGAAGGTAAATCATTATAAATACTTAGAAAAGAGTATGGGAGGAAGAATCACACATTATCGACATGCTTAAGGGTCTCACACTATCGATTTACTTTATTGATCATGTAGCAAAAAAACTTACTGTTGAACTCGTTCTGAACGACGAATAGGACTCTTTTGATACTATAACTATTCTTCTTTCATCCTAATACGAGTTCATTGCGATTGTAGTGTAATTAGTGAAAATTAAAGATGGTTAGGGAGTAAAACAAAAATTAGACAAAATTACTCGATTTTCATAGGGGGTACATCCACAGATTTTGGTGGTGGGGGAAAATATAAAAAAACCTAATTAACGAAGGTAAATCATTATAAATACTTAGAAAAGAGTATGGGTTGAAGAATCACACATTATCGACATGCTTAAGGGTCTCACACTATCGATTTACTTTATTGATCATGTAGCAAAAAAACTTATTGTTGAACTCGTTCTGAACGACGAATAGGACTCTGTTTATACTATAACAATTTTTTTCATCATAATACGAGTTCAGTGCGATTGAAGTGTAATTAGTGAAAATTAAAGATGATTAGGGAGTAAAACAAAAATTAGACAAAATTACTCGATTTTCATAGGGGTACATCCACAGATTTTGGTGGTGGGGGCAAATATAAAAAACCTAATTAACGAAGGTAAATCATTATATATACTTAGAAAAGAGTATGGGTGGAAGAATCACACATTATCGACATGCTTAAGGATCTCACACTATCGATTTACTTTATTGATCGTGTAGTTAAAAACTTACTGTTGAACTCGTTCTGAACGAAGAATAGGACTATTCTTTTTTCATCATAATGCGAATTCATTGCGATTGTAGTGTAATTAGTGAAAATGAAAGACGATCAGGGATTAAAACAAAAATTAGACAAAATTACTCGATTTTCGTAGAGGTACATCCACAGATTTTGGTGGAGGGTGCAAAAATAAAAAAACTAATTAATGAAGGCAAATCATTATATATACTTAGAAAAGAGTATGGGTGGAAGAATCACACATTATCGACATGCTTAAGGGTCTCACACTATCGATTTACTTTATTGATCGTGTAGCAAAAAAACTTACTGTTGAACTCGTTCTGAACAACGAATAGGACTCTGTTGATACTATAACTATTCTTTTTTCATCATAATACTAGTTCAGTGCGATTGTAGTATAATTAGTAAAAATTAAAGACGATTAGGGAGTAAAACAAATATTAGACAAAATTACTCGATTTTCGTAGGGGTAAATCCACAGATTTTGGTGGTGGGGGCAAAAATAAAAAACCGTATTAACGAATGTAAATCGTTATATATACTTAGAAAAGAGTATGGGTGGAAGAATCACACATTACCGACATGATTAAGGGTCTCACACTATCGATTTACTTTATTGATCGTGTAGCAAAAAAACTTACTGTTGAACTCGTTCTGAACAACGAATAGGACTCTGTATATACTATAACTATTCTTTTTTCATCATAATACGAGTTCAGTACGAATATAGTGTAATTAGTGAAAATTAAAGACGATTAGGGAGTAAAAAAATTTGACAAAATTTTTCGATTTCATTGGGGTACTACATCCACAGATTTTAGTGGTGGGGGCAACTATAAAAAAACCTAATTAACGAAGGTAAATCATTATATATTCTTAGAAAAGAGTATGGGTGGAAGAATCACACATTATCGACATGCTTAAGGGTCTGACACTATCGATTTACTTTATTGATGGTGTAGCAAAAAACTTACTATTGAACTCGTTCTGAACGACGAATAGGACTCTGTTGATACTATAATTATTCGTTTTTCATCATAATACGAGTTCAGTGCGATTGTAGTGTAATTAGTGAAAATAAAGACGATTAGGGAGTAAAACAAAATTTTGACAAAATTATTCAATTTTTGTAGGGGTACATCCACAGATTTTGGTGGAGCGGGCAAAAACAAAAAAAACCTAATTAACGAATGTAAATCACTTTATATACTTAGAAAAGAGTATGGGTTGAAGAATCACACATTATCGACATGCTTAAGGGTCTCACACTATTGACTTACTTTATTGATCGTGTAGCAAAAAAACTTACTGTTGAACTCGTTCTGAACAACGAATAGGACTCTGTTGATACTACAACTATTATTTTTTTCATCATAATACGAGTTCAGTGCGATTGTAGTGTAATTAGTGAAAATTAGAGATGATTAGGGATTAAAACAAAAATTAGACAAAATTACTAAATTTTCGTAGGGGTACATCCACAGATTTTGGTGGTGGCGACAAAAATAAAAAAAACCTAATTGACGAAGGTAAATAATTATAAATACTTAGAAAAGAGTTTGGGTGCAAGAATCACACATTATCGACATGCTTAAGGGTCTCACACTATCGATTTATTTTATTGATCGTGTAGTTAAAAACTTACTTTTGAACTCGTTCTGAACGACGAATAGGACTCTGTTGATACTATAACTATTCTTTTTCATCATAATACGAATTCAGTGCGATTGTAGTATAATTAGTGAAAATGAAAGACGATTAGGGAGTAAAACAAAAATTAGAATAAATTACTCGATTTTCGTAGGGGTACATCCACAGATTTTGGTGGTGGCGGAAAAAATAAAAAAAAACCTAATTAACGAAGGTAAATGATTATATACTTAGAAAAGAGTATGGGTGGAAGAATCACACATTATTGACCTGCTTAAGGATTTCACACTATCGATTTACTTTATTGATCGTGTAGCAAAAAACTTACTGTTGAACTCGTTCTGAACGACGAATAGGACTCTGTTGATACTATGACTATTCTTCTTTCATCATAATACGAGTTCATTGCGATTGTAGTGTAATTAGTGAAAATTAAAGACGATTATGGAGTAAAACAAAAATTAGACAAAATTACTCGATTTTCATAGGGGTACATCCACAGATTTTGGTGGTGGAGGCAAATATAAAAAAACCTAATTAACGAAGGTAAATCATTATAAATACTTAGAAAAGAGTATGGGTGTAAGAATCACACATTATCGACATGCTTAAGGGTCTCACACTATCGATTTACTTTATTGATCATGTAGCAAAAAAACTTACTGTTGAACTCGTTCTGAACGACGAATAGGACTCTGTTGATACTATAACTATTCTTCTTTCATCATAATACGAGTTCATTGCGATTGTAGTGTAATTAGTGAAAATTAAAGATGGTTAGGGAGTAAAACAAAAATTAGACAAAATTACTCGATTTTCATAGGGGTAAATCCACAGATTTTGGTGGTGGGGGCAAATATAAAAAAACCTAATTAACGAAGGTAAATCATTATATATACTTAGAAAAGAGTATGGGTGGAAGAATCACACATTATCGACATGCTTAAGCGTCTCACACTATCGATTTAGTTTATTGATCGTGTAGCAAAAAACTTACTATTAAACTCGTTCAAAACGACGAATAGGACTATGTTGATACTATAACTATTTGTTTTTCATCATAATACGAGTTCAGTGCGATTGTAGTGTAATTAGTGAAAATAAAGACGATTAGGAAGTAAAACAAAATTTTGACAAAAATTACTCGATTTTTGTATGGGTACATCCACAATTTTTGTGGTGGGCGCAAAAATAAAAAAAAACCAAATTAATGAAGGTAAATCATTATATATACTTAGAAAAGAGTATGGGTGGAAGAATCACAAATTATCGACATGCTTAAGGGTCTCACACTATCGATTTACTTTATTGATCGTGTAGCAAAAAAACTTACTATTGAACTTGTTCTGAACAACGAATGGGACTCTGTTTATACTATAACTATTCTTTTTTCATCATAATACGAGTTCAGTGAGATTGTAGTGTAATTAGTGAAAATTAAAGACGATTAGGGAGTAAATTAAAAATTAGACAAAATTACTCGATTTTCATAGGGGTACATCCACAGATTTTGTTGGTGGGGGCAAAAATAAAAAAACACCTAATTAACAAAGGTAAATCATTATATATACTTAGAAAAGAGTATGGGTGGAAGAATCACACATTATCGACATGCTTAAGGGTCTCACACTATTGACTTACTTTATTGATCGTGTAGCAAAAAAACTTACTGTTGAACTCGTTCTGAACAACGAATAGGACTCTGTTGATACTACAACTATTATTTTTTTCATCATAATACGATTTCAGTGCGATTGTAGTGTAATTAGTGAAAATTAAAGATGATTAGGGATTAAAACAAAAACTAGACAAAATTACTAAATTTAGGGGTACATCCACAGATTTTGGTGCTGGCGACAAAAATAAAAAACCTAATTGACGAAGGTAAATAATTATAAATACTTAGAAAAGAGTATGGGTGCAAGAATCACACATTATCGACATGCTTAAGGGTCTCACACTATCGATTTATTTTATTGATCGTGTAGTTAAAAACTTACTTTTGAACTCGTTCTGAACGACGAATAGGACTCTGTTGATACTATAACTATTCTTTTTTCATCATAATACGAATTCAGTGCGATTGTAGTATAATTAGTGAAAATGAAAGACGATTAGGGAGTAAAACAAAAATTAGAATAAATTACTCGATTTTCGTAGGGGTACATCCACATATTTTGGTGGTGGCGGCAAAAATAAAAAAAACCTAATTAACGAAGGTAAATGATTATATACTTAGAAAAGAGTATGGGTGGAAGAATCACACATTATTGACCTGCTTAAGGATTTCACACTATCGATTTACTTTATTGATCGTGTAGCAAAAAACTTACTGTTGAACTCGTTCTGAACGACGAATAGGACTCTGTTGATACTATGACTATTCTTCTTTCATCATAATACGAGTTCATTGCAATTGTAGTGTAATTAGTGAAAATTAAAGACGATTAGGGAGTAAAACAAAAATTAGACAAAATTACTCGATTTTCGTAAGGGTACATCCACAGATTTTGGTGGTGGGGGCAAATATAAAAAAACCTAATTAACGAAGGTAAATCATTATAAATACTTAGAAAAGAGTATGGGTGGAAGAATCACACATTATCGACATGCTTAAGGGTCTCACACTATCGATTTACTTTATTGATCATGTAGCAAAAAAACTTACTGTTGAACTCGTTCTGAACGACGAATAGGACTCTGTTGATACTATAATTATTCTTCTTTCATCATAATACGAGTTCATTGTGATTGTAGTGTAATTAGTGAAAATTAAAGATGGTTAGGGAGTAAAACAAAAATTAGACAAAATTACTCGATTTTCATAGGGGTACATCCACAGATTTTGGTGGTGGGGGCAAATATAAAAAAACCTAATTAACGAAGGTAAATCATTATAAATACTTAGAAAAGAGTATGGGTGGAAGAATCACACATTATCGACATGCTTAAGGGTCTCACACTATCGATTTAATTTATTGATCATGTAGCAAAAAAACTTACTGTTGAACTCGTTCTGTACGACGAATAGGACTATGTTGATGCTATAACAATTTTTTTCATCATAATACGAGTTCAGTGCGATTGAAGTGTAATTAGTGAAAATTAAAGATGATTAGGGAGTAAAACAAAAATTAGACAAAATTACTCGATTTTCATAGGGGTACATCCACAGATTTTGGTGGTGGGGGTAAATATAAAAAAAACCTAATTAACGAAGGTAAATCATTATATATACTTAGAAACGAGTATGGGTGGACGAATCACACATTATCGACATGCTTAAGCGTCTCACACTATCGATTTACTTTATTGATCATGTAGCAAAAAACTTACTATTGAACTTGTTCTGAACAACGAATAGGACTCTGTTGATACTATAACTATTCTTTTTTCATCATAATACGAGTTCAGTGAGATTGTAGTGTAATTAGTGAAAATTAAAGATGATTAGGGAGTAAATTAAAAATTAGATAAAATTACTCGATTTTCATAGGGGTACATCCACAGATTTTGTTGGTGGGGGCAAAAATAAAAAAACACCTGATTAACAAAGGTAAATCATTATATATACTTAGAAAAGAGTATGGGTGGAAGAATCACACATTATCGACATGCTTAAGGGTCTCTCGAATTTACTTGATTGATCGTGTAGCAAAAAACTTACTGTTGAACACGTTCTGAACGACGAATAGGACTCTGTTTATACTATAACTATTCTTTTTTTCATCAAAATACTAGTTCAGTCGATTGTAGTGTAATTAGTGAAAATTAAAGACAATTAGGGATTAAAACAAAAATTACATAAAATTACTCGATTTTCGTTGGCAACACAATACTTGACGCCCAGGCAGACGTGCCCTCTACCTAATGGCTTCGAGCGCAACTTGCGTACAAAAACTTGATGGTTCACAGGATTCTGCAATTCACACCAAGTATCGCACTTTGCTACATTCTTCATCGATGCGAGAGACGAGATATCTGTTGCCGAGAGTCGTTATGATATTTTTGTTAGACCTATGGCCCTCGCAACCCAAGAACGGGCCACCGAGCCAAGCTCTTTTGGTTTTTATTCCTTGGCGCGATCCGCACCGGGGTTCATTCGTTTCGATCAGCAATGGGCGCAAGGCTCATCACCGACCGAGGGGAAGGAAAATGGAGTACTCGAAGGATCCAAGTGCATCCACGATTAACAGCTAAATAGGGGCATCAAACAACCCCAAACCCCAACCCAACCCGATGTGCCAAACAACATTTTCGATGGACTTAAGGGTCTCACACTATCAATTTACTTTATTGATTGTGTATTGGAAAACTTACTTTTGAACTCGTTTTGAACGACGAATACGACTATGTCGATACTATAAATCTTTTTTGTCATCAAAAAATGAGTTCAGTACGATTGTAGAGTAATTACAGAGCATTAAAGACGATGAGGGAGTAAAATAAAAATTAGACAAAAGTATTCGATTTTCGTAGGGGTACATCCACAGATTTAGTGGTGGGGGCAAATAAAATAATAATAACCTAATTAATGATGGTAAATTATTATATTTACTTAGAAAATAGATTGGGTGGAAGTATCGCACATCATCGACATCCTTAAGGGTCTCACACTACCGATTTATTTTATTGATTTTGTACTGGAAAACTAAGTTTTCAACTCATTCTGAACGACGAATACGACTCTGTTGATACTATAAATTTTCTTTTGTTATCATAATACGAGTTAAGTGTCATTGTAGTGTAATTACTGAGTATTAAAGACAATAAGGGAGTAAAATAAAATTTTGACAAACTTATTCAATTTTTGTAGGGGTACATCTACAGATTTGGTTGTTGGGGCGAAAAATAGAAAAACATAACTAGTGAAACTAAATAATTATATCTAAATAGAAAATAGTAGTGGTGTAAGTGTACCACATTTTTGACAGACTTAAGGGTCTCACACTATCAATTTATATTACTGATCGTGTATTAGAAAAATTACTTTTGAACTCGTTCTGAACGATGAATATGACTCTGTTGATACTATCAATTTTCTTTTGTCATTATAATCCAAGTTCATTGCGATTGTAGTAAATTACTGAGTATTAAAGATGATTAGGAGTAAAATAAAAATTAAATAAAATTATTCGATTTTCGTAGGGGGTAGGGTACATCCACAGATTTGGTTGTTGGGGAGAAAAATAAAAAAACATAACTAGCGATGCTAAATAATTATATCTACTTAGAAAATAGTAGTGGTCTAAGTCTAGCACATTTTTGACAGACTTAAGGGTCTCACACTATCAATTTACTTTATTGATCGTATACCGGAAAACTTACTTTTGAATTCTTTCTGAACGACGAATACAACTCTGTCGATACTATAAATATTTTTTTGTCATCATACTACAAGTTCAGTGCGATTGTAGTGTAATTACTGAGTATTAAAGATGATTAGGGAGTAAAATAGAAATTAGACAAAATTATTCAGTTTTCGTAGGGGTACATCCACAGATTTGGTGGTGGGGGGAAATAAAAAAACCTATCTAACGATGGTCAATCATTATATTTACTTAGAAAATATAATGGGTGGAAGTATCGCACATTATCGACATGCTTAAGGGGCTCACACTACCAATTTACTTTATTGATTGTGTACTTGAAAACTTACTTTTGAACTCATTCTGAACGACGAATACGACTCTGTTGATACTATACATCTTCTATTTTCATCATAATACGAGTTAAGTGTGATTGTAGTGTAATTACTTAGTATTAAAGATGATAAGGGAGTAAATAAAAATTGACAAAATTATTCACTTTTCGTAGGGGTACATATTTGGTGGTGGGGGAAAATAAAAAAAACCTAATTAACGAAGGTTGTAGTCACAATATTTCGTATCAAATACAAAATAATGTTTTACAAATGATTTATGCTTGAGAGCAGAAGTTGTGTTCGTAATCTCAAATGCTCCTCCGATTCAACTGTATTGCTTGCTTCGGTCTACTCAGATTGATGTGCGGGGATGAAGGCGTAGCGCAACGTGTCTTGCGTAGTGAGGGTCTTGATGACTTGATCTCACGTGCGCAGTGGAGTGAGGATCGCGGGGACTTGGTCTCACGTGTCTGTGTTGCGGTTGGATGCTCTAGCAGACGACGTTGGGATGCATGGGTAGACGGCACGTACTTGTCAGTTGCTGGCGGCTGACGCTTCCTTTGAGAGCACTGGCATACGGCACGTACTTGTCGGTTGCTGGCGGCTGATGCTTTTTTTGAGAGCACTCTTCTATGTGCTTTCTTCTCAAATTTCGGAGTGTTCTTCTTTGTGAAGTGAAGTGTTCTATTTATAGAGTTCACAAGTGGTCTTGAGATTGAGCCCGTGCTTTGGGTTGAGTTTAAATCATGGACTGGGCTTGTAGCTTTGACTCAAATATCCCTTGTGGGCCAGCCCATTTATACTTTAAATAATCTTGATTTGGTCCTTAAACTTTTAGTGCCTACAAATTGCCCCATCATGATCATGTTGTGCGACACAATTTGAGTGTCTCAGCGCGACGTGATCGTGAGTGTTTGACTTGAGAGTCTTGTGGATGTCGAACTTGTCGTAAGAGCTTCCACGTAATTTTTTTTGAGCCACCATGTTGTTCTCCAACTTGACGCTTGACTTGAGATTTTTGTGAATGTCAAACTTGTCGTAAGAGCTTCCACGTAATTTTATTTTGAGCCACCATGTTGTTCTCCAACTTGACAGTTGACTTGAGATTTTTGTGAATGTCGAACTTGTCGTAAGAGCTTCCACGTAATTTTATTTTGAGCCACCATGTTGTTCTCCAACTTGACGGTTGACTTGAGATTTTTGTGAATGTCGAACTTGTCGTAAGAGCTTCCACGTAATTTTTTTAAGCCACCATGTTGTTCTCCAACTTGACGGTTGACTTGAGATTTTTGTGAATGTCGAACTTGTCGTAAGAGCTTCCACATAATTTTTTTTTCTTCGTGTTTGTCATATTTGATCTTTTCCAAAGTTGCATAAACAGGATAAGGATAATACTGAGTGTTCGAAAATCACTGGTGTGGGTGATCCATCTGGAAGAAGCCTAAGCATTGGTGGCTGTTGCCGCCAAAAACATGTCAGAGCTGTGAATAGTAACTTCGGGCCATGAATAGTAATTTTGGGAAGAATAGTAACTTCGGGATGAATAGTACTTTGGGCCATGAACAGTAACTTTCGGACCGTAAACAGTAGTTTCGTGCGTGGCGGTTCTGGAATCTTCTAGAATGACTTGCCAAAAGGTAAAGCAAAGTCAGTTAGCCATAATTCTCTCTATAAATAGAGCCTCAAGTCAAGAGTTCAAGGCATCCCAACACCGAGAGTCACACTCCTCTGATCACCTCTAAAAGCCCTAGCCCTTGTGAGTGTGCAGCAAGCCTTCAGTTTGCGCCGTGATCCCGTGATTTCTTTAGATAGAAGTACTTGTGTTGGAGTTGGCTCAAATTTGCGCTTTCCCAGACGTGGTGGGTAGACTTTTAGTCTTTCTTGTTTCGCAACAACTCGATGTGTATGTCTTTTTTGTTTCTATCTCCTTAATGATATTTGGCAAGCTGTCGATTTCTTTTGTGCCTGTCGGCCATTATCTCCTTAATGAATCAGTGAGTGTCGGCCATTGCTTTTTTTTTCACGACTGCATTGAGCAACGTGACTACATCTTGTCTCACTGATTTTCTTTTCCTTGTTCATGACTAGGCCCTCTTCTATCTACAGTTGCAGATTTTACTGCTCTGGCGTTGATGCGCTGTTGTTGACGGTACTTTGGCTCGTCGTTGAGAGACCAACCCGCTATCCTTCTTTGCGTAAGACTGCTATCCATCGGGGGTAGTTTCACACTTTGAGTGCATTGTGTCAAGAAAATAAGCTTTTGAGGATTCTGTCACCAAGACTTACGAGTCTAAGGAGATTGGTTTGTAAGTGAGACCGTTTGTGACTCCACCAATTTCCTGGGAATTATTTATTTGTCTTAATTTCTTTGACATAGTCCTTTCATTTTGTGACGAACTCACGTTGTGATACAAGTCTCTACCAAAAGAAGGCAGGCGCAATGGTACTCTTCTTGGACTCAGAGGAGAATGGTCAGCTTTTTAGGGTGAAGATTCTGGTTCTGCCGCTAAAGAGGTTCAGAAGGTCGTTGTCCCAGTGCCAATTGGTGATTCCGCGGATGAGACACTTGTCAATAAAGGAGGATAGAGCTCTATACGGTCGGTACGACATAGCCAACAAGTCAATAAAGGAGGATAGAGCTTCATCTTCCTCCGGGCGACCGCGGGGTAGCAAATCACCAAGCGTTGGGGCTGTCACCGCTCCACCTTCTTCATGCCAAACTGTCAAGATGACTGACCAGCTCGTGAGGGTTCTCCTTCACAACCATACGAAAGCTCCCTACGCAAAAGTCAGTGATGTAGCTGCGCATGGATGGAATTTGAAGTTCAAGCGGTAATACTGCTTCAACTCCATATACTAGAGCATACGAGGTTGCTTGGGTTGGTGTCTTGTATGTTGTTCGATACGCCCACAATGTTTCACCGATCTTTTCGTGCCAATCACGTTTTGACTTCCCAATCACCTTTTTCAGCAAATTGCACAAAGTCTTGTTAAATGCTTCGGCCAGTCCATTTGCAGGAGCGTTGTACATTGACGACTTGTACTGCTTGAATTTGAACTTTTCGCAGAGGCTTGTCATGAGTTTGTTGACGAACGGCTTTCCATTATCGGTTACAATTCTTTTGCGGAATGCCATGTTGGTAGATGATATGCTTTTTTATGAAGTCGACCATGTTTTGTTTCTTTACTTCACATAGCGTCACTGCCTCTGCCCACTTGGAGAAGTAGTCGGTTGCAGCAAGAATATATGTGTACCCGTTAGATGCCTTAGGATTAATTGGTCCTACTACGTCGAGTCCTCATGCTTCGAAAGGCCATGATGCAACTGTCGGATGTAGAGGTTCTGGAGGTTGATGTATGAAATTTGCATTGAACTGACATGCATTGCATTTCTTTGCAAAATCTATGCAGACTTGCACAACGGTTGGCCAATAATACCCCATCCTCTTGACGCGATCGTAAAGTTTCAGACCCGACTGGTGAGCACCACAAATGTCGACATGAGCTTCTTGCATAACTTCCACTGCTTCTTCTTCGCTCAGGCACCTTAACCATTGCCCCAGGAACGAGCGTCTGTATAATGTCCCTTTGTAGCGGATAAACCTTGGGGCACGTCGACAAATTTCTATCTTGTGTCTTGGATTGGCTGGTAACTTTTGATGATCCAAGAAGTCGATGATAGGTTGACGCCAATCTTCTCTTTCGATTTTATAGGCACATACCACGTTTGACGACTCTATGTTTTTTTTGTTTTCCTCCAACGGCGGGACTACCCAATGATTGCAAACTGGAATGGACATGGTCTCCTCTGCCCCCAGTGCCAAATTGGCTGCGAGGTTAGCAAGCGCGTCAGCCAACTTGTTGGCACTTCTCGGAACATGTCCTATACTGATGGAGTCAAACTCATTAAGCAATTGTGTCGCACGTCTATGATAAGGGATCAAGTCATCCTTCCTGACTTCGTAATCACCAAATACTTGATTGATTACTAGCTGAGAAGATGATTCTCTGGTGAGACAAACACAACTCATCCAGCTCCATCGCGATTTACAGCTCCGTCGAAGAACATCTGCCATGGGGGTAGCACATCGATGTAGAATATGTCTTTGCCTGGAAGGTCGATGGAAAACTCCCAGTTGGTAGGAACTGGGTGGTCAGCGAAGAAGTCCGCTATGGCTTGCCCTTTTTTCGCCTTCTGAGGTACAAACACTAGATCATATTGCTTGAGAAGCATAGCCCACTTTGCTAGTTGACCTGACAAGACTGGTCTTGAAAGTATGTATTTGATGGGATCAGCTTTGGAAACTATGTGTACTATATGTGCTTGCATATAGTGCCTCAACTTCTGTACTGCAAATACCAATGCAAGACAAATCTTCTCGATTGGAGAATAATTGAGCTCAGCCCCTACCAAAGTTCGACTTAAGTAATAGAGGGGTCTTTCTTTTCTTTCGTCAGTTTCTTGTGCACACATTGCCCCAAGTGACTTCTCTTGAGCGGCAATGTAAAGTATTAGTGGCTTTCCTAGAGTCGGTGCCCCAAGTACTGGTGCAGTAGACAAGTACTTCTTTATGTTATCAAAAGCTTTGCGACATTTGTCATCCCAAACGAATGGAGCATCCTTTTTCATGAGATGACTGAATGGTTGACAATGCCCTGCGAGGTTGGAGATGAATCTTCGTATGTAAGCCAGTTGTCCTTGCAATCCGCGCAGTTCTTTCAAGCTTTTTGGTTCAGGCATTTCTTGAATAGCTTTGATTTTGTCTGGTCTATTTCGATGCCCCTGTGTGTGACTACAAAGCCAAGGAATTTCCTCGATGTGACCCCAAACGCACATTTGAGTGGATTCATTTTGAGCTGGCACTTTCGGAGTCTTTCAAAAACCGTACGAAGATCTTGGACATGGTCACTCCTGACTTTTGACTTGACCACCACATCATCAACGTAACATTCTATCATTTTATGCATCATGTCTTCGAAAATCTTTTGCATCGCGCGCTGATATGTAGCTCCCGCATTCTTTAGGCCAAAAGGCATGACTTTGTAGTAGAAGATCCCTTTCGGAGTTCGGAATGCTGTAGCATCTTAGTCTTCAGGCACCATGTGTATCTGGTTATACCCAGCCGTGCAATCCATGAAGGAGAGAGCTTCATGTCTAGTTGTCGCATCTATCATGAGCTCCGTAACTGGTATGGGGAAGTCATCCTTTGGATATGCTTCGTTGAGATCACGAAAGTCCACGCACACTCGCAGCTGCCCATTCTTCTTCCTTACTGGAACAATGTTGGCTATCCACGTCGGATATTTAACTTCACGAATGAAATCTGCGTCGATGAGCTTATTAACTTCTTTCATAATTTCAGGAACCAGCTCTGGCCTAAATCGCCGTTGGGACTGCTTCTTTGGTCCGACCCCCCTTTTGATCGCTAGGCGGTGCAAAGTTATCTTTGGATTAAGCCCCGGCATTTCTGTGTAGTTCCAAGCAAAAACGTCTTTGTATTCTACCAATAATTTGAGGTACTGCCCCTCTTCTTCTTCGGTTAGTAGGGTGCTAACGTATATTGGACGTGGATTTTCGGTGGTTCCGAGATTCACCTCTTTCAAGTCATCAACATTTGATTGCCCGCCGTCTTCGAGTACCTCCGGAGCTTGATCAGCCTCCACTTCTTCGACTTCATTTGCAACTTCTTTGGCTGTTACGTGGTAGGATGTCGCTACATCATACTCTGTTATGTCTTTCTCTTTATTGTTTTCGATTTGGTGAGCTGATGTAGCATCCTTTTGACGACGGATGGAAATTTTCACAGGTGGTGGAGGCTTGTAACCCAGACCAGCATGTTTGTGAGCCGTTCCGTGAATCTGCGCGAGACTGTAAGGATGAGGTTCGATCACTTCTCCGAGCATAGCCGGTCTTTTGAAATCGTATCCCAATTTCTCCATCAACTTATAGGCGTTTGGACCGAATTTTCCCTCCAAACTTACAGTCCCTTCACGTGGTTTGATTGACTCCGAAACGAATCCTTCTAGCGGAGGCCTCAGAACCTGTGTTGTATTTGCGCTGGGTAATAGAATGACTACTTTCGCCACCCATTCTTGTTTGACCATCCTTCTGACCTTCTTTTGATCTGCAAAACTTGTCTCTGATTTTTAACAGTCTTCCAAGGGTCTTTGTCCTGCTTTACATCGAGATTTAGGTATATATCGCAAGATAGGGAGCGTGCTTTCAGGAGTCGGCCTTTGCGTTTGTACAGGTGTCATGACACATGCCCTGCTCCTAGCCTTTGATTCAACTTCTGATTTCGGCCAATTTTGGTTTGCTTTCGGGTTTTCCTCCTTATCGTTTTCTCTAGTGGAAGAGATGATTAATGTCAGTAGTTCACTTGACACACCATTTTCTTCAAAGAACTTAGCATCTGCAAAAAACGAATCTGCCTTGGTAAATGGTTTGACGTCCCCATTTATCTTTCTTTCACCGTCACGATAATACTTCAAGCATTGGTGAAGAGTTGATGCAACAACTCCATTCTCATGCTTCCATGGTCGACCGAGTAACAACTTGAATGAAGTTCTAACGTCAATGACATGAAACAAGGTATCAGCCAATAGCTCTCCAATCGCTAGATTAACACGGATTATGCCAATCGCACGTTCAGTTTTTAGGTTGAATCCGTGAATTAAAAGCTGGCTATTAGAGAGTTCATCCAAAGTGATTCCCAATAAGTCCATGGTTTCTTTTGGCATGAGGTTTACTCCAGAACCTCCGTCCACCAAGATTCTTCTCACCTTTTGTCCTTGAATGTAGCCTGTGATATACAGAGGTCTATTGTGAGGTTTGGATCCAAGGAGAAGATCTTCGTCAGAAAATGTCAAGGTCGTGTTGCAGGAGGTGCATTCGGCTTGACTTTTCCTTAGCTTTTCTACATTTTTGATGATGTCCTCCTTTAGCTTTGGATGTAGGAGTGTTTGCGCTATTTGTTGTCGTGATTCTTCTGGCAAGTGGAAAATCTGCTCCCACTGCTCACGTTTAGGGACAGCTTCCAGGACAGCAAGCACATCAGCGACATCTTGAGGATCTGAAGGTGGTTACGTCTTCGTGGTTGGAGCTTCATTCCTCCGCTCAGCTTTTTGTTCTTCTTTACTTCTTTTGCTTATTGCCCCTGAGGCTGTGTTGACACCAACTTTATCGAAGTAATCCTCCTGAAAGAAGTCTCCTAAGATGATGGGACTTGGTGGAATCTGCGTCAAAGGATCAATAGGCAGTACACGTGACCTCAGACTCCTCTTGAGTCTTTTCTCCTAAATCGTCTGACGTGGTCTCTTCTTGGTCAACTGCTTCTTCTTTCGGCGGCCAGGTTCTGGTTGTGGACTGACTTGCTTCTTTGATCTTCTTTGAGTTACAAGAGTCCATCCTTCATCATCCTCCATGCATTCAACCTCTTTCATAATCCCATAAGTTTTGATTCTTTTTGGATTATAATCGCATCTCAACTTTTTTGATTTGGCTTCAATAGATGGCTTTGATATCCACACTTTTGTTGGCTCAAGGGTGCCAAATTGGATTTGTTGCATGCACCATTCTTGTGGCTTGCAAAGTGAGTCACAACTAGTCGTCACGGAGGCGTGGTTTGCTTCTATTGTCTCATCTGTGTCGAGCTCGATGCGTCCTTCTTTGACTAATCTCATTATAAGCTCCTTGAAAGTGATACAGTTTTCGATACTATGGCTAACCAATCTATGGTAGCTGATCGGTTGTAAAATAGCGGAAATATTCAATAAGATAATCGAATACTTATGCTAGTCACATTTAATCAAAACATTTATAATTGACTCGGGAATCCGAGGTCGAACCCAAAGGATAGGTGATTAAACTAATAATGCTAAAGATGTGATTAGAATGTCTATGGTGGGGGGGTTGGTTCCTCTTAAGAGGTCGGTAGAGAATCTTCACTATCCGAAATGAGGTTGATCAACGAAAAGGCAAATAATCAATTCAATCAATGAGAAGGTATTAAGGGTTCAATTCAATCAAAAGAGAGTTTCGAGGGGTTGTGCCCCTCCTTGGCATTATCCATGATCATGCATACAAGAATTAAACACATTTCCAAGTGTTAGATAGTTTTAAACCTAGCTTAAACTAAGGTGGACCAACTCTCGTTGAATCTACTCTAGTCAAGCTCTCTTATAGCTTGAACCTCACTCTCTCAAGATATCGGTTCATTCCATGACATTTATTAGCATTGAAATCTCTCCCAAACAATAAACACCATGAACTCGACTCCTAGTTCACTTCCTATCCGTGCATTGTAGAAAACCTAGCTTAGACTAGTGTAGCCCAACTCTCGTTGAATCTAATCCTAGCCAAGCTCTCTTATAGCTCGAACCTCACTCTCTCGAGATATTGTTTCATTCCATAGCACCATTATCCTTGGAATCTCTTCCTAAGGTAATAACTACTATGAACTCGACCCCTAGTTAACCACAAATGCACACATTGGATAGGATCACATTTACTACATCTAAACCATCCCTAACATTGCTAGATTATTAGGTCAAGTTTTGGGATAAACAAGTCACTTAGGCATTTCGTCAAACACCTAGAGTGCATGCACAATGAATATCATAGCAAATGTAAATCTAACACCATAGATCAACAATCAAACATGTGTATTCATGATCAAGAGTACCAAGGAGTAGGCCTGGGCGAAAAAACCCGAAAAACCGAAGCCCGAACCGAACCGAACCGAAAAAGCCCGAAAAAAGCCCGAAAATTTGGGACCGAAAACAGCCCGAAAAAAGACCAAACCGATTGGACCAGTTCGGTTCGGTCTCGGTCTGTATTTTACCAAGGACCGAAAGCCCGAAAATAGACCGAAAGCCCGAAAGCCCGGAAGCCCGAAATTTTACTGGCCACGTGTAATCCTAATTCCTAATTAAAAAAACCCTAATCCCACAATCCACATTATTGTTTTCCTCGCGACGCATCCGACATCCGAGCCTCCTTCGACGCCAGCCCTTCTGCTGTTCTACGCGACGCGAGCCTAATCCGACGCCAGCCGCATCCGACGCGAGCACCTCGACGCGAGCCTCCTTCGTCGCCAGCCTCCTCGTGACGCATCCGAGCCTCCTTCGTCGCATCTGACGCGCCTCCGACATCTAACCTCCGACGCCAGGTAACCTCCGACGCCAGCCTTTCATTCACTCATTCTTCTGAATTCTGATTCTTCTGATTTCATTGTAAATTTGTAATCATTCACTCATTCTTCTAATTTCAGAATTTCTCACCGTTTGCCGTTTCATACTTACATGAATTATGTTTATATTTGACTTTGAGTTTGATTTTGGTTGTTAACTTGTTATCTTGTGGTTGAACTTGAATGATAGAACAAGCAAAGGAAGATGAACTTGTTACAGTTGATCAACAAGAGAATGAAGATGGTGAAGAGATGCCTTCTAAAGCTGAAAGGGGGAAAGCTAAAGCTACCAATACCACGACCTTAAAGAAGGGGAATCAAGGGAGCAAAAATTTAATCATAAGGGGTTAACTTAAGGTACTTATTTTTGAATTTGGATAACTTGTCACGCTCATCATCTTTTTGTGGTTCTGCAGACTTTTTGTTTTTTGATGGGGACTTTTGGATACTAACTTGTGCCTAGCTTACTAGTACTAGTAGTGTGCATATATATATATATATTGTTAAATCAGTGTTGAATAGTCCGTACTCCGTAGTTATTTTCACGTCAAAGGTGTGTCTGATTCGGAAATTTCTACATACTTGGATTGGATTCATTTTTGTTTGCTGTTTGAGGCTGGATTTGACCATTGGGCAAGTGTTTGTTGCTGTAATTTGTATTTTAGGGTTAGTGATTCGGATTTCGGCGGTAGATCGGTACAAGCTACCAGAAAATTGCTAGTAGTACATAGTGGAGTGATTGGTCTGTGGACTTGGTTTTGGTTAATGCCCTAAGTTGTGTTCATTTGGCAAAGGAACAAGAGTATTAGATTCTGTCTGAAGTATGGGTTATAGCTGCCAGAAACTATTGTTCAATTCATATGGTTTTTAAGTGGACTGAGGCACTGAGCTTCAAAACTGTTTGAACTTTGAAGATATCATTTGTGCATCTAGATGGTCATATTGATATTTACTTCAATTGATTTTGAATAGTCACCAACATGTGTAATACTCCAATTTTATCATGCAGGAGATGGCGTTTTTGAGGTCAAACACCATTAATAGTAATGGTCCTCAGTGAGCATGTTTTGATCATCACTCCTCACTGGACAGATCATCCTTGAATGTTGAATGTGGTTGCTTCTGCTTGTTAGCATATTTTGATTGTTTTTCAAGTTTGAATTGTGTAATGTTTTGTAACTTTTTCTGTGTTTGTATTTGTCTTTTTGGTACCAAAACAGAAACAGGGACAAAACAAAACTAACAGAAATCTAATTACAAAAACCATATTTTTCGTCGGCCCGAATTTTGGCCCGAATTTCGGCCCGAAATTTGGCCCGAAATTTGGTCTGAATTTTGGCCCGAATTTGGCCCGAAAAGCCCGAACCCGGCCCGAAGCCCGAAAATCGGGTTTTGCTCGGGTTGGTGTTTTAAAAAGCCCGAACCGAACCGAAAATTCGGGTTTCGGGTCGGTTTTTGGAAATTTTGGGCCCGAACCGGCCCGAGCCCAGGCCTACCAAGGAGGGTACAAACACCCTCAAAACACAAGGAGACTACTCACACATCATGTAAGACAACATGATGTGTGTAGGGTTTTTACACAACAAATAAGAAGAGAAGAAGGATAGAAGTAGGATGATTAATCCTAGATGTCTCCCTTGGGTCTTCACTCCTCCTTGTTGGATGTGGATGGATGTCCTTGATTTGATCTCCTTTGATGAGTATTTTTCCCCAAAAACCTCCACACTTGGTCCAAAACCCTTCCTTTCCCTTTTCAGATTCGGCTGAAATTTGGGCATAAAAACTGACTTTTTCATCCAGTCGGTCGACTGGGCCAAGCTTGACTCCCAGTCGGTCGACTGGGATGTGCCAGATTTGATGAGCTCCTGAAGTTTAATCGAGTCGGTCGACTGGACTTCTTAGTCGATCGACTGGGGCCTTTTTGGTGGTCTTCCCGTCCGAATTTGGTCTTGGTGTAAACTACAAAGTTGTAGCCCTTTGAAGTACCTTTCCAACAAGCTAAAGATCAGCCCAATCGGACATCGGACGAGCCCCGTAGGATTAAAATAAGTTGCAATGGTCAATATGCTCGGTATTGCCCCGAAAATCCTTGTTTTGCGCCGAAACTCAACCAATCTTCATATTTAGGCTTTGACCATGGAGGAAACTTGTTATCTACCTGAAATGTAGAGATATAGGTCAAATGACATCAAAATAATATCGGAAACGAATCAAAACTATAGTGAAGAATGGCCATAAATGAGTCGAAAACTCGACTCATCAACACTCCACACTTAAGTCTTGTTCGTCCCGAACAAAGTATGAAAATATGTCATGGTCATGGTCTCGATCATTATTGCTAAACATGTAATAGAAAAGTAAACACGAGTATATACAACCTAACTAGCTCCTTTTCGTAGGCGTTACGAATGCATTTAGCGTATGCATTAAGCCTTTAAACCCCTAGGCTACCCTAGTGGACGAGTTATAGTCTCGTGAGAGTTTTCAGAAAAGGGAATACTCACAAATCCCATATGCACCTATCCCATGAGAATTGAATTCAAGAGCGTTTAACCAAGGCCATGATTTCTCAAAACAAATTCCTCACCCCACGCTAGGACTATCATCACAATACCATCAAAAGGACTTTCGAACTAGAGACATCAATACGACTTTGAGTACCATCAAGGTTGTGCATTCAAGATCATCAATACTAGAGACATCAATCGCCTCACCCAAAAGTCTACTCATTTTCAAGGTAATACAATAGAAATTGAGCTTTTAGTTTGCACAAAAAGTGTCAATCGCTTGCCTATGCTAGCTAGGGCTAGTCCACGGGCTTGCGACATGGAACTCGTTCCCAAGTTTTAGGCGCTTAAGCCGTAATCCATAAGGGAAGAGGAGTTCGATACAATGAGTTCTTATAAAACAAGCATAAACCAAGTGTATAACTCCCGTGCAAGCACATGGGTCGTCCAAAAGTCATTCCAACTAGCACACATGCAAATGATAAATCCCGTACAAATGAAGAATGGAGGAAAACATAGAGTCAAGTTTTAAGTGCTTCTTATTTTCTTTTTTTTCTTTTTCTGAAACGGCCTTTGGCCTACAAATGCTTTCGAGGGGGGACTTACCTCCCTAACCCCCGGCATTTGTATAGTTTGGAGCAAAACTTCTCGAGCTCTTGAGAAAGTTTTTAGTCGGGGCTTTGCCCTCTTTGACCGCAAAAATCTTTTCTTTTTTTTTTCCTTTTTTTTTGTGAATGGGGCTTCGCCCTCTTTTATTTTTGACTCCACACTTAAAACTTGACAATGTTCAAAAAGTAGTGTATGGAATGTACGAGAATCAAACATAAGCATGGCACTAAGTTAGAAAACTCAAGTCACCAAGGAGGAAACAAATAGTCTAAGTTTTTCGTGGAAATTTTAAAATGCTTGCTAAAACTTGTTCCAAGGTATTTCAACGAAAATACTTAGAGATTTAGATAGACAAGAGATAGCAATGATATTGATTCCCAAGAATGCACATTCATAGGACTAGGTCGGTTCTAGGTTCTAGATCCAACAAATGCGACGAATAGGCTAGATGTGATTTATAGGAATCGAGATCGATAGTCACAAGCCTATGTGGTTTTACACTCTCATATTAGGGATAGGGTGCAAAAGATGCAAGTGTCCATCAAAAATGATATGCATGGCATGCAAACATGTGAACAATGCGCATAAAGCTATAAAGAAAATGAGAAAAGGGCGCAAAGGAACTCCCCTCGTTTGTAGATGTACCCCACCAAGAGAAAAAGACGCCATTATGCAAAGCGTGATTGAACATGATGTAAATACTCCCTTGATGACAAGAAGACATGAAAGGTTAAAAGTAACAAGTGACATACAAGGTCATTCAACGCAAGTATGAGCAAGTTAGCTTCACTAGTTACATAATAACATCATGGCATACTATTAATAGAATTCAAACAAGGAAAGTAATCTACATCCTTCAAAATATGCACATGAGCACTAGGGGCAACATCATCACGCATAGAAACATCAAGGGAAAATGGAGGGGCGTGGTGATGTGAAGTGGGGTTGGAGTGAGAAGGCCTCACTCCACACTTAAAATCTTACCAACTAATAACACCAATCAAACTCCACACTAAAGAGATCACCATCACCAAGAATTTTCATGCAAGCACAATTCCACACCAAACACATCAAATCATGCATTTCACCTTCCAAGCATCATGTTCACATTCAACATTCAAGGCCAAGCATATATAGGAAATCAAATTAAGCATAGATGGACAACTCACAAACCGGGCTACCTCCCGTTAGGGCCTAGTTTAACGTCTTGGCAAAGATCGAGCCGAATCTCTTTTTGTGAAAGAAACACACTTGAGGAGTCCTTTGCTAGGATCCCTCCTCAAGCGGACTTGTAGATTATTAGTGACTCAATCCGGGTTCTTTGAAGAGTTGCAAGCAACTTGCTTAATAGCCTTTTTCCAAAGTGATGGTAGCTTCTCGCTCTTCGATAAATTTGCTTTTCCATTCTTTTTCAACTCGTCACCGGATGGTGATTCATAATGATCAACGGAAGGGTCTTCATTGGGATCAATCATCTTGTGCAAGACCTTCTTAGTCACCTTCTTGACCTCAACATTCTCGGCCTTAGCACTCTCTTGCTCTTCCAAATCACAAGATTTGGGCATAGCCACTTGTTCACTCGTAGGCCTCTCTATCTTAATCTTCTCTCCTCCAATTTTCAAGGTCAACTTCCCCTTCCCCAAATCGGCTTTAAAACCGGCGGTGGCCAAGAAAGGCCGTCCAAGAATAAGAGAGGTGTTTCCATTATTCCCCGTGTCCATCACTACAAAATCACAAGGTATGTAGAACTTGTCTACCTTGATTGGGACATTTTCGATAACTCCCTTGGGTTGCCTTTTGGTGCCATCGGCGAGTTGCAAGGTCATCTTGGTAGCTTTCATTCCCTCTAACCCAAGCTTGTAACAGGTCGCTAGAGGCATGACACTTACACTAGCACCAAGGTCGGCTAATGGGTCCTCAAAATTCATGGCGCCAATAGAGCATGGAATGGTGAATCGCCCGGGGTCCTTCACTTTAAGAGGAATTTGTTTGGAGAAAAGGGCGCTACACTCATGGTTCAAGGCTACCATGCTAGATTCTTCCATGACTCTACGCCCGGATGCAATATCTTTTAAGAACTTTGCGTAGATGGGATTTTGAGCAATTACTTCCTGGAATGGAAGAGTAACATATAACTTCCTCAACATCTCCACAAATCGTTGGAAGTGGGCATATAGCTTGCTCCTTTTTAGTCTTTGAGGGAAAGGAACCACCGGCACATAATACCTCATCAAAGCCGGTTCTTCCTCCTTTTTCTTTTCTTCCGAAGGAGCTTGAAGTTCAACTTCGGGATTTTTATTAGCAACTTCCCCTTCTACCACCTTATCCTTAATATTTGATTTTCCTTGAGGGGTAGGTAAGACCTTTCCACTTTTCAACGTGATAGCATTGACATTCATGCGAGATGGCTCTTCATCTTCAAGAGAGATGGCATTGCAATGCTCGGTGAAATTAACGTCCGGTTGAGAAGGAAGCTTCCCAATTTGCTTTATATGAGCAACTTCTCTAGCAAGCCTTTTATTTTCGGCCACTACTTCATCCATCTTTGCTTCCATTATTCGGTTGCTCTCTTTGTTGCTCTCAAGTATTTGCGCCATCATAGCCATCATAGGGTTATCTTGAACGTTGGAAGAAGAATTCCCTTGGTCATTCACATTGGACTTGGCTTGATAGGGCTTTTGATAATTCCCTTGAGAGTATTGTGAATTTTGATTCGAACTTTGGCCTTGATTAGAATAGGAATTTTGCCCTTGATTTTGGTTAGAGCCGTACCCTTGCCTTTGATAATTCCCTTGATAATTACTTTGCCCTTGAGGTTTTGGAGGGAAATTTGAGTCGTTGGTCATTCTTCTTTGTGGAGGCTCATAATTCCTTGCAACGGGGCTAGGACTTTGAGCATAGTTTCTTTGTTGGTTGACGTAACAAACTTCTTCATAAACATCATCATCATCTTCATACCTCCCATCGGGACAATTCTTAGATGAATGCATCGTACTAGCACATAGAAAACAAGGTTGTTGGACCGGATTCTTCTCCTTTTCATTCTTCGATTTAGACACCTCCAAAGCATTAACCATACTTATCATGGTCTCCATTCTCTTCGACAACTCATCAATTTGATCCTTCATTGCATAACTAGAAGAATCTTCTCTAGATTTGGCCATTTTCTTGTGGTCAACCCCTTGGTATCTATCGGAATTTGTAGCGATCTTCTCTACGACTTTAAATCCTTGGTTTGCCGGTAAATCCATGATATCACCACCACTAGCCATGTCCATTTGGCCCTTGGCCTCTTTGCTCATGCCGAGGTAAAAGTATCTCAATAGATCTGCTTTTCTGAAATTATGGTGTGGGCACTCCTTCAAATAATACTTGAATCGGTCATAAGCTTGATGGAATAGCTCATTATCCCTTTGAGAGAACGTCAATATGAAATCAATGAACTTCTTCGTCCTTGACGGTGGAAATAATTTGGAGAGGAAAGCATTAGCAAGCTCGTTCCACGTCCTAAAAGATCCCGGTTCTTGGTTTTGCAACCATTCCTTAGCATCTCCATATAGCGAGGAGGGAAAAAGCTTCATGTAGACATATTCCACGGGGATGTTCCTTGGCTTATAAGTGCGGCAATATTCTTGAAAGTTGGCCAAATGTGTGGAAGGATTCCCAACTCCTTGGTATTGATCGTGGGTCACCATATGGACTAAAGAGGACTTCACATCAAAATCGAACGCATCCTCATCCGGAGGCACAATAGCCGAGCCATTTCCCTCATGTGAAGGGGTCATGTAATCCCCGGCCGGTCTCTCATCATCCTCATCATCGTATCTATAATTTCTGTAGTTCCTTTGAGGAGGGGGAGGGTTCTCTAAAGGGTGTTGGTCATCAAGGTCGTCTTGTCGAACGGGGAGATTCTCTACTTCATTCTCCATTCTAAATACCGGTGGTTGAGGTCTCGGGTCTTGGATAACCGGAGGAATAATAGGACCAAGAGGAGGAGGATTCTTTCGAGGTCTACCTCTTCCTCTCTTGGCGGTTGGGTGAGAAGGGTGAGAAGTACTTGAAGTTGATCCAATCGCTACGTGCTTTTGTCCCTCAAATCTCGTGGTCATTCAAATGCCTACAAGAACAAAGGAAATTCTTAGCAATGAAAGGCAAGAGAAGTAACACAATCAAGCACAAAACAAGCAATGATTATCAAGCAAAGAAGAGTAGACAACTAACAATCTAATAGCACCTAGTTAATTAACCTATCCCCGGCAACGGCGCCATTTGATCGGTTGTAAAATAGCGGAAATATTCAATAAGATAATCGAATACTTATGCTAGTCACATTTAATCAAAACATTTATAATTGACTCGGGAATCCGAGGTCGAACCCAAAGGATAGGTGATTAAACTAATAATGCTAAAGATGTGATTAGAATGTCTATGGTGGGGGGGGTTGGTTCCTCATAAGAGGTCGGTAGAGAATCTTCACTATCCGAAATGAGGTTGATCAACGAAAAGGCAAATAATCAATTCAATCAATGAGAAGGTATTAAGGGTTCAATTCAATCAAAAGAGAGTTTCGAGGGGTTGTGCCCCTCCTTGGCATTATCCATGATCATGCATACAAGAATTAAACACATTTCCAAGTGTTAGATAGTTTTGAACCTAGCTTAAACTAAGGTGGACCAACTCTCGTTGAATCTACTCTAGTCAAGCTCTCTTATAGCTTGAACCTCACTCTCTCAAGATATCGGTTCATTCCATGACATTTATTAGCATTGAAATCTCTCCCAAACAATAAACACCATGAACTCGACTCCTAGTTCACTTCCTATCCGTGCATTGTAGAAAACCTAGCTTAGACTAGTGTAGCCCAACTCTCGTTGAATCTAATCCTAGCCAAGCTCTCTTATAGCTCGAACCTCACTCTCTCGAGATATTGATTCATTCCATAGCACCATTATCCTTGGAATCTCTTCCTAAGGTAATAACTACTATGAACTCAACCCCTAGTTAACCACAAATGCACACATTGGATAGGATCACATTTACTACATCTAAACCATCCCTAACATTGCTAGATTATTAGGTCAAGTTTTGGGATAAACAAGTCACTTAGGCATTTCGTCAAACACCTAGAGTGCATGCACAATGAATATCATAGCAAATGTAAATCTAACACCATAGATCAACAATCAAACATGTGTATTCATGATCAAGAGTACCAAGGAGGGTACAAACACCCTCAAAACACAAGGAGACTACTCACACATCATGTAAGACAACATGATGTGTGTAGGGTTTTTACACAACAAATAAGAAGAGAAGAAGGATAGAAGTAGGATGATTAATCCTAGATGTCTCCCTTGGGTCTTCACTCCTCCTTGTTGGATGTGGATGGATGTCCTTGATTTGATCTCCTTTGATGAGTATTTTTTCCCAAAAACCTCCACACTTGGTCCAAAACCCTTCCTTTCCCTTTTCAGATTCGGCTGAAATTTGGGCATAAAAATTGACTTTTTCATCCAGTCGGTCGACTGGGCCAAGCTTGACTCCCAGTCGGTCGACTGGGATGTGCCAGATTTGATGAGCTCCTGAAGTTTAATCGAGTCGGTCGACTGGACTTCTCAGTCGATCGACTGGGGCCTTTTTGGTGGTCTTCCCGTCCGAATTTGGTCTTGGTGTAAACTACAAAGTTGTAGCTCTTTGAAGTACCTTTCCAACAAGCTAAAGATCAGCCCAATCGGACATCGGACGAGCCCTGTAGGACCAAAATAAGTTGCAATGGTCAATATGCTCGGTATTGCCCCGAAAATCCTTGTTTTGCGCCGAAACTCAACCAATCTTCATATTTAGGCTTTGACCATGGGGGAAACTTGTTATCTACCTGAAATGTAGAGATATAGGTCAAATGACATCAAAATAATATCGGAAACGAATCAAAACTATAGTGAAGAATGGCCATAAATGAGTCGAAAACTCGACTCATCAGTAGCGACAGTATTTGGGATCATTGGTCCTGTTGACTTCATCTGGGCGTTTTGCTTCTGGTAAGTTGATGATGCCTTTCTTCAACAGGTCATTGAGCATGCCTGACAGATCAGAGTCAGGGAATGGATACTTCTTGGCTTGTAATTCTTTCAGTGTAGGCTTCATGCGCTTGAAGTCTTTTGAGGTGACTTCTTTCCTCTTTTCCTGCTTTGGTTTTGATGATATCTTCACAGGAGCATCGTTGGTGCTGATGGCCATGGCCTCTTTTGGAGCATTTTTGTTGACCCTCTCGGGCTTCTTGTATTCCCTCTTATCGATGATTGCCTTTGACGAGGATATGTGATTCCGTTCATGTCCTTTCACGGTGATTTCCATGTCATGTGCGCGTGTGGCTAACTCTTGAAAATTCTTAGGTTTGATACATTTAAGGATGTATAGCAAATCACAGTTCATTCCATCGATGCACATCTCTACAGCTGACATCTCGCTGATGCGATCTTTACATTCAAGGCACAATGAACGCCAGCGGTTGATATAGTCAACCACAGGTTCTTCTTCCCATTGTTTTGTATTTGTCAATTCACTCATACTGACAACCCTTCTGGTGCTATAGAATTGGTAGAAGAACTCGTCCTCCATCTGACTCCAGCTATCAATAGACTTTGCCTCCAAGTCAGTGTACCAATCGAAAGCAATGCCTTTTAGAGACCGCACAAATTGTTTGACCAGCAGATCCCCTTCAGTTCCCGCGTTGTTACAAGTTTCTATGAAGTGGGCAACATGTTGCTTTGGACTTCCTTTTCCGTCAAACTGTTGGAGTTTGGGGAGCTGATATCCATGTGGCATGCGCAGACCATCTATCCTCTTGATGTAGGGTTTGGCACAGCGTGTACCACCAAAAGGATCTCCACCTAGCTGGCTCTTGACCGCGTTGGCTATCAGCACTTGAAGTTGGTCTTCGTTGCACGCAATGCCTCCGTTCTTGTTGGTTTCTACAGGGATCATCTTGTTAGTGTCATCATCTTCAGCCGTCAGATTGACTTCTTCAACCTTTCGTTTCCCGAGCCCAACCCTTTCTGGAGTTCTTCAAGCTTTTTATTCTTCTCCTGGTTGTCTTTCAGGACTAGCTCAAGCATCTCTCTTAGTTCTTGCATCTGCTCCTCCATGGTCTTGGTGCCTATGGTCATGACAGAAGCTACACAGGGTTTGGGTGTCTCAGCTTGTTTTGGCAGAGCCACCTTCGCTTTTAGTGAGGGTGTTCCGTCAGCTTTCACACTTCCCTTGTGTCGTGGGGAGTTGGAGGCAATCACTGTCGTAGCTGTAGCCATGATGGAAGCAACGGTATATGTGCGTTCCCTCCTCGGCACTTGAGAAGCTCGTAGGCTTGCAGCAGCGGCATTGACAGTCATCCTCTGAGCCATTCCTCTTGTGCAGATGCTGGTTGGTTGAGCTACAGTTGCGGCGTAAGTTTTCTTGGGAGTTTGTAGACTGGTAGGTTGAGCAGACATCTTAGCTTTAGCGTAGGGATGAGAGGTAGAGATTTTCACGTCGGGTTCACCAAAATTTGTAGTCACAATATTTCGTATCAAATACAAAATAATGTTTTCAAATAATTTATGCTTGAGAGCAGAAGTTGTGTTCGTAATCTCAAATGCTCCTCTGATTCTACTGTATTGCTTGCTTCGTTCTGCTCAGCTTGATGTGCGGGGATGAAGGCGTAGCGCAACGTGTCTTGCGTAGTGAGGGTCTTGATGACTTGATCTCACATGCGCAGCGGAGTGAGGGTCGCGGGGACTTGGTCTCACGTGTCTGCGTTGCGGTTGGATGCTCTAGCAGACGACGTTGGGATGCTTGGGCAGACGGCACGTGCTTATCGGTTGCTGGCGGCTGACGCTTCCTTTGAGAGCACTGGCAGACGGCACGTACTTGTCGGTTGCTGGCGGCTGACGCTTCCTTTGAGAGCACTCTTCTCTGTGTTTTTTCTCAAATTTCAGAGTGTTCTTCTTTGTGAAGTGAAGTGTTCTATTTATAGAGTTCACTAGTGGGCTTGAGATTGAGCCCGTGCTTTGGGTTGAGTTTAACTCATGGACCAGGCTTGTAGCTTAGACCCAAATATCCCTTGTGGGCCAGCCCATTTATACTTTAAATAATCTTGATTTGGTCCTTAAACTTTTAGTGCCTACAAAGGTAAATCATTATATTAACTTAGAAAATAGTATGAGAGGAAGTATCGCACATTATAAAAATGATTAAGGGTCTTACACTATCGATTTACTTTATTGATCGTGTACCGGAAAACTTACTATTGAACTCGTTCTGAGCGATGAATACAACTCTGTCGATAATATAAATCTTCTTTTGTCATCATAATACGAGTTCAGTGCGATTGTAGTGTAATTATTGAGCATTAAAGATGATTAGGGAGTAAAATAAAATTTTGGCAAAATTATTCGATTTTCGTAGGTGTACGTACATCCACAGATTTGGTGGTGGGGGCAAAAATAAATAAAAACCTAATTAACGATGGTAAATCATTATATTAACTTAGAAAATAGTTTGGGTGGAAGTATCGCACATTATCGACATGCTTAAGGGTCTCACACTATCGATTTACTTTATTAATCGTTTACCGGAGAACTTACTTTTGAACTCGTTATGAACGACGAATACAACTATGTTGATACTATAAATCTTCTTTTGTCATCATAATCCGAGTTCATTGCGATTGTAGTGTAATGATTGGGTATTAAAGACGATTAGGGATTAAAATAAAAATTAGACAAAATTGTTCGATTTTCGTAGGAGTACATCCACAGATTTTTTCGTTGGGGCAGAAAAAAAACATAACTAGCGATGCTAAATATTTATATCTACAAAGAAAATAGTAGTGATGTAAGTCTAGGAAATTTTTGACAGATTTAAGGATCTCACACTATCAATTTACTTTATAGATCGTATACCGAAAAACTTACTTTTGAACTCGTTTTGAAAGACGAATACGACTATGTCATACTATAAATCTTCTTTTGTCATTATAATAGGAGTTCAGTGCAATTGTAGTGTAATTACTGAGTATTAAAGACGTTTAGAGAGTAAAATAAAAATTAGACAAAATTATTCGATTTTCGTAGGGGTACATCCACATATTTGGTGGTGGGGGCAAAAAAAAAGACCTAATTAACGATGGTAAATTATTATAGTTACTTTGAAAATAGTATGGGTGGAAGTATCGCACATTATCAACATTCTTAAGGGTCTCACACTATCGATTTAATTTATTGATCGTGTACCGGAAAACTTACTTTTGAACTTGTTATGAACAACGAATACAACTATGTTTACGCTATAAATCTTCTCACATTATCGACATGCTTAAGGGTCTCACATTATCGATTTACTTTATTTATCGTCTACCAAAAAACTTACTTTTGAACTCGTTCTGAACGATGAATACGACTCTGTTGACACTATAAATCTTCTTTTGTCATCATAATACGATTTCATTGTGATTGTAGTATAATTGCTGAGTATTAAAGACAATTAGGGAGTAAGATAAAAATTAGACAAAATTATTTGATTTCTGTAGGGGTACATCCACATATTTGGTTGTTGGGGCAAAAAATAAAAAATATAACTAGCAAAGCTAAATAATGGTATCTACTTAGAAAATTGTAGGGGTGTAAGTCTAGCAGATTATCGACATGTTTAAGGGTCTCTCACTACAATTTTACTTTATTGATTGAGTACTGGAAAACTTACTTTTGAACTCATTATGAGCGATGAATACGACTCTGTTGATACTATACATCTTTTTTTGACATCACAATACGAGTTCATGGCGATTGTAGTGTAATTACTGAGTATTAAAGACGATTAGGGAGTAAAATATAACTTAGACAAAGTTATTCGATTTTTTTACATCCACAGATTTGGTGGTGGGGGACAACATAAAAAATACTAATTAACTAAGGTACATTATATTTACTTAGAAAATAGTTTGGGGGTAGTATCCCATATTATCAACATGCTTAAGGGTCTCACAATATAGATTTACTTTATTGATCGTGTACTGGAAAACTTACTTTTGAACTCGTTCTGAACGACGAATACGACTCTGTTGATACTATAAATCTTCTTATGTCATCATAATACGAGTTCAGTGCAATTGTAGTGTAATTACTGAGTATTAAATGGGAGTAAAATAAAAATTAGACAAAATTATTTGATTTTCGTAGGGGTACATCCACAGATTTGGTGGTGGGGGCAAAAATAAAAAAACATAATTGACGAAGGTAAATTATTATATTTACTTAGAAAATAGTATGGGTGGAAGTATCGCACATTATTGACATGCTTAAGGGTCTCACACTATCTATTTACTTTATTTATTGTGTACCAGAAAACTTACTTTTGAACTCGTTCTGACCGATGAATACGACTCTGTTACTGTAAATCTTATTTTGTCATCATAATCCTAGTTCATTGGGATTGTAGTGTAATTACTGAGTATTAAAGACGATTAGGGAGTAAAATAAAAATTAGACAAAATTATTCAATTTTTGTAGGGGTACATCCACAGATTTGGTTGTTGGGGCGAAAAATAAAAACCATAACTAGCGAACCGAAATAATTATATCTACTTAGAAAATAGTAGTTGTGTAAGTCTACCACATTTTCGACAGACTTAAGGGTCTCACACTATCGATTTACTTTATTGATTGTGTATTGGAAAACTTACTTTTGAACTCGTTCTGAACGACGAATACAACTATGTTGACGCTATGAATCTTGTTTTGTCATCATAATACGAGTTCAGTGTGATTGTAGTATAATAATTAATTACTGAGTATTAAAGTCCATTAGGGAGTAAAATAAAAATTAGACAAAATTATTCAATTTTCGTAGGAGTGCATCCACAGATTTGGTGGTGGAGGCAAAAATAAATAAAACCTAATTAAAAAAGGTAAATCATTATATTTACTTATAAAATAGTATTGGTGGAAGTATCGCACATTATCGACATGCTTAAGGGTCTTACAGTATCGATTTACTTTATTGATCGTATACCGGAAAACTTACTTTTGAACTCGTTCTAACCGATGAATGCGACTCTTTTGATACTCTAAATCTTCTTTTGTCATCATAATCCGAGTTCATTGTGATTGTAGTGTAATTACTGAGTATTAAAGACGATTAGGGAGTAAAAAAATATTAGACAAAATTATTTGATTTTCATAACGGTACATACACAGATTTGGTTGTTGGGGCAAAAAATAAAAAAACATAAGTAGCGATGCTAAATAATTATATCTACATAGAAAATAGTAGTGGTGTAAGTCTAGGACATTTTCGACACACTTAAGAGTCTCACACTATCAATTAACCTTATTGACCGTGTATCGGAAAACTTCCTTTTGAACTCGTTCTGAACGACGAATACGATTCTGTCGATACTATAAATCTTCTTTTGTCATCATAATACGAATTCAGTGCGATTGTAGTGTAATTACAGAGCATTAAAGACGATTAGGGAGTAAAATAAAAATTAGACAAAATTATTCGATTTTCGTAGGGGTACATCCACAGATTTGGTGGTGGGGGCAAAAAATAAAAACCTAATTAACGATGGTAAATCATTATATTTACTTAGAAATTAGTATGGGTGGAAGTATCGCACATTATCAACATTCTTAAGGGTCTCACACTATCGGATTTACTTTATTGATCGTGTACCGGAAAACTTAGTTTTGAACTCGTTCTGAACAAAGAATACTACTCTATTTACACTATAAATCTTCTCACATTATTGACATGCTTAAGGGTCTCACACTATCGATTTACTTTATTGATCGTGTATCGGAAAATTTACTTTTGAACTCGTTCTGAACGACTAATACTACTCGGTTGACACTATAAATCTTCTTTTGTCGTCAAAATACGAGTTCATTGCGATTGTAGTATAATTACTGAGTATTAGAGACAATTCGGGAGTAAAATAAAAATTAGACAAAATTATTTGATTTCTGTTGCGGTACATCCACATATTTGGTTGTTGGGGCGAAAAATAAAAAACATAACTAGCAAAGCTAAATAATTATATCTACTTAGAAAATAGTAGTGTTGTGAGTCTAGCACATTATCGACATGTTTAAGGGTCTCACACTACCGATTTACTTTATTGATTGTGTACTAGAAAACTTACTTTTAAACTCATTCCGAACGACGAATACGACTATGTTGATATTATACGCCTTCTTTTGTCATCATAATATGAATTCAATGCGATTTTAGTGTAATTACTGAGTATTAAAGATGTATAAGGAGTAAAATATAAATTAGACAAAATTATTCGATTTTCGTAGGGGTACATCCACAGATTTGGTTGTGGGGGCACAAATAAAAAATACTAACTAACGTAAACCATTATATTTAATTAGAAAATAGTTTGGGAGAAGTATCCAACATTATCGACATGCTTAAGGGTCTCACACTATAGATTTACTTTATTGATCGTGTACTAGAAAACTTATTTTTTGAACTCTTTATGAACGACGAATACGACTGTGTTGATACTATAAATCTTCTTTTTCCATTATAATACGAATTCAGTGCAGTTGTAGTGTAATTACTGAGTATTAAAGACGATTGGGGAGTAAAATAAAAAATAGACAAAATTATTTGATTTTCGTAGGGGTACATCCACATATTTGTTGGTGGGGCAAAAATAAAAAAACCTAATTGACGAAGGTAAATCACTATATTTAATTAGAAAATAGTATCGCACAATATCGACATGCTTAAGGGTCTCACACTATCTATTTACTTTATTGATCGTGTACCAGAAAACTTACTTTTGAACTCGTTCTGAACGACGAATACGACTCTGTTGATACTATAAATTTTCGTTTGTCATCATAATCCGAGTTCATTGCGATTGTAGTGTAATTACTCAGTCTTAAAGACGATTAGAGAGTAAAATAGAAATTAGACAAAATTATTCGATTTCTTAGGGGGTACATCCACAGATTTGGTTGTTGGGGCAAAAAATAAAAAATCATAACTAGCGAAGCTAAATAATTATATCTAGTTAGAAAATAGTAGTGGTCTAAGTCTAGCATATTTTCGAAAGACTTAAGAGTCTCACACTATCGTTTTACTTTATTGATCGTGTATTGGAAAACTTACTTTTGAACTAGTTCTGAACGACGAATACAACTCTTTTGACGCTATTGATGAGCCATATTTATATGACTAATTGAGCCATCAAAACCCACCATTCCGAGTCATTTATTATACGAACAGTTACTGCTTAGTGTTGTTTTGTATTTCAGGTGACTTGAGAGCTCTAAGAGGAATCACACTCAAAAGGCAGCTTTTGGAGCCCAAAAAATCACAAGGAACTCATGACCGAAGGCATTGAGGAAGGACCGAAGAAACCCGGCCGCGTCCTGGGAACCCATCCCGAGTTCCTGCCAGACGCGTCCGAGAATGGCTGGTCGTGCTCAGACAGTGCCATGCACGTCATTTACAACTGGAGAGACCAAGCCAGGATCTGAGCCTATGGAACTGAAGAGCTATAGTCATACTACATCTCAGGCCAGATCAGATTGTCGGCCGATCATCAGCTCAGCCGTGCCCGGATCCAGACAGAACGAGTCCTGACAGCGTTCCAGCACTTCAGCAGTCGGGCTTACCGGGAACCTCAGACCGAGTTGGGGCAAAACGACCAAACTTCATATTCAGACCTGTCGTTTCTATGGCGGCCCAAGGGGAATCAGAACTCAGCAAAGCCAAGCCCAAGGCGGAGGAAGGCCGAGTTTGACCGAGTCAACCCGTGCAGAACCGAGTTTGGCCCGCCTAGACCGAGCCCAACACCACCAAATCTCGGCTCGTCCTTGGCATCTTTCTCCGTGTGGTTTGGAATATTCCATGAAGGATCTAGACGCGCTTGGAAGACTTGCACATGAAGGAAACTTGGAGATCACACCCAAAACCGTTTTGAACAAATTAGGAAACCTTTCCTAAGTTGTGTTTTTGGTCTCCGATTTCCTAAGGAGTTGAAGCCCTAATTTCTCCTATAAATACAAGGCTTCATCAGACTTCTCAACTCGTCCTACCATTCCAAGTCCCACGTCCGATAGCTCCTCTCCACCCGATACTCAGCACCGGCCCAATTCCGGTCTCGGTACCAGTCCCGACAGCACCTAGCGTTCCCGGTTCCTCAGATCAGCGTCCGGTACTCCGATCAGCTCCTGCTCAGCCCGGTTCTCGCCTATTCTCGGTTTAGTGAAGTTTACTTTATTTATTTACTGTTTTTTAGCCCTAATGGCCATGTGTAACTAATTCTATCATTCGGGCTAGGGTTTTGATAATGTGACGAAACGTTTTTGAGACTTAGTCCTTAATGCTATTTGTGTTTTACTAATTCTCGTGCATTAATCAGAATTGTTGCTAGACTAGGTAGAAGCTTTGCCGCAAAACCTAGTTGAACGATAGTTCTATATTTATTATTTGCCTAATACTTTGTCGTTTGGGTAAATAACACGTCTAGGGCAACCAACACCTTTGTCGGGTTGTTTGACCTAGGGGAATTAGAAGCTTAGTACCTTTGTCGGGCTAAGTGGTGGCATAACACCTTTGTCGGGTTACTTGGGTAGATACTTTTGTCGGGTCTATCACACTTAGAAATTACAAATAAGATTATTAGAAAGTCAAGGATAAAACGCAAGTCACAATTAGAAACCCTAGTCTGAATGCTCATCTCCGATTGAAAACAACCATATTTCTTTATTCGCACTTGTTTCCTAAAACAGTTTACTCTCACAGTTTATTTCCTTTTCTCACAGAACAAGTAGTAACCATCTAGCTCTCTAGGGTTCGACCCCTTACTTGCAGCTATACTAAGCCAAGGGTAAGTGGAAATTATAAATTCAAATTTGCAGGTACAAACGACCCCTGTCAAATTTTGGCGCCGTTGCCGGGGAGCTACGCACGGTGAACTTGTTCTTTACTTTCTTGTTTATTTTCTTACTTTCTGTTATTTCAATTTCCTAGTTTCTATTTCCTTGTTTTCAAAAATTTCCTTTTATTTCGGTTTTTTTTCGGTTTCCCTTTTCGATTTCCTAGTTTATAAAGGGTCCTGTCACCAAGACTTACGAGTCTAAGGAGTTTGGGTTTTAAGTGAGACCGCTGTGACTCCTCCACTCTCCTGTGGATCTTTTATTGCTAGTCTGTTCTTGCTACTCATATTTGCTAGTTGTGCTTTGCTACTCGTGTACCATGTCTCGTGCAGGTAGTAGAGTTGATGAGGATGATCAATTTGACCTAGAAAACTTCAATGAAAACCCCCCAATAGTCGACAACAACAACAATGTCCAAGCACCACCGATAGTCTACGGGGACCTGATAGCACTAGAATACATGCATTTTAGGCGACCTTTACGCTTATTATTTTGGTCATTCCTTTACGATTTCACTTGCTATTTGATGCTTTGTGGTTCATTTCAGGCCTATTTCAGAGATTTAGCTGAGAACACAAGTGAGCAGTGATTTTGGGGCAAAACCGAGTATTCTGGAGCGAAAATGAGCAAAATGGAAGTCGGAGCACAAACTCCCCAATAGCATGCGTTCGCACAAGTTATCCATGCGCTCGCATGGATTGGACCAGACGCATGAAAACTCCATGCGATCGCATAGAAGACCATGCATGCTCGCACAAGACCAATCTTCTCCATCTGTGCGTTCGCACAGTCCATTCCATGCGAGCGCACAAAGCAGACCAGAGGCATAGAATTTCCATGCGATCGCACAACACCACGCATGCGCTCGCACAGCTCATCCATGCGCTCGCATGGATCAGACCAGACGCATGAAATTCTCATGCGGGCGCACGCTTCAAGCCCAAGATCGCACAGACCAGCTTTTAGGCATTCATGCGCTCGCATGCTCATTCCATGCGCTCGCATGAAGTCGTAAAGACAGGATTTTTACTGCCGACTATAAATAGAAAATTAGGGTTTTTCAGCCAGGGGGTGGATTTTCTGCTGGTTTTTTGGGAGAAGTTAGCTTGGAGAAGACGCCAGATTTCCAAAAGTCATCAACAACACTCGGATCGGATCATCCTTAGTATTGATTACTCCATATTGGTTCTAGATTCCTAAACTCCATAATCTACATGTTTCTCTACTCATCTATTATTGTTATGGATTGTAACCTCACCATGAGTGAGTAGTGACATTGGTTGGGGGTCTATGAACCCCCTAGACATGTTTGTGACGTTGTAAATATTATGGATGTTATTGATGAATAATTTTGCACGTGATTCTTCTTCGTTTGAACTTAACGTTTCGGATTGCCCTAGGCATGTCTTTGACAAGTCCTCAATAGGAATTCTGCTTGATTTCATGTTTGATGTAGCTAACCCCTGAAAAGCATGATTTCAATGAATTAAACGAAGAAGCATTAGGTTTTTGTGTTACATGGCGACACACTAATTCTAATGAGAATGGCATGGGTTTAACAAGTGTACGACTATCTAGTCAATAGAGCGTGAGTGTGAGACTAGACATTAGTATTCTATAGTGCCAATAGAGCGTGAGTGTGACGCATTAAGCGAGATGCAACCTCTTTTTACTAAATTGGAGCGTGAGTTGAATTTAGAAGTAATGTTGCATGGCTAAATCCTAATTATGTGCATGAGATTTCATCAATGATACCCTATTTTACCGTCACAATAATTGTTTAGGCGGGGAATTAGATCCCTAGTCATCTTTGAATTGATTTTCACCCTTTTTGTCGATCAACCCCTTAATTTGGATAGTGAAATTTGCTATCAACCTCTTTCGAGGAACAAACCCCCCCAAAAACCATAAACGTTCTGCATTTAATCTTTAGCACAATTAGTTTAATCACCTATCTTTTGGGTACGACCTTGGGTTTCCCGAGTCAATATAAATTGTTTTGATTAACCGTGTCTAGCAATAGTATTTGAATTCTATTCGAATATTTACGCTAAATTACAACCGATCATCGTACCCGGAGAGGTTGTTCCGGAACCGAAACCGAGCTAACCGAGAGGCTGCCCGACAGGAACAAGGCGCGGCCGAAGATCAACAGGAGGACGGACCAGGACTGCCGGCCCAACAACAGGCTCCTGCCTGACAGCAACTACCGGTTCAACAACAGGTTCCAGCCCGACAGCCCATCCAGGGTCAGCAACAGCGGGCACCTGTCCGACAGCAGGCCCCAGCCCGACAGCAGGCTCCGCTTGCCCAGCAAAGACGGTACCCGGTTCAGCACGAGGTCCTAGTCCGACAGCCAATCAGACGACCTAGACAACCGGCGTACGAGGACGAAGAGGCCTACTATCTAGATGAGGGCCCGTCCATGGGAGAACTCTCGGTCCCGGACTTCAAAGACCATTCATGGCCCATCTATGAAGGACCAGAGCTCGAGGAGATAGCCATCAGCACCTCCATTGTCCATCACCTACCCAAGTTCTCTAGAACGAAGGGAGAATCAGCGACCGGGCACTTGAAACGTTACCATGGCAGTTGCCATAATCTTAGGCCCTACGGTGCCTCAGTGGATGACTTCAAGCTCAAAGCCTTTTATTTCTCACTCACTGACGCAGCTATCGATTGGTTTCTGTCATTGCCCGCTGATAGCATCTATACATGGGAGGAGATGCATAGACACTTTCTCACAAAGTACTATCCAGCCGGACGGGCCATGCAGATCCGAAGGCAATTACAAGAACTCAGACAAGGGCCCAACGAGACCATGTACGAGTACGTGGAGAAATTCATAGCCCTCGAAAAGAGCTGCTGTAACCTAGGCCTACCAGAGAAGCTCATTGTGGAGTACATGCTAGACGGTCTTCGGAAGCTTGATAGGAAGCTCTTAGACGCCTCAGCTGGAGGCAATCTCATGGACCTATCCCCAGCCGGAGTCCAGAAGAAGATATTGGCGGTGGCCGAAGGTGAGCGGTTCCAAGAGGAGTCCACCAAAGACGAGGAGTTCAGCCGGACCAGGAATGTATCTAAGGCCGAGCCTTCCAACAATGCCTTGGCCGCAGAACTCAGGGAAATCAAGGATATGATGAAGCATGTGACTAGAAGGCAACCCGCCCAGGTCAGACCATGCGAATTCTGTGCAGCCACGGACCACAAAACCGATGAGTGCCCGACTATAGTGGAGGATGACCAGGCCGAAGTGAATGCCGTGGGCGACTACCAGTGCCGCAGCAATCAGGCCGGGCCAGTCCGACAGTATGGTTCGGCCGGGAACGGACAAGGAGCCAACAGACAGCCTTGGCAAAACAACAACCACCAGACCGGGCCAAACCATCAGTATCAGGCCCAGAGAGAGCCAGCCCGACAGGGAGCACCTCATCAGAACCAGCAGCCGTACCAGCCTCCCCATCGGCAGTTTCAGCAAACCGGGCCAGGTCAGTACCAGCAGCGAGGACCAAGCACCAATCAGCCGGGCCCGAGCAATCACGGCCCCAATAAGGCCCTCGAGGACTTAGTCAAGGAACTAGCAGCAACAGTGAATCATAATATGGCCACAACCAACGGAGCAATCGACGACCTAAAGAAGCAGATGTCCCAGCTCGCTACGACAGTTTCGAGGCTCGAAAGCAACGCCGGGCGACTTCCCTCACAAACCATTCAGAATCCAAAAGGGAATGTCAGCGCCGTGACATTGAGGAGTAGCAGAGAAGGAACATCGGCACCCAGGCCAGCCGAGGACGAGAGCCCACAAGTGCCCGAGGAAGAACCGCACAGAACCGGCGCTCTTGGTGCCAGCAGCCCAGACGCACCCGGAGAGGACTCGGTGCAAGCGCCCGGTAATTCTCGGACAAGCCCGACTTCCGCGTCCGAGGACTCTCGGCCAGACCAGGTACCCGCGACCAAGAACTCCAATGTCCAGGTACCTCTGCCGTTCCCTGTGCAGGCCCGAGCTCTGAAGAAGTACACGATGGACAAGGAAGTGTGGGATCTATTCAGCAAGGTCGAGATCAACATCCCACTCCTTGAGGCCATCAGGCAAATTCTGAGGTATTCACGGTTCCTAAAGGAGCTATGCACAAACCGCATGAGGAAAGGAACCAGCCCGACCAGGAATTGATGAGCAGGAATATCTCAGCTGTGATACAGTGCAAGATGCCACCAAAATGCGGTGATCCAGGCACCTACACTATCCCCTGCACAATCGGTAACATTAGAATAGAGAATTGCATGCTTGATCTTGGTGCCTCTATAAATGTTTTACCGTACTCTATATATTCCTGTCTGCGCATTGGTCCACTTGAGCCTGCAGGTCTTACCATACAGTTGGCGGACAGGTCATGCAAACAGCCCGAGGGCAAGATTGAGGATGTGCTAGTGCAGGTGGGAGAGCTCGTATTCCCGGCCGACTTCTATGTGCTCAAGATGGAGAATTACGGCCCGACAGACCATGCACCGATTCTACTCGGCCGGTCGTTCCTCAAAACCTCAAAGATGAAGATAGATTGCGACAGTGGGACACTGTCCATGGAAGTCTAGGGAGAAGTATTCAGTTTCGACATCTTCCGGGCCATGAAGCATCCCATGGAGTACGAGGCGGTCCATGCCTTAGATACCCTGGACGACCTTGTCCAGGAAATGCACCCGGAGAGAAGGACCGACCCGCTAGAGCAAGCCATCGAGGAGGCCGTATATTCACTCGATGATTCATATGACCTCACCAAAAGCATCATGGATGCTTTGGATGAACTAGAGACCGCCCAGCCGCTCACACCAAGGTATGAGGTTAATGAAATTCGGTTATTTAAAGCTAAAGTGTGCTTGCCTTCTGTTGTGCAGGCACCGGCCATAGAATTGAAGCCTCTACCCGGTCACTTGAAGTATGCGTTCCTAGGGGAGAACGGCTCATTGCCGGTTATCATCAAGAGCGGGCTCGAGGCAGAACAAGAGCAAAGGTTGATCGAGGTGCTCACCAAGCACAAACTGGCCATTGGATGGACGCTTGCCGACATCAAAGGGATCAGCCCGGCAGTTTGCATGCACCGAATACTACTAGAGGAAGGAGCTAGACCTTCGAGGGAGCCTCAACGCCGATTGAACCCGATCATGATGGAGGTGGTTCAGAAGGAGATTCAAAAGCTAGTGGATGTCGACGTGATCTACCTGATCTCGGACAGCCAATGGGTGAGCCCGGTACATGTGGTACCGAAGAAGACAGGCATCACCGTGGAGGAGAATGCCAATGGCGAGATGGTCACGACCCGAGTGAAGAATGGATGGTGCATGTGCATAGACTATAGGAAGCTGAACGCTGTCACACGCAAGGATCACTTTTCTTTGCCATTCATTGATCAGATGCTCGACCGATTGGCGGGTAAGCCTTACTTTTGTTTTCTAGATGGTTTTTCAGGCTATAACCAGATTCCCATAGCACCAGAGGATCAGGAGAAGACGACCTTCACATGCCCGTTCGGTACGTTTGCTTTTCGCCGAATGTCATTCGGGCTATGTAACGCGCCCAGTACTTTTCAACGGGTCATTACTAGTATTTTCTCGGACATGATAGGGTCGTTCATTGAGGTGTTTATGGATGATTTCACAGTGCATGGTGACACTTTTGATGCATGCTTAGATAATTTGAGTACGGTATTAGCTCGTTGTGTTTCTATGAACTTGGTGCTCAATTATGAAAAGTGTCACTTTATGGTTACTCATGGAGTAGTCCTCGGTCATATAGTCTCACACAAGGGTATAGAGGTAGACAGGGCTAAGATAGATTTGGTTGTTACACTACCATACCCGTCCACAGTCCGTGACATTAAGTCGTTTCTAGGGTATGCTGGTTTCTATCGAAGATTCATTAAGGATTTCTCTAAAAAGGCATTGCCTTTATCTAACCTTTTTCAAAAAGATGTTCCTTTTGAGTTTACAGATCTTTGTAGGGCAGCCTTTGACGAGCTGAAACAGGCCCTCACCAGCACTCCCATCATTAGAGCTCCGGATTGGACACAACCCTTTGAGATCATGTGCGACGCGAGCGACTATGCTGTAGGAGCGATTCTCGAACAGAAGGTGGACAAGAAGCCCGTGGTGATCTACTACGCTTCAAGGACACTGGATGTGGCCCAGAAGAACTACTCGACCACCGAGAAGGAATTGCTAGCCGTGGTCTTTGCCTTGGAGAAATTTAGATCATATTTGCTCGGTACCAAAGTAGTTGTTTATTCTGACCATGCAGCTATTAGGTACTTGATGACGAAGAAGGAGGCAAAGCCGAGGCTCATTAGGTGGATCCTGCTCCTACAGGAGTTCAACATGGAGATTCGGGACAAGAAGGGCATAGAGAACACGGTGGCCGACCACTTGAGCCAACTTGTCCGAGAGGAGGAAACCGGGCAGATCACCGAGACGTTTCCGGATGTGCACTTGTATGCTCTAACGGGTAAGGTACCATGGTTCGCTCCTCTAGTGAACTACCTGGTTGGAGGTAAGTTCCCGCCCTCTTACACTAGGGCACAATGTTTGAAACTGAAGCATGATGCTAAATATTATGTGTGGGATGATCCGTACTTATGGAAAATAGGTGTAGATCAGGTTCTTAGACGGTGCATCCCCGATGATGAGATTGCTTCAGTGATTAGCTTTTGCCATGAATATGCATGTGGTGGCCATTTCGGCCCTAGGAGAACGGCTAGGAAAATCTTAGATAGTGGTTTCTTTTGGCCACATGTGTTTAGAGATGCCTACCACCATTGTAAGAAGTGTGACAAATGCCAACGTGTAGGTAACATCTCGGCTCGACATGAGATGCCGCAAGTCCCCATACTAGTGAATGATGTATTTGATAATTGGGGGATAGACTTCATGGGCCCGTTTCCGGTTTCTTATGGTTTCACTTACATTCTTGTAGCCGTGGACTATGTTTCTAAATGGGTAGAGGCGAAGGCCACTAGGAGCGATGATGCTAGAACTGTTATAGATTTCTTGCGCACTAACATCTTTTGCAGATATGGAGTACCGAAGGCAATAATCAGCAACCAAGGGTCGCACTTCTGTAATAGGATGATGGCCGCAACCCTCAAGCACTACCATGTTCATCACAGAACATCCACGGCCTACCACCCTCAGACAAACGGGCAAGCGGAGATCTCCAACCGCGAAATCAAGGGTATCCTAGAGAAGATGGTGAGCCCGGGCCGGAAAGATTGGAGCCAGCGACTCGCCGAGGCACTTTGGGCGTACCGGACAGCCTACAAGACACCTATAGGCACCTCGCCTTTTCGGTTGGTCTATGGGAAGGCTTGTCACTTGCCGGTCGAGTTAGAGCACAAGGCTTATTGGGCACTGAAGAAGTGCAACCCAGATTTGCGAGCAGCCGGGCTGGATAGGAAATTGCAGCTATGTGAGCTAGAGGAGCTGCGCCTCGAGGCTTATGAGAGCCAAACTGACTACAAGGCGCGGACCAAGCTCTATCATGACAAATTCATCCTTCGGCGCACATTCGAAGTAGGGCAGCGGGTATTATTGTTTTCATCACGGCTGCGACTCATGCCCGGGAAGCTGAGGTCCAGATGGACCGGACCTTACACGATCACTCATGTCTTCAACCACGGCGCACTCGAGCTAGAGAACCCGAGGGATGGACACCGGTTCAAAGTCAACGGGCAGCGGGTCAAGCAATACCAAGGGGAGATCAACACAACCACTGAGGAGATCGACCTAGCCGAGCCTACCACAGATGCATAGAGAGGTACCGTCGAGCCAATGACGTAAAACAAAGGCGCTCGCGGGGAGGCAGCCCGGCACTTTTACTTTCAGTACACTAGTTATTTATTATGCTTAGAGTCTTTTTGTCACATTGTATTTGGGAAAGGATTCGTTTTCATACAGGCACAGGCACGGCCTAATCGGGCCTCGGCAGCGTTCCACTGGGTCTCGGCCAGGTGCCTGGGTACCAGCGGCGCACGGTCTTCAGCGCCGGGCCTCGGCACTTCAGCGCCTAGGCGCAAGGACGCAGACCCGGGCAACCAGGCAGCGTCCGGTCCTCGTCCCTGGTCCTCGTCCGAGCCCGATAGTCTGCCCGACACATCAGGGGAGTGCCGTTCCGAATCCTTTTACCTTATTTTCATTATTTCGTGCATGCATAGTCATGTGTTGAACTTAAGATGAGTCGTGGGGACACGTCAGTTCAAAAGTGTGGGTGGGAGAGTCAGTCATTGTGTCAGCACGTTTACTTTCTGCACCTTGTATAGAGTCAGCACGTTTCCCTGAAATTTTAAAATTTTTTGTACATGTTCTTCACTATGTCCTAGACTTGCGGTATTGGATGTTGGTTAGGCAAATAGATAGAACCGATTACATGCATGTCTTTAGTGAAATTTGACTTGTGCAATTACATGTGATCTTAAAATTTGCGTGCCTTTGTTAGTTGAGATAAACAGGGATGTGGAGTTGATAGAAAAGCCCTAGAGAGTCTTGACAGAACATTCAAAGGCCGA